>JADLZK010012036.1:0-355752 GCA_015847255.1 Hyparrhenia diplandra | reverse complement strand
TGTGCATATTGGGAGTCAGAGTACGCCATGTCTATGCATTGGTTGATTAGTTATTTTTAAGTTATTGTGCTGATTATTTTTTTGAGAGGATATTGTCCTCCTTTTCTGTGAGGATGACGGTGTGTAGTATTTTGTAAAGAATATTTCACACATCTAGTAAGGGGCTTGTTTAGTTCCATAATTTTGCCAAATTTTTTGGGGTTTTTGGCTCACCTTTTTGCAAAATGGATCTAAACACTATGATATAAAACAACAAACTTTTGTCATTTTGCATTTTGTATCTGGGACTCGATGTGTATGCATGGCTATATTTTTGGCATGTAACTAAACACTAAGGTGAAAATTTTAGTATTTCCCATTTGCTGTAAAGGATCAGTTGGAGAGGCATCTAAACACACCCTAAATTTTGTAAGCTTATTGCCCAGTGTAAAGGATCAGTTGGAGAGGAAATACCTCGTGCGTTGCTGTATTATACTACTTCTGTCTCAAAAAGAATCAATTGATCATGTAGTAAATCTGTATTATACTACTTCCGTCTCAAAAAGAATCAATTGATCATGCAGTAAATCGGTATTGGTGCCAAAACTGATCAACCAACATTGCCTGAATATCTTGTTCATCAAGGGGCCGTGGCAGGCCGGCAGTCGGCGGGCGACTGCACCGATGGTTCGTTTGATGTGGGCTTTGGCACCTTTGTAGTGCTGAGTGGTAGCCCCAGATTACGGATTGGAAATGGTTTCACCTGGCAGCCAAGCACATGTTGAATTCCATCGATTGATTCTGCTGCCCCAAAGATGTTCGTGATGGAGCATTTTCCCAAGTTCTTCAGTAGGCCTGAGGTGTCAGGGAAGATTTGCAAAATTCCTTTGATTGCGGTAGCTTCAGACACGTTCGGATGCATGAATAAAATGACATCAACAGCGTAAATGCTGCACTGGAACTTGATGTCGTCCCAGGCCATGCTGTGCAGCACGCCGTGTTCCCTTGCTTTGCCCATGCCGATGATGAAGAGCAGCGGCGATAGGGAGTCACCTTGGCCGACGCCTCGCCGAAGCATGATTGGCGTTCCATTCAGTAGGATCCTGAATGTTGCTGTACATAATATGGTTGCGAACCAGTTGCGCCAACATTGCCCGAATCCCATGGCTTGCATGACGTCTAGGAGGAAGGTCCAATCTACTGTATCGAAGAACAGACTGAACAGTGATAAGATAAGTTTAAGTAGCAGTCCCTTCCTTTTCATGTGTTTATAGAGATAGAAAGCACGGGAAGAAGTTTGCCTCACTCATCTTTTTTACGTACTCTATCTAGAGAGCACAGGTGTCGCGTGTATGCAGTAATGTACAGTATATCGACCTATTCTGCATTTCGCATAATACGAGATTGTCTCAGCCAGTCCGTTTGGTAAAGATTGGGTAGACGAAGGTGGGTTTGGATGCTTGATCGAACGCTGAAAAAATCGGGTATTACATTCAAAGGCACTCGAGTACATTCAGTGTTCCTTTATTTTTTAAAGACCAGGCAGAATCTGTCGACAGCAAAGTAAATTTCGTCGGTACCAAATTGCACAAAACTGAAGCATTACATGATGTTCACATGATTGATTTGGGTAGGGCAAAAGTGCAATTAGCAACCAAAATAACACGTCATTGCAAAAGACAATTGTTGCAAAAAGTATTTATTCTTCAGCATTGACTAAAATCAAGCCAGCTAAATAGCAAGTTCCAGAAACTTGCAACACTTCAAATCATCTGTATGAAGGACTCCATGGCACCAGACCTTTATTCATCTTCTGTGCGGACAGCTGCAGAAAGAACCAAGTTAGCGTTGAAGAAATATAGAGAAGCTATGCATAAAACTGAGCACAATGCAGGTTCATACTCTATGATAGGGAAAAAAAAAATATCTGTGGCAATGGAGAGAACTCATCCAGTTGTACATAGTATTGAAGCAAGCAGAAAAAACAACCGAACAATAGAATACATAAGCAACATATGATGGCTAGTTCATGCCTTCGGTTCACAATTATGAAAGCATAAGAATAGTGTAGGAAATTTTCCTTTGCCTGCTATTTTGGAGGAAAAAAGTAGAACTTTGGATCCACTCAAACCTCATGGTAACTTTCCTATGTTTTTCGGACACCCTACCCAGACAATCATTTCTTCAAGATTCCATTGTTTTTTATTCCTGCAGAATTCTTATGTTTTTGCATTCCTATGTTCCAAATTGGGCATTACTTTGATAAAATTGACCATAGATGCAGACATATTTCAGCTGATGGCTGAAATTGGAACAGTTCCCAGGATCAGCCAAGCATCAGCTGGCACGCTAGCGCATGGGGCAGGAAGAGTGAGGGGGTGGCGGTAGCTGATGAATGTAGGCCAGCCAAACGGCTGGGCTGAATGCCCCATCAGAATTGGCCCAAACCCATTAGCAGAGATTGGCCAACTGCCAATTGTTTACTTTGGATATGCAAACGGTGATTGTTATGGATGATACTTGTAAGAAACTAAGGTATCATGCACTAAATAGTACTGCAATCTAAAGTGTTCATTATACAAATGTAAAAGTTGTATGCATCCCTCTGCTACCATTGTTCAAGTTCTACATCACATCATCACATAGACAAAAAAAGGGATTCACATAAGCATTAACCACTGAAACATATGAAGAAAATTCATGGAATTATCTCAAACGAAAGCATTGAAATTCGTGGAACTACCTTAAACACAAAGCATCAAATTTCATAGAATAATTGATTGTCTATTATTACAAGGATCCATTTTTCCTCATTGTGCATGATTTTTCTTTTGCAAACATTTGTGTGTGCCGAGCACATGCTTGCATGTATGAGCAATGACAGGTTTAACTAACTAAATGGATGTTACCTGTTAGTTTGTTTACATTACAAAACAGAACCAGGATAGCAACAAAGGTCAGGGAAGGAACATGATCACACGAATCAGGAAACAGGATCAATCGCCATCCTTCAGCAGGATTTCTGGCATAGTTAAACAATACATACATTACATGTGCGATGATTTCTTCTAAGTTATCATCAGTATGCTATTTGCTGTAGGATCACAATTTCTTCAAGGAAGTGCATCCCATTCTAAACATAATAACAGTAATGAGACTGAAACATGTCATGGAGTTTCAGTAAGTTTTATCATTTCGCTTCATCCTTAGTACCTTATGATGACACACTGTGTTTCATCTTCGTATCCAGATTTCACAGTTGAATGTGGGGAAGTCTCTTTATACTTCATATATTCTCTAAAGTTGAGATCCAAATATGCACATACATATGATTCATCATGGGATGCGTTCAGGTTTGACAAATAATTCACATTTTGGTGCTACATTGTTAAGCACTACAATCGTCAACTTAGACTATCCATTAGGGATTTCTATTACAGAATGTTGGCATTTGTTACAACGTTTTCACCTTGTTTCATGCAATTTAACGTTTCAAACAGAACAGAAATACAAACCACTTTACAAACAACTAGAAGATTTGACAAACAGTTTACCACTTCTACAAAACCTGAAGATGTGATTCTTGAGCACTGACCATTGACTATGGTGGCATCCTATACCCCAATTAATTACTCCCTCCGTTCCAAATTGTAGTTCACTTTGGCTTTTCTAGATAAATTGATTATATTATGCATCTAGTTATACACTATGTCTAGATACATAGCAAAAGAAATGGATCTAGAAAAGCCAAAGTGAACTACAATTTGGAACGGAAAGTATTTAGCTTCTACCCATCACAATTTGACCAACTCCATCAATCTATCACACTAGATCAGATTTATGCCATAAGAAACTACGATTGGCCGTGAAGTGCAAACGCCACCAGCACGCGAACCAAAAATTATACAAATCACCGTCAGCGGTCAGGATCCATCAGTGAACCATTAGATCAATCTAGACCTAGATCCATGCCCCTAGGATGGCACCGAATCACATAACACCCAGGCAGACCGCGTCGAATCTAATCAAGAACGGAGGACATGGACGCATCGGGTGGAGGAGGGGGCAGATCACTCACTGGGCTTCTCCTGCTTGCCGTCCGTCCACTTGGAGATGGAGAAATGGACCTTCTCGCGGGACGCGGCCTCGGACTTGAAGGGGCTCCTTGAGGCAGTTCCGGACCAGAGCAGCGCAGATGTTGGAGTATCCGATGTAGGTCATCCCCGCCGCCCTCCAGAAGGGCACCGCTGCCGTGGTCGCCGACATCTCGTCGCTTCGCTTGCGCCGCCGCCGCCGGTGTGTGGATGGATGGAGAATGGGATGGGGAAGATGCGACCGAGTCACTCACAGCGTGGTGTGGCCGGGCGTTGGATTTGTAGGACCAAAGCCAACGGCCCAATAAGGATACCAGATGCAGCCCATCAAGTTGTTTGATAGGGCTTCTTCCATGTTTCCATTTCGTGCTTAAAAAACGGAATCGTTTCTTTCCCTTTCTTCGTTTTATAAAAAGTCATGATAACTAATTCATTTTTAGACAATTCTAAAAAAACTAATTCCTTTTAGACTAGATTTACCATTTTCTATGAAATATTCGAACTATTATATTCAGATATATATATAAATAATTCAATGCATCAACTAAGCCCACTTAACAATTTTTTAAAAATATTTCACCAATTTGAAATTTTATATGTCGGTATTTAATGCGTGAACTATTGCTTCTTCCATGTTTCCATTTCGTGCTTAAAAAATGGAATCGTTTCTTTCCCTTTCTTCGTTTTATAATAAAGTCACACGATAACTAATCCATTTTTATACAATTCTACAAAAATCCTTTTAGACTAGATTTACCATTTTCTATGAAAATATATTTTTTTCATATAAAAAATAATTCAATGCATCAACTAAGCCCACTTAACATTTTTTTTAAAAATATTTCATCAATTTGAAAATTTATGTCAGTATTTAATGTGTGAATTATTGGTAAAATCGTAGTCCAAAAATGTTACACGCAACCTGATCGGCTGCTGCAGCTGCAGAGGAAACCTGCCCACAGCAACAGCCGCAGCCTGCTGGACAGCCAAGAAAAAAAGGCAGCCGATCAGGTAAGAATTCAGAAATGGTGTTGGGTTCGTGAAGTATTCCAAAACAATTAAATAATCATTCAAAATTAGAGAAGGAAAAGTGAGCAGGCGAGAGATGAGTAGTGGCCTCTGTTATTAATGCTTCTGCAGAAATCAGAATCCACTTTGTCATGTAAGATGCGTCCGTCCTAACAGTTTGAGGGGAATATATGTGTGCTTTGGACCGATGTTTTATCATTGTACTAGGCTATAGCGTGTGGTTGAATGATACCAGAATTCAGCGGTTTTCGCTAACCGGAATCCCGAACCAGTGATCATTCAATCGAATTGAGTGAGAGCCGAGGGTTGACGGAAACGAAGATGCGGCCCACTGAACTGTGCCTACGCAGAGCCGCTTGCTATTCTAGTTCTAGTAGAGCTTTCAATGGCCCGAAACTGCAGGCCCAGCTGTCTGGGCCCTGAGTGTAGAAATTTGCAATTTGCAGCATGACTCTGCTGAGTTACTCCTATACAGTAGCCTCGTGGTTCTGGAGAGTCGCCGTGTCGCACACAAGCGGCGCACAGTAGGAAACGGGTTGCGATTTTGACGATGCGTGCAGCGTGCCCGAAATCAACCCCGGCCCACGGCTTGTGAACGTCGCGTCGCGTTCTTCCCCTGGGCAGTGGCAGAGCAGCGCAGCGCGCCGTGCTACCCGCTAGTGCCGCTACCGCTGCCTACAAAAACCCGCCCCTTCCTCTACTCTCCTCAACTGCCTCGGCGTCGTCGTCGCACTCCCCAGACACCACCTGGAGAAAACCTCGCGAAATCCACACCAGCCAGCCACACGGACACGGGGGTTTCGTTTCTGCTGCTCGGGCTGCGGCGCGGAGTTGGGCGGGCGGGTGGGAGTGGGTAGCGCGCCGCGCGCTACACGGGTATGGACGCGGCGGCGGAGCTCCAGAAGGTGGCGAGCATGCGCCGCGACAGCGGCGGCGGATTCTCCAGGTCGGGCTCCTCCTCCGCGTGGTGGCGCGCGCCCGACGCGTTCTCGCGCTCCTCCTCGCGGATGGAGGACGACGACGACGAGGAGGCGCTGCGGTGGGCCGCGCTCGAGGCTGCCCACCTGCGACCGCGTCCGCCGCGCTATCCTCCCGCTCGGCGGCGGAAGGGAGGCGGCGGCACCGCAGGTGGTGGACGTGCTCGGCCTCGGCCCGCGGGAGAGGCGCGCGCTCCTGGAGCGACTCGTGCGCGTCGCTGACGAGGACAACGAGCGCTTCCTGCTCAAGCTCAAGGAACGCGTCGAACGGTGCGTGCGTGCGCGCGCCCGTGCTGCTGGAGTGGACTGCAGTGGACACACATATACAGCTCGGCTAGGATATGCTTCGCGGTTTAATTTGCGCTCCTTGTGTCGCCGTGCGTGCAGGGTCGGGATCGACATGCCCACGATCGAGGTGCGGTTCGAGCACCTAAGGGCGGAGGCGGACGTGCGCGTCGGCACCAGCGGACTCCCCACCGTCCTCAACTCCATCACCAACAAGCTCGAGGAGGTCGCCAATGCGCTGCACGTGCGCCGCAGCCGGAAGCAGGCCATGCCTATCCTGCACGACGTCAGCGGCATCGTCCAGCCCCGCAGGTAATCAACTTTGGATCTCAAAAAATCTATCTAGGTTGGTGTTGGTGTTGGGACGGTGTTATTCTCGGTGTGGTGGCATCTTGCCTGACGCTCGTTGCATTTGCAGAATGACTCTGCTGCTAGGTCCGCCTGGGTCAGGGAAAACCACCTTGCTGCTAGCCTTGGCCGGGAGGCTCGACAAAGACCTCAAGGTTTGTTAAAGTAAATTCACTCTAGTTTTAGTGTTTTATTTACTCGGTATATATAATCAATCACGTTAAGTTTACCATAATTAAAGGTTCCTGCAGACCTTTTCGTATTAGTTAGCACAGACTTCATGTAGAAATAAGATGGTTCACAGTGACCCTTGGTCGTACATGCGACATTGGTTAATAATGGTGTCAAGTGATGATCAGGTTTTCTGGCAAAGTGACCTACAATGGACATGAAATGGATGAGTTTGTGCCGGAGAGGACAGCCGCGTATATCAGCCAGCATGACCTTCATATTGGAGAGATGACTGTCAGAGAGACGCTTGAGTTCTCTGCACGGTGTCAAGGTGTTGGCACTCGCTTCGGTATGACTGAACAATTACTCACAAGGGTTTTCTGCTTGCAGATTCTGCAGGATTGTCATGTTTAATTGATGTATTCATTCATCAAGTTTCTGTTTTGTTGGCAGATATGTTGACTGAGCTTTCAAGGCGGGAGAAGGTGGGAAATATCAAGCCTGATGCCGATATTGATGCATTCATGAAGGCATGGATTTACAATCTTAGATAAATCAAGAATATCTGATGACTTTGGTTCTATCTTTTATGATAACTTACACAGTAGCTAAGGACATAGCTTATTTTTCTGCTCATATTCTTCAGGCCTGTTCAATGCGAGGACAGGAAGCTAATGTAATCTCTGACTATATATTGAAGGTATTTGACTTACAACCGTGGTTTCAGATTGAGCTACCAAAGTTTTTTTTTTTTTTCCATTATTCAAGATTTATACATGTTGTCTTGCAGATATTAGGATTAGAAATATGTGCTGACACGATGGTGGGAGATGAGATGTTGAGGGGGATATCTGGTGGACAACGGAAGCGTGTCACAACAGGTAGAGATATACATCAATTTTATTATGGGTGGCCTTCCTTTCTGTTTACGATGTTCACTTCTAGCTTGTGTGGCACGTGGGCTCTAAGTTTTTATTTACTTGCTCATCTTTTACTGACCAACAGTCTGTGTTGAACTTACTTACATATATACGTGGCTCTCCATCGTGTTCTCTAAAATACATAATATTACCTTCAATTCAGTACATTAGCTGTTAGTGAAAAATCGTTGTGACTGGCTACAATCCTGTACTATAGGCGAGATGCTTGTTGGTCCGGCAAATGCACTGTTCATGGATGAAATTTCGACTGGGCTTGACAGCTCCACTACGTTCCAGATCATAAAGTCGCTTAGACAGGCAATCCACATCCTCGGTGGCACAGCTCTCATCTCCTTGCTACAGCCTGCGCCCGAGACATATGATCTTTTTGATGACATCATACTGCTCTCAGATGGGCAGATTGTGTACCAGGGTCCCCGAGATAGCGTTCTCGAATTCTTCTCGTCTCTTGGGTTCAAGTGTCCTGAAAGGAAGGGTGTGGCTGACTTTTTACAAGAAGTAAGTAAACAGACACATTTTTCGTTCTGAAATATTGTGTGAACATATCCTTTGCTTCTTGTAACAATCTTCATGGACCTGCTGAGCAGGTGACTTCCAGGAAAGATCAGAAGCAATACTGGGTGCGGCATGACAAGCCATACCGATACGTGTCAGTTAAGGAATTTGCATCGGCATTCCAGTCTTTCCATGTCGGGAGAGTTGTAGCAAATGGGCTAGCCATTCCTTTTGACAAGAGCAAAAACCATCCCGCTGCTCTGACCACCTCAAGGTATGGTGTCAGTGCCTGGGAGCTGTTAAAAGCAAACATCGATCGAGAAATATTGCTTATGAAGAGGAATTCCTTTGTCTACATCTTCAGAACTTTGCAGGTCACTAGAAACTCTATTTTAAACATAGCAAGCTGGTGTGAACGATAACTACAATGCCTGACTTCTTGGTGTTTTCATGTCAGCTGATGATGGTGTCCATAATGGGAATGACTCTCTTCTTTCGTACCAAGATGCACCGTGACTCGGTGACTGATGGTGGTATCTACTTGGGCGCGCTCTTCTTTGCAGTGATAATGATCATGTTCAATGGATTGTCTGAGCTTGCACTCACCATCATTAAGCTACCAGTGTTCTTCAAACAGAGATCTCCTCTTCTTTCCGGCATGGGCCTACACCATACCCACATGGATCCTCAAGATCCCAATCTCTTTCGTTGAGGTTGGTGGGTTTGTTTTCATGGCATACTATGTCATCGGGTTTGAGCCAAATGTAGGCAGGTGAGACTAGAGTGGTCGATGAGAATAAGACTAGCTTGTTAACCAAATATTCATCATAGGGCTTTACTTACCATCACAGTTTTGTGGAATGCTAGGTTCTTCAAGCAATATCTCCTTTTGTTAGCACTCAATCAGATGGCAGCATCACTCTTCCGATTCGTTGGTGGGGGCAGCGAGGAACATGATTGTTGCAAACGTCTTTGGATCATTCATGCTGCTAATCTTTATGGTGTTGGGTGGATTTATTCTAGTAAGAGGTACACCTCACCATTTTTCAAAAAAATGAATGAAAGAGAATAACCTTGCCACTTTTTTTTTTTGTACGTACTACTATTTATCATTGCTCTTTTTTAAAAAAAAAAAGGTGGGTGTCTCTTTCTTTTGAATTGGCAGATAAAGTGAAGAAGTGGTGGATATGGGGTTACTGGATCTCTCCGCTGATGTATGCCCAGAATGCCATCTCAGTAAATGAGATGCTAGGGGCACAGTTGGGACAAAATTTTGAATAGCTCTGTATCCAATGAAACCCTAGGTGTGCAATCCCTGAAGTCCCGTGGAGTCTTCCCAGAAGCAAAGTGGTATTGGATCGGCTTAGGCGCATTGATTGGATTTGTCATGCTTTTCAATTGTCTCTTCACGCTTGCCTTAGCGTACCTGAAGCGTGAGTTCCTCTAGGACTTGGTTTGCTCATGGTTCTTGCATTTGAAAATACCTTAAATTAAGAAAGTTTTATTTTGAGTTTACAGCATATGGCAAGTCCCATCCATCAATATCTGAAGAGGAACTGAAGGAGAAGTATGCAAACCTCAATGGTAATGTTGTGGCTTTAGATAGCTTGCCACCAAGAAGTAGCCATCTCGAAACAGTTGGCATCACTAGATCTAGTTCAACAACTGTTGAAAATCATTCTGGGACTATGCAAAGGGGGTATGGTTCTTCCGTTTGCTCCACTTTCACTGACTTTCAATAACATCAAGTACTTTGTTGACATGCCACAAGTAAGTATTGAAATTATTTCTGTAAATCATCCATCGTGAGCAGTTAACAATCATACAGTAATCATTTGATGAAACTCATTCAGGAAATGAAAACACATGATGTTGTTGGGGACCGTTTAGTGCTCCTCAAATCTGTTAGTGGATCTTTCAGACCTGGAGTGCTGACCGCACTGATGGGTGTCAGTGGTGCTGGCAAGACAACTCTAATGGATGTGTTGGCTGGGAGAAAGACAAGTGGTTACATTGAAGGAAACATTAGCATTTCAGGATACCCAAAGAAACAAGAGACCTTTGCACGTGTATCAGGATACTGTGAGCAGAATGATATCCACTCGCCACAGGTGACAGTCTATGAGTCACTTGTTTTCTCAGCGTGGCTCCGGCTTCCTAGGGATGTAGATTCAAACACCAGAAAGGTCAGCCAAATAGAATAAATTCAACTTCCAACCTCTATCTATACTTGATATAGTAGACAACATTGCTTACCTTCATGCATGCAGATGTTCATTGAGGAGGTCATGGAGCTTGTGGAGCTGAAGCCATTGAGAAATGCTTTGGTTGGACTTCCTGGTGTGAATGGTCTGTCAACTGAGCAGAGGAAAAGATTGACCATTGCTGTGGAGCTGGTTGCAAATCCCTCGATCATTTTCATGGATGAGCCAACCTCTGGTCTTGATGCCCGAGCAGCTGCAATTGTTATGAGGACCGTGAGGAATACTGTTGATACAGGTAGAACTGTAGTCTGCACGATTCATCAGCCTAGCATTGACATATTTGAAGCATTCGATGAGGTGAGTTTATGGTGGATGATTGTACTCTCCAGTGATTTCTTCTTACCACCATTACTTTGCATCTAGATAACTGGGCTGATTTTGAAATTTAATTGACCAGGGTTGGTCTTATAAATATATTATGAAACATGCTGCAAAGTCTAAGGTGTTTGATGAACTATTGCAGCTTTTCCTTATGAAGCGAGGAGGAGAGGAGATCTATGTTGGTCCACTAGGCCATCATTCTTCTGAGCTGATTAAGTATTTTGAGGTGATGTGATATTGCAAAAATTTTGAAAAAAAAAAAAAATGCTCTGCTTTATTGCTTCAATTTGCTGATTACATTGTATGGTTATATATTGTCTAGGGGATTCATGGAGTCAAGAAAATTAAAGATGGCTACAATCCAGCAACATGGATGTTAGAAGTAACAACAGTTTCGCAAGAACAGACACTAGGTGTTGATTTTAGTGACTTGTACAAGAAATCTGAACTCTACCAGTGAGTAACTTACAATCCTCCTATTCACTTCTCTGCAGAATTTCCTATTGCCCCTAGGTGGTCTTTTAGTTTATACTACACCACTAGCAGCCCTGATGATGAGCAAATCTACGTCAGAAGTCTTTATTAACCTTAAAAATATTGGATCTAATCCGCCATCTAATTATGGTGCCAAATACCCTCTGAACTTACAAATGCTTTGTAGTCAGTACTGAAACTTTAGCTTAGTTTGTTCCCTTGAAAAAATAGCTTATAACAAAATAGAAATGTTTTTCACTGGATTAACTGTTTTCTTATATGCATTTTCTCTTACAATGGAATAACTAACATCGAGTGTTGAAAGTGTATTTAGGACCAGGGGGACAACATTTTGATCTAATTGGATTTTTTGTTCTAAAGTTTAAAATGTAAAGGGTTGGAGCTAGAAGTCAGAGTTCTTATATTGGATTCTGAATTTATGGTTTGAAAAATTGAAAAAAAGAAAATCATTTTGCTTTTGGTTTGAAATATAATTTCTTTTGTACGCATGAACCTCATTTTTAGTAAATCACAGAACAGATGTAGATGCTCACATATTATGCATACTCATCCCTTTGAATATCGGCACACCCTACCCCTCTTATTTGTTCAATAGAGTCACCATTTTGATGACTATGTATTTTTGTATTTGTTTTGCACTTATGCTTTTGTCACATATCTTATACAAGCGTGAACTTGTTAGTGTTAGTATTGGCAAAATTTTGAGTCATTTTGCATGTTGTAGATTTTTTAAACTTTGCTATCACCATGAACACTTCATCTAATATGATAGTTTCATAACCAGTGTCTACTTCCCTGGAATTTTCTTCTTTCCTACAGCATGCATGATAACCATGATATTCATTTTTTTAAAAAAATGAATCAGGCAGGAGAGCTGCCGGATGTATTAAAAAAGAAGAAACCCATAATGTCTCATTGATTTTAATACAATGTTCTTCAGGAGGAACAAGGCCTTGATACAAGAGTTAAGCAAACCACCAGCAGGCTCAAGTGACCTTCATTTCCGTAATCAGTACTCGCAGTCTTTCTTCATGCAATGTGTGGCTTGCTTGTGGAAGCAGAACCTGTCATATTGGAGGAACCCTGCTTACAATGCAGTTAGGCTATTTTTCACAACTATCATTGCGCTTATCTTTGGCACCATCTTTTTGGGACCTTGGTGGTAAAATGTAAGTAACTGCCATATTGCACCTGTCTAGTGTGTCAACATCTCAACCTTTTGATTCTTACCAGGGGCCAATCACAAGATTTGTTCAACGCCATGGGGTCCATGTATGCTGCAGTGATGTTCATCGGCGTCTTGAATGCTACATCTGTCCAGCCAGTAGTCTCTGTGGAGCGGACCGTGTTTTACCGTGAAAGAGCTGCCGGCATGTACTCGGCTTTGCCTTATGCATTCGGACAAGTGAGCGGCTCTCAGATAAACTCCTAATATATAATTTCTATGAGAGACCATTAACAATGCTAAACCTTTGTTGTAGGTTACGATTGAACTCCCATACACTCTGGCTCAGGCCTCCATATACGGGGTCATAGTGTACTCCATGATTGGGTTCGAATGGACAGTTGCCAAATTCTTCTGGTACCTCTTTTTCATGTACTTCACTTTCCTCTACTTCACGTTCTACGGTATGATGGCTGTGGGCTTGACGCCAAGCTACCATGTCGCATCAATCGTCTCCTCGGCGTTCTATGGTATCTGGAACCTCTTCTCTGGATTCATCATCCCTCGCCCCGTAAGTCCCATTATCGGTCCAACCCCATCAATTGCCCACGTCTACAATTTTAATTTTGTCGATAATCTTGGAACTCACTGACCTTTTTGGCATGGCAATATGTTCAGAAAGTCCCTATCTGGTGGAAGTGGTACTGTTGGGCGTGCCCTGTGGCGTGGACGCTGTACGGGCTGGTCGTGTCTCAGTTCGGGGACATCACGACGCCCATGGACAACGGCATCCCCGTGAATGTGTTCGTGGAGAAGTACTTCGGCTTCAAGCACAGTTGGTTGGGCGTGGTGGCCGTGGTGGTCGTGGCGTTCGCCGTCTTCTTTGCTTTCCTGTTCGGCTTCGCCATTATGAAGCTCAACTTCCAGAGGAGGTAGGGATGTGTAGCAACCACGCGAAATTAACATGTGCCGATGGTAGAAGTCCATCAATTGTGTCGTATTCAGTGTGCAGCATACGAAATGTTTGACCTTGTTAGTTGCCCTGCGATGTAAAGCTCTAAAGCGTCGTGATTTGATTCGATTCGATTTGATTTGATTATGTATATGTTAGGGTCGTGTAGTTCTGTAATGGATGTTGTATAGGAGTATATATAATATACGAATAGTCTAATCTTCTCGTAACGAACGAATCTTGGGTTTAAGCAGCAGCGGACTCGGCGCCCAAATTAATGGAGCTCGACAAAGCCCAAGACGATGTTTCAGATCACTTATTTTAAGCGATGAAAGTATTTTCTTTTGCAACTTTTCAGACCATAAATTCAGAATGATGAGACTATTTTCAAACCAAGTTTATTACCTGCCATGGATCCTCTAGCTGGCTTCGATCATGGCTCTCCTGGGCTTCCTGGGCTTCATTTCAAGCTTGGTAAAGTGATTGAGGCAGAAATCCATCGCCGCTTGAATTCACCGGTCAGTTGCGCCCCCCATGGTTAATCATTTAAAGAAATAAAAAACCATGAGCCCACTAGCGCGTGGCCATTCTGAGCTTTTGCCGGGCGAGCCCACTCCAAACCCTAGCTCTAGATCCATCGGCGTGCGTCGTTGGATGCGCCATCGGTAGCCTAGTGGTGCCAGGATCCACCGTCGCGGCCCTACCCCCACCGGGATCCGTCGCCGGGGGGCGGATCCACCGCCGGGGAGCCGTAGCCGCCGCCCGGGGGTCGGGATCCGCTGCACGTAGAAGTGAAGGAGGGGTAGCCGACGTCCGCGCGCCGCCCGCGAGGGGCCACCGTGCCTTCCATGTCGGCGACCGGGGACACCGCAGGCTCACGGGGGAGGAGGTCGTCGGAAGAAGGGAGAGGGGTGAGCTCGGGAGGAAGGGGGAGAGAGATGCGCTGGGAGGGAAGGAGGGAGGTGGGTGACGACAAGAGGGGAGCGGATTGGGCGGCGTCGGTGTGAAGGGGAAGCAAAGGGGCGGCTTTGGTGTGAGGAGGAGCGGTCTTGGGAATAGAGGAGAGAGTATGAGATAATAGATAGTGGAAATTGAAACCCTAACTTCCTCTAATTATACTACAGACGCTTATCGGGCCTCATTCTGAGCTTGTTGGGCCTCCTTATTTTTCATGGCGGGCTTTTAAATGTGTCCGTCACGGTAAATGGATATTAACCATGGCGGGCACTAGGCGGCCAGCTGGCCTGGCCAGCCAGCCACCTACCGTGGCGGGCGAAGTGTGTGCCCACTATGAGCTCATTTAAGGAGGTGTCACGCAAAAGATTTTGTGTACTAGTGCTCGGGTGGCTGTGGACAGCCAAGTGCAAATTGTGCAACCAACTTGACGATATGATGAACCACCTCCTCTACTCCTGCGTCTTCTTCCGAGAGGTTTGGTTTCGGCTGCTCGATCCACTCCATGGGCTTCCACACCGTAGCTCCCAGCCAGGACTCCACCTCCACGAATAGTGGTTGCCGGCGAGAGACATCTTCCCACGGGTCCTTCGCAGGAGCTTCGACTCATTTGTGCTCCTTGTGTCTTGGTGCCTCTAGAAAGAGAGGAGCTGCCGCACCTTCGACCACCAAGGAGTTATCACGACCGTGTTGCTGAATCGCATCCGCGATGAGGCCAACATGTCGTCAAGTTGGTTGCAAGTGTTTGGGCTTCCACACCATAGCTCTGGCTTCAAGTGTTTGGTGTTGCTCACCCCCCTGGCCGATTAGCACCCACACGACATCTTTCCCGTAGCGCAAACGATTTCTTAGTTAGTACAACTTCTTAGAGCCCCGCCACTAGTTGATGATTTGTGTTTAGTGTGCCCTCCTCACTACTTACAGCCTCTCGTCGCAACTATCCGTAGATGGTAAAACTTTTTGTTTCCACTTAATGAAGCATGTGCATAGCCACCTTTTTTTTGGGGGGAGGGGGATGGTTGTGCCTTGTATCAGAAGAAAAAAGACTATCAAATAATGATAACTAGAAAAACGATGACCAATAACCAAGGCAAGACCTTCAAATGATCAATAATATGGTTCCCGTTTATTGATGTTCAGGATGACCAATAACCAAGGCAAAACCTCCAAGATCTCTGTGCCCGCGTGCATTCACATGTACGATGGTGAAATCCAGCAAATGCAAGCATCATTGAAAAGCCCAACATCTATCAGGAAACCTTCACTAGATCATCCTGTGAGCAACAACACAACACTCTTCTAATGCTGACTATATGATCAAGTGCTCCTTTTCTGAATTTCTCTAGTGCATCACGATATCATCAATGGTCAATGAAGTCAAAACATTAAGACTTTTAGTTAGCTTCTGATAGGAACACTGGATGATCGACCATTAGCACACCAAACATATATTGGATCATCCTATGACCACGTGAAGCTTTCACTAGGCTTAATCTTGACAATGCTATATGGTACACCGAATGATCCATCGTATCTTAACACTAAACACCGGATCACCCTAATCAGTAGAATTAACCTTGCATGCCAAAGGCCGTCGTCATCTATCGGTCCTTGCTCTATCTACAAGACTACAAACAATGCCACAGCATACACTAATCGTCGTGTGGCTCTGTTTCGTGATTGCGCAGCTCCATGCGTCCCCATGGCAAGTTGACATAATGTGACAAGAGCCTCTGTAGGCAAGGCCAACGGACGACACATGGGACGGGCTCGGGGGAGGAATCTAGGACACACCACTTACGCACGACCCCGCGCCGCGCGCCGGCCCCTTGCGCGCCACAAACTAATTGGAGCTGATGAATGATGATGAGGGTGAGAGGAGACCCGTCCCCCGCTTTCGTCGGGGGGCACTGCTGCGCCGGCCCGCAGCGACGCCGTCGTACGTTGTCGTTGCTTGTTGGCTTGCACAGTACGTGCGGTAGGACGTCGTACGTCGCTGGCCAAGCCGAAGGCCCGCGCCGGGGCCGGGCTGTCGTACGTGGTCGGACTTGATCGGAACCATGCATTATTTCGCGCGGCGTCCGACGACCGACGAAATGATCGGAACCATTTGTGCTCCACGACGACCGACGACGTCGCGGCCCAGGACACGCCCTGGCCTGGCGCGCTCGCTGGGCCGCCGACGGAGCCCACCGCGCGCTGCTGCTTCGACCGATGAACGGATACCTGTGCGAGCCGGCCAGCGTGGAGAATTTTTTTGCTCCATTGCGCGGGCGTCTTGCGCCGACGACCCCCATTGATAAAGTCCACCTCGCGCATAAGCTTGAGCTGGGCGCGTTGTGCTACCGGCACAGAGGAAGGACGAGCAGCTTGACGCATGCTAGATTGTTGGCGCCGGCTGCCGGAGTGGCTTACCGACGGCGATCGGGAACGCTGGCCGGTGATCACGGTGGACGCGGTCACGGCCTCTCTCTTTCTCTCACGCTCTCGTCTCTCTGGACTCAACTGAACACGCGAAAGAATTGGCGCTGCCAACGTTGCAGCTCCCAGGGACTCCCTGGTCTTTGATTTACGAGTGGCTTACACGCCCGAGATCCCCGCCCCATGATCCACCCACGCTGCGACGTGCCCACCTAGCGCAGGAGCGAGTTTTTCTGTGGTCGTGGGGAGGTAACACACTTGGCTTCGCCGTGAACGCAGCACGACTCAAGCCTCACCACTCAACACATGCAGCTAGCTAAACTTAGAATGTAAACATGCCAAGCTAATGCAGTTCTATTTACATTATGATCAAAGACATGCACGAGATTACAGGCTAACATAGATCGTGTGGGATCTGGAGGCCTTCGTCTTCTGACCCTCGACCTGTTGGGCTGCTTCTCAACAGTTGGAGATGAGGCCGGCCTTGGAAGCAATGGCTCGAGAACCTTCCTACAGAATGACACGCAAGCACTGTTGTCCTCTGTCTCAATGCAGTCGTCAGTGTCTTCAGCTCCCTGGTCATCCACCTCCTCCTCTAGGGGTGCGGCCACGTCAGGCGGCTCAATATCAGTACCTTGGGCCGTCTCTGGGGGAACCTCCACCGGAGGGAGAGTGACCCCAGCGACTCTTCTACCTCCGAAGGGTCGTCGTCTGGTGTAGGGGCTAGGGACCCAGCTGCCGGTGCCCTGTGCACCATGGCGAGTGAAGCAGCGAGCTCCTCCAACATGGGGTCAACCCGTGCTGGAGGCTCGTCCGCCACGCAACGCACCTGTTGAGGCTCTGGAGCAACAGAGTGGCCTATAGCGGCGGTGTCGACCTCCACCGCAGGTGAACTCCTGCGTCGCCGCCGTTGACGTCAAGATGTGCCTGCGCCCGCCTGCCCAGCCGCGTCCGAGCTCAAGATGTGTTGGGCAGATGGGATGGCGACGTGAGTCAGTCCGCCACCCTTCACTGCCGAGGGCACAACTCTAGGTCGCCTGCACTCCCTGGTAAGGTGGTGGAGACCATGGCAGCGCAGTCAACGAGCAGGGTCCCGACATTGCGCGACCCGATGGTCGGCACCGGTGACAACGAAGCAACGGTTGTGGAGAGCCGGGCGGATCACCCTCGGTGCGATGGCGACGCTGCGCCTCCACCGCTGCCCGTAGCCGGGAAGCACACGTTGCCAACCGCCGGCATCCGGGGCCGCCGCCCTACGCCGGCCCCAGGCGGTGGACAGAGATCGCCGGTGGCGGTATTGGGCGCCTGATGCTCGCGCTCACCACCGCGTTCGAGGCACGCCGCTGCACACGCGCGCCTCCCAGCAACCGCAGCAGCTCTCACCCCTCGGCGGCGACGACGATGTCGATGGTGGCGCGGACGCGTTTGCGCCTTGCCGGTCCCGGGCCCCGACACCAGCCAGGCGCCCATGTCGTCGTCGGCACCCCCCACCGACTAAACGCCCTCGGCGAAGTCGACGGTCGGAACGCCAACCGGGTGGATCGGGGCGACGTCACGGCGCCGAGGTAGGAGGTGTGGTTGTCGTCGATGTTCTCTTCATCGCCGTCCGCCCACCGGCGCCGCCGAGCATCCTCCGGCCTAGCTTCCCGGAAGAACGGGGCAGCGGTCGGGGAGAGCGAGGAGCTGGGAGAGATCGGGCACCACGAGGCACCGCGTTCTCATCCTCATCTTCCGACACTACTAGATAAAACAACTTCCGTGGCGGGCAAAGTGTATTTTTCGGCGGCGGTTTTTGTGCCCGCCACCGACGTAGGGTCACGGAAAATGGATGAACTTCCGTGGCGGTTTTTTTGCCCGCCACCGTTAATGAAATAAAAAAATAAAAAAAACCATGAGCCCACACGGAGCCCATCCAGGCCCGTCCCACGAGCCCATCCAAAGCTAGGGTTCCAAGGGCCACGGATCCGGGCGGATCCGGCCACCACGGGCGACGGATCCGACCACCATGGCCGTGGATCGAGCCCACGGCGACCAGTCGGTGGAAGCACGGTGGAGGAGGTCGACGCCGCCGTGCTTGATGGGGACACCGGATCCGCACGCCGGGCCGCCGCCGGATGAGCTCGCCGTGGCCGCCGCCGCGCCGCCGCCCGGGCAAGAGGATCCCGTCTCGCCACCTCCCGGCCGGGTCGGATCCCCGCCGTGGCTGGATCCCCGCTGCCGCCGTGGCCGAATCCGAGCACCGCCGGCCGGATCCGAGCGCCGCCGGCCGGATCTGATCGCGGACGGCCGGATCCCGCGCGCCATTTGCCGCCACCGCCGATCGTGGAGGGCGCCGATGGGAGAGAGGAGGGATGTCTGATTTGGGGAGGGTGGCGCCGACGGAGAGAGGGAGGTCGCCGACGTCGATCCCGGGCGACGAGAGAGTGGGGAAGGGTGCGACCGCCCTGGGGGGGGGAAGTGAGTGAGTTAGCTAGGGTTAGGGAGTTAGTGAGCACGGGGAGTTTCCAATATATATGCCGGCACTTATCGGGCTCACTTGGGCCGCCGCCAACCGGGCCTCATTAACCATGGTGGTTTTTTTTAAAAACCGCCACGGTTAATTGATTTACCTTGGCGGTTGTTGACACCTCTTAAGCTATACTTTTATAACTCAACTAAACATATAATAAAGATATAAAGTGAATATAAACATAGAATAGGGGCTTTACTAACATAGTTCCACAAGTTTTGGTGATTTGTATCTTTTAGGGACTTGACAGTAAATGCCTAGAAAACTCGAGATAACTTCCCAAATAATAAGAAGATTGATCATTGGTGAATTTCAATCCGAAAAGTGAACTAAAACATTCTAGAAGACACCAGAAGACACCAGGAGAAGCCTGACACCCTGGGTCCACAAGACCCTAGCGGCCGCCAGAGAAGAATAGGCCGGCCGCCAGGTGGGACTAGGATGTCAGCCTCATCTTCTTAGGTCGGTTTCAAACCGACTTTGAGGTTGTTTCTACACCGTTGTTGAAGGTCGGTTTGATCCAAGGGTCCATATTCATCGACCACGACCATATAAGGATGACCCTACCTCGACCTAAGCATGAAAATCATTATTCATCATACTCGACTCTGATCAACAGCTAGAGCCATACCTCTCTAATTGGAAGAGCTGAGATCTAGTTGAGAGAGATAGTTAGAAAGTTGAGAGATAGATCAAAGTACTTTATAAGAGTACTAGATCTGTTCTTGAGAGATAAAGAGTGGAGTAGAGGAGAAGAAGGGGAAGTACCGGATCTGTCGGTGACTCCTCTACGCTTGTACCTCTGGGATCAAAGGCTTCATTGCACTTGATCTTGAGACTTCTTTGGTGGATCAACTTATTATTTAAGTAAGTTTACTTGTTTATATTTCTTTCGGTTTACAACTCTTTAGAGTACTTCAATTCTTGTCGCTCTTGAGTTGAAGTTGTTACCTCTAGTGCAAGCGTGGTGTCTGGACTAGATAACTCGTAAATACACCCTACCTTCCGGAGCGTAGTAGTTCGTGGTAGTGACAGTACCATTGATTCCTTTGGAGTCCACTTCCCGTTGGATAGGCCAAGTAGGACCTAGTTACTGGAGGAATTGCACGTTTTGACCTTGCTTTCCTTTGAGTACGTCCCCATTAAGAAATATTTTCAAGCCTTACAAGAATATAAACTAGACAACCATAGACATCTTCTCAACCTTTATATTCTCCAGACCTTTCTACAATCTCAGGGGTTTAGTTTAGTCTCATTATTCTCACACCATTCTCCCTGTGGATTCAATATTTAAAACCCTCTCCCGAGTGAAGTGCTCATCGTATCTGTTCGCTTGCGGATTATACAAATTATAAATATTTCTATGGGATAACTTTTACCAACAACGGTTATTAAAACCGCCATAGTTAATTATAAAAAACCGTCATGGTTAATTGAAGTATTAACCATGGCGATTTTTTAAATAACCGTCACCGAAAATCATTTCCAAACGTCTTGTAAAATCAGTTGTGTAGTAGTGCGATGTGTCCTCGACGATGACCAGCGACTTCGTCCCAATCGTGGGCTGATAGCGGGCGGGTCGCTGCGCGCCGACATCACCGTGGGCGATGCCGGGAGGCCACAACGCCAAACTTCGTCGGCCGATGGCGGCGGCAACCACGCTCGTCCCATCATCTTCGTTGTCCTCCTCGCCCGACGGTGTAGTCACGGTGGCGGTGCCCCCGACGTCACCGGCCGAAAAACCCCGGATCCGATCCCAAAGGCCGTGCCGCGCCACCCGATCCGGTGACCAGGAGGCCGGGCCGCGCCCGGTAAGCTTGGTGATGACGGGCGGCGCGGGCGCTCGAGCTCGGCCCCCGTGGCAATGGGCTGACCTCCTCGGCTCGGATCCGCGAGAGGAAGCGGGGAGGTAGTGGCGGAGGACGGGGGCGTCGGCTCCGCCGATGGCGACGGGGGGGCGCTCGCCCACGGCGGGGGATGAGGAGAGGCATGGCTTCGCACTTGTAGGTCTTCAAGAGTGGCGGAGGAGCGCCTAGGGCCACTATGGCCACGGCCCTAGGCGCTGGGCTAATTTCTCTACATTGTTGCTACTGTAGCGACAAGAGGCCCGATCTTTGGTGGCCCATTATCTCTATTAGCTGGCCCTAGACGTGGATTTGGCTCAGCTCCGCCCCTGGTCTTCGTGAACAAAGGAGTGGAGGGCGTGGGGTGAGGGAGGTGGAAGTGGAGGAGGGAGCAGGGTCTGGGGCGCCGGCGCCAAGGAGGCCGCCGGCGCCGCCACCGCCGGAGCGGCGCCGTCGGGTCGCCGCTCACCCGCCCCTTCATTTCGAAAGCCGTTATGTTGCTTCTGCGCTTGGCCGTTATGTTGCTCTTTTGGAGCTAGCGCAGCTCGTACTATTACTAACGGTATAGTAGTACGTATTGTTGATTTGACGGATATGCAAGGGATTTGTTTCTACACCGGGAACGAAGATATACGTACACATGACGTCGGGGCCGGGTTCACAGAACGTAAGGCGTCGACAGAGACGTAGCCAGCAGATACTGTAGGTTTGGTCGAGTGTAACAATCGCGACGTACCCGTGTGTCTGGGCGCGTAGTATGTACGTGTTGTATGTGCCGAAAGGGCAGACATCAGCGTGACAAAGAAAGGGGCGAGCGTATTTACGTCTACTCCGTATACTATATATACATATATAGGAGTAGTACGTACTATATGATGCTGGAATGCTGCGTTATATACGTGCCATTTTCCATGTCGCCATGATCGATGGCGCACGCATGCACCAGGCAAGAGCGTGTCACGGGTACACTATCATTTATGTGCACGAGACCTGCAGATTGAGAGAGACGAATTGCATGAAGGCTCTGGCTCGCCCGACCGATGCTGACTGTCGTCGGGTTTAGCGCGGGACGGAGCGTGGGTTTTTTTTTTTTTTTTTTTTTTTTTTTTTTGACTTGTTTGTTCTGCTGGCTCAGGTACACTAGACCGGATAGCATGCATGGATGCATGCAAATGGCCGTTGCATGTTTTGTCGCCATGCTGCCTGTCGTCCGTCCGTGCGTGTACCTATAGATTTCCAACGGCCCGGCCTCGGACCGTGCCGGGCTGGCCGCGGTCGTGCCTAGGCTGGGCCCCGTGCCTCACCGGGCCGTGCCTGCCGGGCCTCGTGCCCGGGGTCGGCCCAAGCCCGCCCCCACGGGCTGGAATTCAGGCCATGCCGGGCCAAGGAGTACGGCAGGCTGTGCCGGCCGGGCCCGCTTAGGCAAAAACAAAAAAAAAACGCCGCCGCCGCCTGCTTTCGCGGCGGCGTGGGCGCTGAAACTCCGCCACCGCCGTCCACGCTCACCCCCGCGGAGAGGCATGTTCTGACGCCAGGTCGCCGGCCGCTCGCCGGACGGCGTGGGCGCTGAGCTCCGCACCGGCGGCATGGCAGCGCCGAAGCCGGAAGAGAACGCGGGCGCGAGCTCCGCCCTCGGCGGCACGGCCGCGACGGGGGAGCCGGTGGGGCGGGTGGGGTGGGGCGGGTGGAAGAGGGGGAGAGAGGTGCGACGGACGAGCGCGCACGGTGGGGGGACTAGGAGGGACTCGAGTGGGTGGGGAGGTGGGATGTGGAAGTTAGGGTTGATGTGGCAAGCAATGGGCTGGGGAAGTGCCTTAGCAGGCCAAGCAACGGGCCACCACCGGGGCTTCCTATTTTGACAGGCCGGGCCGTGCCGTGCCACCACGCCCGAGGGGTCGGCCCAAGCCCGCACGCCTCCTCATGCCGGGCCAGCCCGGCCTCGTTGCCACCGGGCCATGCCGTGCCGGTCGGGCCAAAACATCGGGCTTCGGGCCGGGCCTTCGGGCCGCGGGCTGCATGTAAAAGTATAATCGCAGGGAGTTCTTTCTTGTTGCTTCCTTTGGCCGTTGCATTTTTCGGTTCGACGAGGCCTTTGTCTCTTTGATCCTGCAAGCTGTTATTGGAGGATGTCTTTGATCAGCCGTCCACTAAAGGAGTATGTTTGGGCAAATCTTTATTTACCGAACATTAAGATGCTCTAAGTCAATCGGGGCACGCAGCAGCATCAATCGAATCACCAAAACAGCTTGCAGTCATCGAAATCAATATTCAATACCACTGCCTTAGCTGCACAAAAAGAGGAATCAGATTATCAAGCATGAAGCACGGAAGCAGAGGATTAAAAAGGGACCATAAGAAGAAAATGCTAACCACGAACTGAGCTCCCTCTGGATCTCACCAAAATGCTAACCACGTTTGTAGATCGTACCAGTCAACTGAAGTTGCTTCGCCTTCATGGCCTTTGAAAACTATATAGGAGCACTTTCAGATTGATCCACCTGTGTCAATGGACAACTAGTAGCACGGATGTAAAATTGTAATAATAATAATAATAATTACTTCTTCTATCTCTAAATAAGCATGTTCTTTTTTTTTTTATGTGAAGCCAATTTTTTCAACTTTAACCAAATATATATATAAAAAGTGCACAATTAGTATAGTTAGATAATGAATATATTTCTATAATAAATATATTAAAAAAATAAAACTATTCTTAATATTTTTTTATAAACCTAATTAAACCATAATTCCTATTGTTCAGTGGCCTTTTTTTTTTTTTTTTCAGCCTCAGTGGCCTGGTTTTGGTGTTTCGTTCAGGTGAACGTTGCGTCGCCCTTTTAATCCATTAACCTTATTTCCATATCGGTGTTGTGTTTTTTGATCCACCTTGCAATGGACAACTATAGGTTATTACATTATGGATAATTGAAGTTGATGTTTCACATTTTAAATCTTTCTTGTGCTTGTACATATGTTACCATAGTATTTTTTGTGTTCCGTTGCAAACGCACGGACATTTAACTATATATAGTAGATTTGTTTACCATTCTCCCTAATGGTCAGATGCCTGATCGAGTTGTTGCAACTTCTGCAGCGATACCTTTGCTTGATGTTTTGTTTATCATTTTTCTTGATGGTCAGAATGTCAGATAGAGTTTTTTTTTTTTTTTTTTTTTTTTTTTTTTTTTTTTCTAAGAATGTCAGATAGATGCTCGAGTTGTCCTAACTTCTGAAGCGATACGGTAACCCAATTGCTTGATTTTTTTTCAGTCCCATGCTGATGTGCATGCGCCACCTTATGAGTAGCAGTTAAAGATTCGTTTCCTTGTTTATCAAAGGAATTGGTTTCAACGCCGTAGGCTCAGCGTCTGACGTTGACTTTTTCTAGATAGTGGTAGATTAAAAAACCGGTGTCTTCATTCAAGAAGAAATCAGGCCACTAGTTTAAGAGTAGCACAAATCCAGTTTTTAACCAAAGACTAAACATTAAGACTAAACATTTTGATCGAAGAAAGCAGAGCATTGCAAAGCTGCAGTCTCTAGCTTTCGGCACCCTTGGACAATAATTTTTTTCATGTTTACACTCCTTTGTAACAGCCCCCACTGCAAAAGCTAATGTGTAGCTTTGAATACGACGTGCAAAATAGATTTTGGACTGCATTTGTTAACAATTGGCTAGTGTTGGTTAGATCATTGCATGCCCTGATAGCCAACAGCAGGTGGGATGAGACGAAAGCCTTTTCCTTTTTTATTACGAGAAAAAATGCACAATTTCAAAAGGGCTGCTGACCTATTGGTAGGCCAGTCTAATAGGATGCTACTTCCTCTGTTTTTAAATTATAGTTCACTTTGGCTTTTCTAGATACATTGATTTTTGCTCTTTGATCCTGCAAGCTGTTATTGGAGGATGTCTTTGATCAGCCGTCCACTAAAGGAGTATGTTTGGGCAAATCTTTATTTACCGAACATTAAGATGCTCTAAGTCAATCGGGGCACGCAGCAGCATCAATCGAACTAGGTGAATTCCTCGCGCGTTGCTGCGGGAATGCAGAGAAAATGTTATATTACATTGAAAGAAAAGCAAATATATTATCATCATACGATCATTTAGGTTAGTGATGATGACACGTTGTATTTTTATAGTTAGAAATAGTGGGTAGCCATGCAAACAGCTAATCTTTTTAAATATAATAAAAAATTAGCTATTACAAACAACGAAACACTCAAATTATATTAGGCACTACATCCACACATTTAAACTACATCAAGTCAATTGCAGAAATCGTTGATGCATCTTCTTCACTGACTGATTAGAATATGCCGAATAGATAATTTTTGCATCATTGGTACTTCAAAACAACAACCCACCATGATTGGTTTACTTCAGTACTTGAAACTGAATAGCAAGATGACAAAACTGATTGAAATCCTACACACAATTTAAGGGAACAAATTATAGATGAGGGAGAGTGACACACAACTTTCCTAGTAAAACAAATTATAAATGAGTGGAGTGACAAACAACTTGCCTAGTAGATGTGCGCATCGCTGTGGTGCATACAGGATCACTGTGTGCTTTCAGAGAATCACCACCTGCAGTATCAGTGTGTCGCAGTGACGTTGAGTGGAATAAAAACCCAATGAAAAAAAAGAACAAAAAGGATTGAACTTGCAACTTTCCGTGACCTTCTCTTCCCTTGGTGCATAGGGGAAAAATATTGGCAAAACATCAAGAGTTCTTTGCGTGACCTTCTCTTCCCTTCTGTGACCTCGTAGTACTCTGAGATAGTAGCGATGGCTTGCTCCAGGATCCTGACACCTAGCGGTAGTCAGCTCCTGCATCTCTGACAATCAAGATGCCTAGCGGCAGCAACGGTTGGGGCCAACCTTCCATGGGAGGGGCCAGCGGCACCCAGAGAACCATGGAGGCGGGGGCGGAGGGATGGTGGTCGGGCGATGGTAGTCTTCAGCCAGGACAGAACCACACCGACGTACAATTTCATTGTCTGCTGCGCGGGTGAGGATGCGCGGTGCTCAGCATCCCATGTTTGTAGAAAAAAAATGTTCAACATTTATATCTCCAAACTAACATCTAGTGAACCATCTTATTATACTAATTGCATACTATAAATATTAATACTTTTTCATATATAATTTGTCAAAGTTAAAAAAATAACTTCTTAAAAAAAAAAAGGAGCGACTTCTATTTTGGGACATAGGCTGAGTCACTTTGAAGCTGCAAACTGTTGCATTTGCCACACTAGAAATCGAGTGCTTATGCAAAAATCTACCAAATAATAAGTACCTCCAAATAATAATGATATTATGGTATAAACAAAAGTTTGATCAATTCAGTGTGACCAAAACCAATTTATTATCCTAGCCAAAGATTGATCCAAAAATAAGTTGTCCATCACAGATTTTACCAATGTCTCAAGAATGAGATAAGTATAAAAACTGAAGCACACTAATAATCCTAAACGACAACGATTCTGATGAAGGTTCCATGCATCAGGCATGTCTATGTATTTCAGTCTTGAACTCCGGCAGGTCCATGGTCTCGAACGCCTGGACCAGGCCCCTCAAGAACCTCCCCGTCGCCGCCGTGTAGCTCTCAGCCCTCTCCTTGTAGTACTTGAGCAGGTCACTGACGACGGCAGGATTGGCGTCGTAGCAGAAGAGCTCCCTCCTCTCCAGCTCGGCGGCGTTGTGGTCCTGTGGAGGCGCTCCAGCCACGAGTTGGCCTGGTCCAGCAGGTCCTCGAACAGGCCGCGCGCGCTTGGCGGCATCGCGGACAGCGTCCAGGTAGTAGTCATACGCGTTCGCCCACTTGAGCACCCGCCGGCCGCGCGCGATCTCCTCGTACGCCTTGCTCAAGAACGCAAAGCTCGCCACCGGCTGCCCCATGATGGCCGCGATCCGCTCGATCCCGGAGCTCTCCAGCTCCGCCATGTCCTTGAACACGTTCTCCAGAGATGAGTAGTTAGCCGCCCACCGCTCATAGTGGTACACGTACCTGTCCATGTCCATGACAGCCTGCTCAGGCTCTGCTGCGGTGCTCAGCATCCCATGTTCATCCTTTTATAATGGTAGCGCTCCATCCCATGTTCCTCCTTTTAATGGTAGCTAGTGGAAGGAGAAGTGGAGAAGACACATCGATGACTGCATCAGCATGGTGGGGAGACGCTAGCCTAGTGGAAGGAGAAGTGGAGAAGACAAATTGATTACTGCATCAGCATGGTGGGGAAACGCTAACTGCATGCATGATTAATTTAGGGGTGGGCTTTGAACAAAGGGGGGGACGGGGTTACCTGTGACGTGGCTTCCACGAGGATTCTCAAACTCCGTAGTGGGGGTTTGCTACTAAGAAGTAGTAGATCACCAAAACAGCTTGCAGTCATCGAAATCAATATTCAATGCCACACAGCCACAGCTGCACAAAAAGAGAAATCAGATTATCGAGCATGAAGCAAGGAAGCAGAGGATTAAAAAGGACCATAAGAAGAAAGTGCTAACCACGAACTGAGCTCCCTCTGGATCTCACCAAAATGCTAACCACGTTTGTAGATCGTACCAGTCAACTGAAGTTGCTTCGCCTTGATGGCCTTTGAAAACTATAGGAGCACTTTCAGATTGATCCACCTGTGTCAATGGACAACTAGCTAGTAGCACGGATGTAAACATGTAAATAATAATAATAATAATAATAATAATAAATACTTCTTCTATCTCTAAATAAGCATGTTCTTGTTTTTCTGTGAAGTCAATTTTTTCAATTTTAACCAAATATATATATAAAGTGCACAATTAGTATAGTTAGATAATGAATATATTTCTATAATAAATGTATTAAAAAAATAAAAACTATTCTTAATATATTTTTTATAAACCTAATTAAACCACAATTCCTATTGTTCAGTGGCCTTTTTTTTTTTTTTTGAAGCCTCGGTGGCCTGGTTTTGGTGTTTCGTTCAGGTGAACGTTGCGTCGCCTTTTTGATCGCTGGCATCGGTGTTGTGTTTTTATCGGGTTTCAGGTGTGATCGGATGGCTGAAAGTTGTCGCCCTGAACACGCATCTATATTTCAGGCATCTATCCATTAACCTTATTTCCATATACCATTTACTGATCATACGTGCTGCCACGTGGCCCCTGCCGCCTCTACCGGCCCTGCGCGCTACACCGCCCCCGCGCCTTATTTCCATATACCATTTACTGATCATACGTGCTGCCACGCGTGGCCCTCGCCGGCCTCTACCGGCCCCTCAACCCCCGCCCCGCGCCTTTATTTCCATATACCATTTATCGATCATACGTCCCGCCACCAGCCGGCCTCTAACGCTCCGCCGCTCCCCGTCAAAGAAACGAAAAACAAAAAGAAAAGAAAAGAAAAGAAAAAGAAAACCAACCTAGACGCCTCCGCTCCTCCCTCGCCGCAGCGCCGGCTTGCCTTCCCCCGCCTCGCCGTACCGAAAAAAACCGCCTCCCTCCAACGCAGCGCGCTGCTCCGATTGCCTTCGCAGCGATGCCGGCGCGCGTGCCCGCCACACCAGCCACGGCTGCATCGTCTCCTGCGGCGCGCGTGTCCCGCCCCTGCTTCTCCCCACGTCGTCTCTGCATGTGCCGCCCTCTCGCCCGGCCACGCCGCTGCCCGCCAGGTTTGCCCAGCCTCCTCAGCCGCGTCGCCTCGCCGCCCCTGCCCCCGCCGGCGGGCGCAGCTGCATCGCATCCCTGCCCATCCCTGCCACCATGGATGCGAGGCGTAAGCGCAGGGCTGTTCATCTACATGAACCGCATTCACGTATGCCCCTCCCAGTGTTCCTCATTTTCATTGCCTGTGTACCCTTTCATACTAACAAAGACAGCGTCACTTCACCGCATAGCTGACTTGAGCATCTAAAATACAAATAGTTAGTGCCCTGTTTTACAAGCGCACCAGTTACTTAAAAAGACTTGACCGACAGCAAAGGTAACCGGTTAGAAAAGTTGTATGGAACCAACTTATCTGGCAGCGGCAGCAGCAGCAGTTACAACAGGTCTGCCTTTTTTATAGTTCCATTCATCTAGAATTCTGATTTGCTCTTTCTGAGGAAACACATGTACAAAACCTGTTTATAGGCCATGCAGTCTGGTGTGTGCTTCTTCCTATGACAAATGTTCCTTTTCCATGAACACGATGCCACAAAATTACCAGCTAAATTATAGCACAGACCATTCTAGGCACACATCATCTTCTAAGCTATGGTACTAACTCGCTTTTCATATGTTGTTAAAAAAAAAAAAACTTTCTTCGACAAAGTGTGTTGCTTGCAGGTTTGGTCCATTTCGTGACATTGACGACCTCTGCATCCATGGCCTAATGTGATCTATTCGAAGACTTTTCTTATTTTTACTCCAAACCTACTCAAGATGACTAAGCATGAGCAATAATTAAAGAAGTATTTTAAGTATCGAACAACCGCATTGTACTTTTCTTTACTTAACTACGTTGTATTTTATGATGACAAGATTGTACAAAGTGATTACATGTTAAAGGCCGGAGTATTTAACAATATTATGTCCAATGTATTCTCCTATTTTTATGAGAAGACATTTTTTGTGTGACTATTTTTATGGCTAAACTTATGTGCACCTTCCTAGCCCGCGCGAATGCGCAGGGTTTTGGCTAAGCATGAGCAATAATTAAAGAAGTATTTTAAGTATCGAACAACCGCATTGTACTTTTCTTTACTTAACTACGTTGTATTTTATGATGACAAGATTGTACAAAGTGATTACATGTTAAAGGCTGGAGTATTTAACAATATTAATATCCAATGTATTCTCCTATTTTTATGAGAGAAGACATTTTTGTGTGACTATTTTTATGGCTAAACTTATGTGCACCTTCCTAGCCCGTGCGAATGCGCAGGGTTTTGGCTAGTATGAAAAATATATATATAACAAATCCTAATTAAAATTTAATCGGTACGAATTGCCGCTGCCTACAAAACCCCCCACCCCCTTTCCCTCTTCTCTGTCCCCAACAGCACAGCCTCGGCGTCGTCGCACGCACCCCGCAAAACCACCGCTGCAACTGCAAAGCCACGCCACACCAACCCCAACCACGGGGGTTCGTCGTCTCGGCTGTGGCGCGGAGTTGGCGGCCGTGCGTAGCGCCGCGGCGGGTATGGACGCGGCGGCGGAGCTACAGAAGGTGGCGAGCATGCGCCTCGAGAGCGGCGGGTCCAGGTCGGGCTCCTCCGTGTGGTGGCGCGCGACCGACACCGCGTTCTCGCGCTCCGCTTCCCGGAGGGGAGGAGGAGGACGACGAGGAGGCGCTGCGGCGGGCCGCGCTCGAGAGGCTGCCTACCCGCGACCGCGTCCGCCGCGCCATCCTCTCGCACTGCGGCGGCGGCGGCGACGGCGGGGAGGCGGACCCGCAGGTGGTGGACGTGCTCGGCCTCGGCCCGCTCGAGAGGCGCGCGCTCGTGGACCGCCTCGTGCGCGTCGCCGACGAGGACAACGAGCGCTTCCTGCTCAAGATTAAGGAGCGCTTTCCAACGGTGCGTGCTGCTATACTCCACGTCGTGCGTTCTATATACAGCTCAGCTCGGTTGTGCTTGCTTCACGGTTTAATTTGCTCTCCTTGTGCCGTCGTGCGTGCCGTTCAGGGTCGGGATCGACATGCCCACGATCGAGGTGCGGTTCGAGCACCTAAGGGCGGAGGCGGAGGTGCGCGTCGGCACCAGCGGACTCCCCACCGTCCTCAACTCCATCACCAACAGGCTCGAGGACGTCGCCAACGCGCTGCACCTGCGCCGCAGCCGGAAGCAGGCCATGCCTATCCTGCACGACGTCAGCGGCATCGTCAAGCCCCGCAGGTAATCAGCTTTTGATGAATCTCAAAATAATCTTGGTTGCTGTTGGAGTCCGAGCTAGGTGGTGGCATCTTGCATCTACAGGGTGGCATGTGTCAATATTTCAGTGGCGGAACTGAGGGGGGGGCCGGCGGGGGCCATGGCCACCCCCAACAAAACAAAAAGAAAAAAAAGACAATACAGTAATTCAACCATTGGACAGGAACTGTCCATATTTAGATCGAGTTTTAGCTTATTCTAAGATTTATCCATGTTTGTAGACAACTATATATGTGCATGCAGCCCGGAGCCCGGTAGCACGGCCCGCGGCACGGAATTTGGCCCGCCCGAGCACGGCACGGGCCGGCACGGGCGATCTTTGCCCGAGGGCACGCGCACGGCCGGTGACCAAGCCGTGCCTGGGCGCCACCTTGGCCTATGGCATGGGATAGGCACGGCACGGCGGCCCGATGAATTACATCAACCAGAGAATTTTGGCCCAGCCCACCTCCACGTTCTATTCCTGAGGCCTGCTAAGTAACTCCTCCCAAGTTCAGCACATGTACTCCAGTCCCAACCAATTATTGTCGCGAAACGCACACTAGCGACTCGTCCATGGTCTGGACCAATTATTGCCCGACGAGAGAGCCGAAAGCGGACGCGCCCACCTCGGCGGCACGCCGCCCGCGCGCGAGCTTCGACCGCGACGACCGGATGTACGCGTGCGGCGTGCCGGTGCGCGTCGTCCCTCCTGCGGTCGGCAAGGGACGCGCCCGGCGCCACGGCCCGCGGGGAGGAGCTCCAGACGCGACGCGACCTTGCGAGGCGGCGCCGCGGGGACGAGCAGAGCGCGGCAGCAGCAGCGCGGCGCGAGGAGCGGCGGCGGTGCGGCGAGAGGAACAGCGGCGGCGCGGCGCAGGAGGAGCGCAGCGGGCGGCGGCGCGACGCAGGAGGTTCCTCGTGCTCGTCTGCTCGTCGTGCCAACCGTCCGTGCTGTCGGGCCGGCCCGATGGCCCCAACAGGCCGTGCCTGGGAAGCCGTAGCCTCGCACGGCCCGACACGGCCCGACAGGCACGACGGCCCGACGCCGTGCTGGCCCGCACGGCCCGGACGTGCCGACGGGCGGGCGGCACGGCCCGATGGACATATATATAGACAACCAAAATTAGCAATTCCGCATGCATGTCAACATCAGACCAGACGGAACATTGCAGAATTTTTCATGCTCACGACACAAACGACGCCACACATAGATCGCCATGAACCCCAGGTCGAAGCGAGTAGAAAAATATCCGACGAACCCGAAAAATTAATTGCTACAACTACAATCATGGCTAACTAGTGTATGCTTGTACGGACAATGAAAAAATTATTTGGCCCCCCTTTTATTTTCTCGCCAGCTCCGCCACTGTCAATATGGTATCTTGCCTGACGCTCGTTGCATTTGCAGAATGACTCTGCTGTTAGGTCCGCCGGGGTCAGGGAAAACCACCTTGCTGCTCGCCTTGGCCGGGAGGCTCGATAAAGACCTCAAGGTTTGTAATTGTAAACGTAAATTCACTCATCAATCACATACATGTTTCTTAAACACACGTATTCGTGAACCACTATATATATGTAATCAATCACAAGTATTTTACGTATTTCATTAAGAGGATCAATCAGTAAGAGGATCAAGGATCAATCACACATGTATAATCAATCATTGAAGGATTCCAGACCTTTTTTTTTTCTAAACACACAATGTATCACGTCAACCCCTCATGTTTCTTTCTAGTATCGATTAGCGTGCACACACATCAACTTATCACAAAATAATCAGCGACGACGTCTAAAATATTGCATGAGAAATAGAATATTTCACCGTGAACTTTGTACATATGACATTGGGCAATAATTGGTTCAAACGATGAGCAGATTTCAGGCAAAGTGACCTACAATGGGCATAAAATGGATGAGTTTGTGCCAGAAAGGACAGCCGCGTATATCAGTCAGCATGACCTTCACATCGGAGAGATGACTGTCAGAGAGACGCTTGAATTCTCTGCACGTTGTCAAGGTGTTGGGCCTCGTTTTGGTATGACTCTGAACAATTAGTCACAAGGGTTTGCCTGGCATGTTTAATTGATGTATTTATCAAGTTTGTGTTATGTTGGCAGATATGTTGACTGAGCTTTCAAGGCGGGAGAAGGAGGGAAACATCATGCCTGATACCGATATTGATGCATTCATGAAGGCATGGATTTACACTCTTAGATAAATCAAGAGTATCTTGCGGTTTTGGTTCTATCTTATATGGCAACTTGAACAGTAGCTAAGGACAATAGCATAACTTTTTCGCTCATCTTGTTCAGGCTTGTTCAATGCGAGGAGAGGAAGCTAATGTGATCTGTGACTATATATTGAAGGTATTTGACTTATAATACAACCGTTGGTGGTTTCAAATTGATGAGCTACCAAAGTTTTCTTGTTCATTTTATTGAATGCATTTTTCATTATTTACCATTCATACATCTGGTATTGCAGATATTAGGATTAGAAATATGTGCTGACACGAGGGTGGGAGATGAGATGTTTAGGGGTATCTCTGGTGGACAACGGAAGCGTGTCACAGCAGGTAGAGATATACATATACATAATTTCAGTAACAGATAACCTTAGCTCTAAGTTTTTCTTTGCTAATTTACCTGCTCATCTTCTACTGTTTACCATGCTCGTTTTTATTGTGTTGAACTTTACTTTTACTTGCATAGATATCTATGGTTCTCTATCGTATTCTCTAAAAAAATATGTTCACTTCAGTTCAGAACATTAGCTAGGAGCCGTGAAAAATGTGATTTGCTACAATCCTGTAGGCGAGATGCTTGTTGGTCCAGCCAATGCACTGTTCATGGATGAAATTTCGACTGGGCTTGACACCTCCACTACGTTCCGGACGATTAAGTCACTTAGACAGGCAATCCACATCCTCGGTGGCACAGCTCTCATCTCCTTGCTACAGCCTGCGCCCGAGACATATGATCTTTTTGACGACATCATACTGCTCTCGGATGGGCAGATTGTGTATCAGGGCCCCCGAGAAAGCGTGCTCGAATTCTTCTCATCCCTTGGGTTCAAGTGTCATGAGAGGAAGGGGGGGTGGCTGACTTTTGCAAGAAGTAAGTAAACAGACACATTCTTCATTATGAAATATAGTGTCAACCAAATCCTTTGCTTTTGCTAAAAACCATATCCTTTGCTTCTTGTAACAATAGTCATGGGCTCACTGACCAGGTGACCTCCAGGAAAGATCAGAAGCAATACTGGGTGCGGCATGACAAGCCATACCGATATGTGTCAGTTAAGGAATTTGCATCGGCATTCCAGTCTTTCCATGTTGGGAGAGTTGTAGCAAATGAGCTAGCCGTTCCTTTTGACAAGAGCAAAAACCATCCTGCTGCTCTAGCCACCACAAGGTATGGTGTCAGTGCCTGGGAGCTGTTAAAAGCGAACATCGACCGAGAAATCTTGCTTATGAAGAGGAATTCCTTCGTATACATCTTCAGAATAATGCAGGTCATTACAAACTCTATTTCAAAAATAGTAAGATGGTGTGAACAATAACTACAATGCCTGACTTGGTGTTTTGATATGTCAGGCGACTTTGGAGTCCACAGTGGTAATGACTCTCTTCTTTCGTACCAAGATGCACCGTGAGTCGGTGACTGATGGTGGTATCTACATGGGCGCGCTCTTCTTTGCAGTGAACATGACCATGTTCAATGGATTGGCTGAGCTTGCACTCACCATCATGAAGCTGCCAGTGTTCTTCAAGCAGAGAGATCTCCTCTTCTTTCCAGCATGGGCCTACACCATACCCACATGGATCCTCAAGATCCCAATATCGTTCGTTGAGGCTGGTGTGTTTGTTTTCATGGCGTACTATGTCATCGGGTTTGACCAAAATATAAGCAGGTGAGATTGATGAGACTATGGCTAGCTTGTTAACCAAATATTCATCATAGGGCTTTACTTACCATCTCAACTTTGTGGAATGCTAGATTCTTCAAGCAGTATCTCCTTTTGTTAGCACTCAATCAGATGGCAGCATCACTCTTCCGATTCCTTGGTGGGGCAGCAAGGAACATGATTGTTGCAAACGTCTTTGGAGCATCCATGATGCTAATCTTTATGCTGCTGGGTGGATTTATTCTAGTAAGAGGTACACCCTCACTATTATAAAACATAGAGAATATATAAAACATAGAGAATAACCTCGCCATTTTTTTTTCTATATGTAGTACTATTTATTATTGCTCTGTTTTTTTTTTGAAAAAAGGTGTGTGCCTCTTTCTTTTTTTGATTGGTAGATAAAGTGAAGAAGTGGTGGATATGGGGCTACTGGATTTCTCCAGTGATGTATGCCCAGAATGCCTTGTCAGTAAATGAGATGTTAGGGCACAGTTGGGACAAAATTTTGAATAGCTCTGCGTCCAATGAAACCCTAGGCGTGCAATCCCTGAAGTCCCGTGGAGTGTTCCCAGAAGCAAGGTGGTATTGGATCGGCTTAGGCGCATTGATTGGATTTGTCATGCTTTTCAATTGTCTCTTCACGCTTGCCCTAGCGTACCTGAAGCGTGAGTTCCTCTAGGACTGGTTTGCTCATGGTTTTTTCAATAGAAAATCCTAAGGTTAAGAATGTTTTATTTTGAGTTTACAGCATATGGCAAGTCTCATCCATCGATATCTGAAGAGGAACTAAAGGAGAAGTATGCCAACCTCAATGATAATGATGTGGCTGAAGATAGCTTGCCACCAGGAAGTAGCCATTTAGAAACTGTTGGAAATCATTCTGGCACCACACAAAGGGGTATGGTTCTTCCATTTGCCCCGCTTTCACTGACTTTCGATAACATCAAGTACTCTGTTGACATGCCCCAGGTAAGTAAAGTATTGAAATTATTTTTGTAAACCATCAACCTTGAGCAATTAACAATCAGACAGTAATCTTTTGATGAAACTCATTCAGGAAATGAAAACACATGATGTAATCGGGGACCGTTTAGAGCTCCTCAAATGTGTCAGTGGATCTTTCAGACCAGGAGTGCTGACCGCACTGATGGGCGTTAGTGGTGCTGGCAAGACAACTCTAATGGATGTATTGGCTGGAAGAAAGACTAGTGGTTACATTGAAGGAGACATCCGCATTTCAGGATATCCAAAGAAACAAGAAACCTTTGCACGTGTATTAGGATACTGTGAGCAGAATGATATCCACTCGCCGCAGGTGACAGTCTATGAGTCACTTGTTTTCTCAGCATGGCTCCGCCTTCCAAGGGATGTAGATTCAACCACCAGAAAGGTCAGCCAAACAGAATAGATTCAGCTTCTAACCTATATCTATGCTTAATATATGAGACAACATTGCTTATTACCTTTATGCACGCAGATGTTCGTTGAGGAGATCATGGAGCTTGTGGAGCTCAAGCCATTGAGAAATGCTTTGGTTGGACTTCCTGGTGTAAATGGTCTGTCAACTGAGCAGAGGAAAAGATTGACCATTGCTGTGGAGCTGGTTGCAAATCCCTCAATCATCTTCATGGATGAGCCTACCTCTGGTCTTGATGCCCGAGCAGCTGCAATTGTTATGAGGACAGTGAGGAATACTGTTGATACAGGTAGAACTGTAGTCTGCACGATTCATCAACCTAGCATTGACATATTTGAAGCATTCGATGAGGTGAGCCTGTGGTGGATCTTTGTACTTCCCAATGATTTCTTCTTACCACCATTACTTCGCATCTGGTTAGTCTTATAAATATGATATGAAACAATGTTGCAAAGACTAAGGTGTTTGGTGAGTTGTTGCAGCTTTTCCTTATGAAGCAAGGAGGAGAGGAGATCTATGTTGGTCCATTAGGCCGTCATTCTTCTGAGCTGATTAAGTATTTTGAGGTGTTGTGGTATTACAAGAATATCAAAAAAATTGCTCGACTTTATCGCTTGAATTTACTGATCACATTGTATTGCTCATATTGTCTAGGGAATTGACGGAGTCAAGAAAATTAAAGATGGCTACAATCCAGCAACATGGATGTTAGAAGTAACAGAAGTCGCGCAAGAACAGATACTAGGTGTTGACTTTAGTGACCTGTACAAGAAATCTAAATTATACCAGTGAGTAACTTACAACCCTCTGATGCACTTCATCTCCAGAATTTCCTATATATTGCCCATAGGTAGTCTTTGGTTTAAACTGCACCACAAGCAGCCCTGATGAGCAAAATCTATGTCCAAAGTCTTTATTAACCCTTAAAATATAGGTTCCACTCTACCCTGTAATTGTGGTGCCATTTAAATACCCTCCGAACTTGCAAATTCTTTGTACTCAGTACTGAAACTTTAGCTTCTAGTTTGTTCCCTCGAAGAAAATTGCAGGTGTAATAAATAGCAGTGCTATAACCTGTGGTCATGGCAAAAGAATTTGAACCTGGGGCTGGTGATGGGGATTTCATGATTCTCGGACATAGTGTAACTCAGGACTAGGGGTAGAGCATTTTAATCTAACTGGTTTTTTGTATTAAAGTTTAAAATGTTAAAGGTTGTAGCTAGCGGATCACAGTACAGAATGACAGTCAAATATGCACACTCAATAGTCACCATTTAGATGACTATGTATGCATGTTCTGTATTTGTTTTGCACCTGTACTTTTCTCAAGTAACTACTACACATCTTATTTAAGTGTAAAATTGTTAGTGTTATTATTAGCAAGGAAAGTATTTCGAGTCATTTTGCGCCTTGAAGATTTTTAAAGCAACTTTGCTATCAGAGTGAATGTTACACTTTGTTTAATGGAATGGTATGTAGGATAAGTTCATAACCAGTGTCTACTTTCCTGGAATTTTGTTCTTTCCGCATCATTCATTGCTATGCCATGATAACTATGATGTTATGTTCTTCAGGAGGAACAAGGCCTTAATACAAGAGTTAAGCGAACCACCAGCAGGCTCAACTGACCTTCATTTCCGTAACCAGTACTCGCAGCCCTTCTTCATGCAATGCCTGGCTTGCTTGTGGAAGCAAAACCTGTCATATTGGAGGAACCCTGCTTACAGTGCTGTTAGGCTATTTTTCACAACTATCATGGCGTTTATCTTCGGTACCATCTTCTGGGACCTTGGTGGTAAAATGTAAGTAACTGCCGTCTGCCACATTAACACCTGCATAGTGTTTCAACACTCAAAAAGAAAAAAAGAATATGAACCATATGATTCTTTACCTACCAGGAGCCAATCACAAGATTTGTTCAATGCCATGGGGTCCATGTATGCTGCAGTGATGTTCATCGGCATCTTGAATTGTACATCTGTCCAGCCAGTAGTCTCTGTGGAGCGGACTGTGTTTTACCGTGAAAGAGCTGCCGGCATGTACTCGGCTTTGCCATATGCATTTGGACAGGTGAGTGGATCTCATATAAAGTCCTGATACATATATGGTGCGTACCTTCTATCGATCAGAGACCACTAATAATAACGACATTGCTAATCAAACTTCTGTTATATATAGGTTACGATTGAACTCCCATACACTCTGGCTCAGGCCACCATATACGGGGTCATAGTGTACTCGATGATCGGGTTTCAATGGACAGTTGCCAAGTTCTTCTGGTACCTCTTCTTCATGTACTTCACCTTCCTCTACTTCACGTTCTACGGCATGATGGTTGTCGGCTTGACGTCGAGCTACCATGTTGCGGCAATCGTCTCCTCGGGGTTCTTTGGCGTCTGGAACCTCTTTTCTGGATTCATCATCCCTCGCCCCGTAAGTCCCATTACATATTGCTCCATCCCATCAATTTCCCACGTCTGCAAATTTAATTTTGTCGCTGATATGTTTGTATGGAACTCATCATTGCCCTTTTTGGCATGCAATGTGTGCTCAGAAAGTCCCGATCTGGTGGAGGTGGTACTGTTGGGCATGCCCTGTTGCGTGGACGTTGTACGGGCTGGTCGCGTCTCAGTTCGGGGACATCACGACGCCCATGGACGACGGCGTCCCCGTGAATGTGTTCGTGGAGAAGTACTTCGACTTCAAGCATAGCTGGTTGGGCATGGTGGCAGTGGTGGTTGCAGCGTTCGCCGTCTTCTTCGCTTTCATGTTCGGCTTCGCCATCATGAAGCTCAACTTCCAGAGGAGGTAGCAACTATGCGAAATCAACATGCCCCATTGGTAGAAGTGTCCATCAATTGCTTTGCAACAATAATACATCGCTGTTTCTGTCGTATTCAGTGTAGTATACGAAATGTTTGACTTTGTTAGCTATTGGCCCTGCAATGTAAAGCTAAAGCGTCGTGATTTCATTTTATTTCGATTTTATTTTATTGTGTATATGTAAGGGTCGTGTAGTTTTGTTTGGCAACGAATCTTGGGTTTAAGCAATAGCGGACCCGGTGCTCAGATGGAGCTCAATGAAGCAAGGCGCTGTTTGAGATCACTTATTGTAAGTTGGCAATAGAACATGATGTGATGAATACCTCGAGTCCCAGGGGTGAAGCTAGAACAAGTTAGAGGGGGTGTCTTTACTTTATAGGTGTGAAAATTTTAATTTGTAAACAGGGTGAAAATTTGTTTATAATAATGGTTTATCAAATTTCCCACAGGCTTCGACGTAGCTAGGCACCCACAGGCTTCGATGTAGCTCCGCCCTTGTTGGCTCCGCTGTTGGGTAAGGTTTAGGCTGTTAGGCTACGTCACCGGTCATGGGCAGGCGTCTAGGGTTGGCTGGCCCTGGGTCCGCTTGTTGGGTTTAGGGGCCTGGTCAAAACAAAGGAAATGGGCAAAAAAACGTCTAGGGTTGGCTGGCCCTGGGTCCGCTGTTGGGTTTAAGGTTTAGGCTGTTAGGGTTTAGGCTATGTCACCGGCCACAACCAGAATTTTTTAACTCTTCTAGCGACATGGGGTTCTCCTACTGTTTTGGGTGTTCAAAATTTAGTATAAACTTTCCGTATAGGAATAGGAACCAAATTCCTACTTACTAAGGTTTAGGCTGTGTCACCGGCCACAGCCGCCTTCAAGAGGGGGGTTCTCCTACTGTTTTGGGTGTTCAAAATTTAGTATAAACTTTCCGTGCCAAATACTTACTAGTGTGGGCAGCCTTCAAGAGGGGGCGGCGGGGGGCGGGGGGGGGGGTGGCGCGCGGGGGTTATGGTTAGGGAGCGAGAGCTAGAAGGCTGGAGAGCTGTCGGGTGTTATCTCTTTAATTTTTCTGATTGAGATTCAACTGATTACATGCCCCATGTATTTATAATCCGAGGGAGACTTGCATCTAAAGAAATCTCTTATTTTATTCCCTAAATAAACTGTGCTTAACGACGGTTAACGACGGCGGCGGCGGCGGCGAGGGTCGCAGGGCTGCTGCCCTCCCTGCGTCGCGTCGCGCACGTGGGCCTGTTGGGCCGCCTCCTCTTGGGGGCGTGATATCTCCCCACCATTCAACGAGGTGACGTGTCCTCACGTCAGCTAATTCTTTCTAGCAGCGCTTCCTCGCATGTTGTGGTCTTGCTCGACTGTCGTCGCTGACGGAATGATCGAAACAACATGTCCCGAAGATTGTTGAATCCACTCGTTATACAGCTGAATGAGTTGGACGAAGACGAGGGTGCTGACCTCTTCTGATGGTGATGGATGGAAGTCCATTGCTCTGCCGGCCCATGGGAATGTTGTAGATGCTGTTGGGATGAAGATTGTGGTCGTCGAAGCAAAAGGCCGACATTAATGGCAAGAAACTACGTGGTAGCTCTTCCATCGGCAAGATGTTTGATGGCAAGGTCGCGGGCGGTGAACGCAATCACCTTTGCGCCCCCAAGCTAGTGCTCCCGCCCGCGGAGCTTGATGGTTCCGCGATGCCATGTTGCTTGTGGTCGGTCGGTGTAGCGAGTTGAGGTAGGATGAGGGCCTCCGCAGTGGCGATGAGGTAGACACGGTAGAAGACCAGTGCGTGTGGCATGTACCTCATGTCGGCGTCAGTGGGGCTGGCGAGTTGGAGCTTATTGAAGACCACGTAGGAGACGGGGGCCTCTAACAGGTGGGCGAGTTGGATTGTCGTGCCCAACATGCAGGGCGCCTTCTGGTGCACCGCAGCCCAAAGCTTGTTGTAGAGCCCATTGGTGGGCTTGTTGGCGTAGTCGTACTGGGCATTGGTGTCGCTGAGGAACGAGGGAGCCAACTGGTTTGGCTCTCGAGTCACCCCGGCTACCATAGCCGAGTTGTCGCTGGTGATATCGTTGTCGATGTCATCGTGTCCATTACCTATTGTCGAGTTGTGCGATGAACGTGGCGGAGGGGCATTGAGGAGACGAGCGAGGCGGATCGCTGTGTCCTTCGTGCAGGGCGCCTCCCGCTCTAGGGCCTCTCCTAGTAAGGCGTAGAGGCCGTTGGCAAACTTGGAAGCATAGACGTAGTCGTGCAGGGCGTCGGCCTGTCGAGGTCGCGCCAGGTCACCGGTAGCGTCGATGTCGATGGGCGGCCTGAAGTTACATGCGAGACACCGTGTGAAGGTATCTCAGTCCTCTAGTGGCGCTTGAATCGGCATGCAGATGAACCAGAAAAGCACCGCTATTGTCAGCTGGATAGCAGCATACCTCACATCTTTGTTAGGGCTGAGATGTTCCGTTGGCGAGGTGCTGATGGGGGCGCCTTCTGCTCTGGCGGTGTCGTAGTAGGCGTGAACGGATGTGAAGCTTGTTTGTCGATGTTCACCGCCGTAGTGCATGTCGAAGGGGCTCTGCAGGTTCAGCCAGATTGATCTCTCCGTCGTTGTCGTGGACATTGTCATTCGCCGTTGACGTCGGGGTCGGTCGTGGCACCCGTGGAAGAGGCGTCGTTGTCATCAACGTTGGCATAGGTGCCCGTTACGATGTCATTGATAGCGTCCTTGAAGGTGTTGTCGATGTCGAGGATGTCGAAGTGAGCGACGTCAATGGTGATGTCGGGCGACGTCATTGTAGCATTGACGATGGTGGTAGGGTCTCCATGTTGGTTGAGATGGACTTGCCTGGTGATTGTGGAGCAAGTGATGTTCTGATCTGCGAGGTGGTTGACGTCGAGGCCGACATCAGGAGACGTCGGTGTGTTGCTCCTGATGGTGCGGTGATGGCGTTCCTGTTGTTGTTGTTGTCAAAGATGATGTTGCTTTGTGACCATGCGACTTATCGTGTCATTCACGTTAGCCCGCAGACGTTGGCCTAGTTGGGTAGGCTTTTCGTCGAGCAGGTGATGGGCGTTGTTGGTGGCCCCCGAACCGATCGATCTGAATCGCTAGCGCGGGCGTCCCTTGGGGTGGACGTGCCCGGTGCTCGCCGTGTCAATAGTTGTGGAGGGGACGACGTCGGCCGGCGCCCGGGAAGCACCGTTGTCGTTGGTGGTACCCATGGTAGGAGCGTCGTCGAGGAGGTCGCCCAACTTGACGTGCTCGCTGCTTGAGGCGCTAATGATTGTGTTGGTGCGGGCGCCCGGTGTCGTTGGCGTGACGTCATAGGCACGCACCTCGGACAAAGATCACCACGAGCCGCAAAGATTTTGCTAGCGTGTCGTCAAGGTTGAGGAGGTAGTTGTTGCCGAGGAGGGCGAGCACGTCATTGCCCTTCATGCGGGCGAGGTGGCTTGTAAGGATGGCGTTGTGCTAGACCGGGGGCCGAGTCGCACCTGCGTGTTGATGTAGTCGGAGATTGCAGCCTTGCCGAGTCATCCACGACCGAGCGCACGGAGTGCCTCCATGATCATCTCCGGGTAGGGCGACAGCGGAGCGCCATCGAATCTTAACGGTGGTGGTGGTCGGAATCCATCGGTGGTGGAATCGCCCCGGTCTCCGGATACCACCGCACACCGCCGGGAGGGGCGGCGATGATGGTGCGGCGGCATGATCGCGCGGCGTAGGGCGCGGTGGCGGCGGCCCGGCGGATGCCACGTCTTGGCGGCGCATGCATGCTATGGTCCTCGCGTGCGTGCGTGAGGGGGTGGCGGCGCCGCGCGGCGGTTAGGGTTAGGAAGCGAGAGCTAGAAGGATGGACAACTGTCGGGTGTTACCCGTTTAATTTTTCTGATTGAGATTCAACTGATTGCATGTCCTTTGTATTTATAGTCCGAGGGAGACTTGTATCTAAAGAAATCTCCTATTTTATTCCCTAAATAAACTGTACTTGACGACTAAGCTAACGGTGGCGGCGGCGGCGAAGGTCGCAAGGTTGCTGCCGTCCCCTGCGTGTCTGCGCACGTGGGCCTGTTGGGCCGCCTCCTCTTGGGGTGTGACATAGTGACACACCAGATGAGATGAATTCCACCATTTTGGTAGTGCGAAGCACGACAGTTTGATCCTATATAAAATCATAGCCACCCGATTCGTCCAACGCTGCAGCACCTCTAAGCTCTAGAGCCTTATATCAAGCATACTCCGTCACTAGTCGCCCTTTCTTCGTAATATATCAGTGTATAGGAGCGCCCCCGAGCAAAGTGTTGATCTACCTCGTTGTCGATGTTCTAAAAACGGGGTGTCTCGAGAACTCGACTAGTAAATTTATGACGTCGCGTCTCGGCCCTAGGTGGCTGTGCATGAAGAACACAAGGGAAAATAAATTGAAATAAAGCGAAGGGGAGGCAAGGGATTTATCCCGGTTCGGGCATATATGCCCTACGTCCACCGGCGTTGATCTCCTCGTGTTATCTTGCACCAAGTGCTCGTAGTAGGGGTTTACAAGCATGTTCGAGAGAGGAGGCGTGCTCCAAGTCTCTTTTTGAGTGAGTGGAATGAATATGTGGTGGTCGGATGCCCCTGGCGGGTCATCTTGGCCTGATTTGGAGTGGCTCAAGTGAGCTCTCTTGGGCTCTCCTCCTTCTTCTCTTCTAGGATTCTCTTCTTTCTCCTCTTCCGAGATCCTCTTCCTCACGCGGCCCCCTTTTCCTCTCTCTCCCCTCTCTTGAGCTCAACTCCCTCCTTTTTATAGCTGAAGGGTGGGAGCCAAGCGTCGGTTAGGAGGGGTAATGATAGCTCTCGTCCCGATGCGGTTGTCGCGGCCGCGTGGCGTGCTCCCTGGGCTTACATTGTTGTTCGGTGGGCGCCGGGGTTGCCACAGCCCCCGAGACCTCCAACAGTGATGGATGGCTGGAACCGTCCGGTGGCCTTCGTCTTGGCCCCGATGGGGCGCGACGGAGGACGGCAAAGCTACCCGCTTCTTGGCCGCCAATCCGACCGGGGCCTGCGCGGCGTGCGGTCTGCGGCCGGTCGATCTAGCGTCAGGCTGAGGTGACCAGGCAGGGGCGGTAGGCTGAAGATCTCTAGTTTGGTTTTGGCTAATTAGTGACATCCTTAGGACTAATCTATATGCTAAGTGTGCGAGTAGATTGGAGATTGGTCAAGCCGATGATGGAGCTTGGTGGTCATGGTGGAAGGTGATCAAGTGCTCACGTGGCATGGATTCGAGGATCAAAATGGGCTCAAGGCAACGGTATAACAATAGGGCCATTTTGATTTCACACTCAAGACACCATAGAGGGTGTGAGTGATTTAGGATCGATAGCCGGAACTATAAAGAGGGGAAAACCTCGGGAACATCGATCCTCATGTGCCTCTAGGTTCAACAATCATATGCATGCATTCTAACCTAGAGAGCTAACCCGACCTTCAGAATTGATTGTGAAAATGCTAGCACACGAGCACATGGTGATGTACACGTGGTGGTGTTGGGACATTTGCGAAGGCGGTGGTGTTTGCAGGGTTGAGTCGGTGCTTTTGAGAAAATGAAATGCTTATTTTCTATTGCGCCGGATGCATCGTGGTGGTGAAAATTGGTTTGGAAGAAAGGCGAAGTCGCGGGATGAAGTTTCCATCAATATATGGCGGCGGACGCTGGAGGTGTTGGTGGCGGACGCTGGACTCAGCGTCCGTCGCATGGTGAAAATTGCGCAGCTGAAAAACGTTGCGTCGGAGCGTCCGGGTCCTGCGCGACTGGCGCTTCCGGCGTGGCGGTTTTTTTTTCTCGACTACATGTTTATACAGTGGCGGACGCTGCGACTGGCGCGTCCGGCGCACGCCGGACGCAGTCCAGTAAGGTCTGCAAATGACCCCTCCGGCAGACGGTCACGTCGGACGCGGGCAACGTCACGGCGAACTCTGAGGCTTCAACGTCCGGCACGTGTTACGAATTGATTTCAAACCTAACGGTCGGGACATGTGGCTGTCGTCCGTGTGGCTGACGCTAGGGCTCAGCATCCGGCGCCCCCTGGCTCAGCGTCCGGCGTGCACGCTTTTGGCTGGTTTGAAGTGAGGTTCCTCCCACCTCTATAAATACTTGTGTGGCCGGCCATTGCTCTCTCTCTCTTGGACATTATCATTCACTCCATTCACTTTGAGCTGAGCAAAAACATCTCCCCTCTCTCCTCTCTTGCTTGTGAGCACATTCTTGACAGATTGGGTGAAAATCAAGTGCATTGCTTTGTGAGTTGCATTTAAAGGAACTTGAGGGTCGTCGTTGCCGGTGGATTTCTTGTTGCTCTTGGAGAGCACCACTCCTAGACTGGCTTGGTGATTGTGGAGGCGTTGGGAAGAGAAGGTGATTGTTCTTGCCCACCTCCGGTGACTTGTGAGGGGTTCTTGATCTTCCTCGACGGTGTGCCGAATTGATACTCTAGTGGATTGCTCGTGTCGTTGAGTTACCCCTCAATCGAGTGTGTCAAGAGGGCCTAGTGAGGCAAGGCGTGCGCGCTACCTTGACCCACTGTTGAGACGGTCGACAGAACCGGAGTTCACTTGAGGCTGAGGCATAGCCATTTGAGTGATCTAGAGACATAATGGTTTAGAATTGTCAATAGGAGGCTTGCCGACATGTAGAGCTAGCGCAACCGCAATTATCGCTTTTTTATTATCTAACAAGTTGTTCTAGTGTTTTGTAGAAATTTTATTAGGCTATTCACCCCCCCCCCCTAGCCATTTAGGACCTTACACAGGCCCAATGACGGGATTCGCGGGTCTGCCTGCATGCCGTGCTGCCCTTGGTCATTGACTTGGGCTTCCTTGCTCAAGAAGCCGGCATCCGGTGCCGAGGTTGGCGCCTTCCATCCCTTCCAGGCGAAGGAATGGGAAAGGGACCTGGTGGTTCCAACATCGGGCCAGACACGTTCAGGCTCGGGCGAGTCGGATCGTGCCCGAGCCTGGACCGGTCTGTCCGTCGTGGACGACCTGGCGGGTCCCCATAGGGCCCCGTTGGGTGGGCCAGCATCCTGGGCTCTGACATCCGTGGGTCCGCCTCCTGAGGGGCCTGTTTTGGTGGCCCCCAACACTTGTCGCCGGATTACCACTGCTGTTGGTCTTGACGATGTGCATCGCCACCATATGGCTAGGGCAACAAGGGGTGTTTGTTGAGTCAGCTCAAGCCCTAGTCACCATCCCCTTTTCACTATAACCTTTGTCGTCCTCGCAATTTCTTTTCACTATAAGCTTCTTTGTCCTCGCAATTTCTCTTTCTTTTGTTGATGTCATTTCCTTTTGGGGCTTGACTAACTAGTTGTAAGCCATGTATTTTTCTTTTTTCTATCATCTAAAAAATTTACAGCAAATCTCTTATTGTCCCTAGCACACATGCTCGGGCGTCCACCACCCTCGTTGTTACCTTGATGATACTGTAGAGTGTTGACACTGCTTAACGACATCACCAAAATGCTAGAAGTGCAATGACCCCAAACAGTGGTGGTATATGAAAATTACTTTGTCAATAATAAACTAGTCATGAAGAAAACCTATACTTCTAGCTACGAGACTAGGTTGTCATCTCCAGTTGTGAATTAGAAATATATCATGGCATAAATAAAATAAAACAAGGCAAACAATAATATAAAGAATAATATAAATAAAATAGATAAAATAAGTTCTGCAAGCGGATAGAAAATAATAATAATACCATTGTAGCATTTTACCTAGAGTAATAACCAAGTTGTCATTTCTATTCTACCACCGGAAAGGTATCTATATAACTATAATGTGTAGTACTAATAACATTTTATACTATGGAATATTAATAAACCAATAATGAATAATGCTTCCACAATAAAGAAAAATATGATAAATATGATAAAGATATCGCGTGTGGCAAGCTCAACAACATGGAGTAGGCCAGCCTTGGTGGCGGCGTTGAACCATGGGATAAATCATTTGTCTCGTGTGCTGATTTCTTTATTGCAAGTTCATATTGTTGCTTCTAGGGTTTGACCCAATCTCCTTCGTGAGAGGGTCCCGCATTCTTTCTGTTTCCATATATGTGATCTGTGGTCGTGCAGCAAGAGTGGGATACTCACATTGAGTTTCCCACCTTCGGGTTTCCGTTCAGTCGATTCAATTTATATTGATAGGTCGGTGCCGCTCCCGGAGAGGAGCAAAGTCGCATTTCATTCTCACATCTCCTTGAGTTGAGTTTTTAGAGGGAGTTTTAACATGTCATGGCTATTCAACCCCCCCCACCCCCCCCCTCTAGACGTCTAGAGACCCTATATATAGGCCCTTTGTCCCAAAAAAGTAATTTAAAAGTTCACATTTTTTTTTAGGTGTCGAACAATTTAAATTTGATGAAGGTTACACAAAAAATACTAATGTCTATAATGTAAAATAAGTACAATTATATATTAATCAATCATGTAATATACTTTTATAGTAAGTTTAGTCGGAGATACAAACTTAGGGTGTGTTTAGATGACTTTGGAATGCAAAATGTCAAATGCCAAATATTTTGGTGTAGCATATGGGAAATGCCAAAATTTTCACCTTGTGTTTAGTTACAAGCCAAATATTTAGTCATGTATACACAGCACATGCCTCATAGCATGGTGTTTAAATCCATTTTGCAAAAAGGTGATCAGGACCACCATGCCCGTGCGCCAGCGAACTTCGCAACACTTCTATGCCGTCGTGCTCCCTTCCCCTACTTCTCTCGCACCCACCGCGCGCCCTCTACACCAACAACCCCGGATCCCCAACCACTAGAGACGAGAACAACGGCGATGGCTCGGACGAGGTAGGTGGTGATGGATGCGGATCAAGCCTGCTCCTCGTCTCTAGATCCGGATCGAAGGCCTCCTCCCTTCTCCTCCTCTGGATCCTCCTACTCCTCCCTCTTGATCGATCTAAGGGATGTGGAAGTGTCTAGGGTTCTAGCGAGCTCTACGGGTCCGGATCTTGTTGCTGCAATGGGTTATTTTGAATGTTCCAACAGATGATTTTCGGTTGTTGAAATGGTTATTTTTTTGTTGTTGCAACAAGCACTTCGACGATGTTATAATAGTAGTTCTTGAGATGTTGCAGTAGTTGTAACATTATTTTTTTATTGTTTGCAGTTCAGATTTTTCTTTTGTTGCATTATATGTTTTTCGATGTTGCAAATAGCTTTTCTCGGTGTTAGTAGCATTTTTTTCGATGTTGCGTAGATTATTTTTTGATGTAGTTCATATTTTCATTAGATGTTTTTTCGATGTTGCAAAATCCTTGTTCCGTTGTTGGGCGGCGCGCAGGGCGACGGTGTTGAGCTCCGACGAGGTTGGGGGCGGGGGGGGGTGTCTTGCCGGCACGGGGTGCAAAGGAAGGCGGGGCGGGTTACTTTTCCTCTCCGTCGCGCGGGAGCAGGCAAAATCCGTGTGGGACGAGGAGAGGGCAGCGTGTGGAGCAGGCATAGCAGGCATTGTGGTCGTTTTTGTGGAGGGCGGCGTGGTGAGAGTGGGAGGCGTCCGATATTCTCTGCGCGGGCTCTAGCGGGGGACCGTCCGATTGGCCAGAAGCGGCATAGGACGTAGAGCGCTAGCTCTTCCCAATAAGGCCCGTCTCAATGGGGGTTTTATAAGCGTTTCATGCACATTAAATAGGGCGCCACATCAACAAAAGTTCACTTTTTGCATGAAACTCGAGGAGAGAGAATGGAAAAGTTTCATCTTGGTGAAACTCTCTTGGCACACATACCAACTATCTTTGAGTCATGAAATTAAATGCATATGAAACCGCAGAATAAAACTCTCCATTGTGAGTAGGAGTTTTATTCAAGTTTCATTTCATTTCACATGACATGACAGTCTTGGAAACAGTGCTATGAAACTCACCACTGAGACTGGCCTAAGGGCACTCACAATGCTAGAAACTATCACGGATTCTATAGTCTTGGACATTGTGTCAAGGAACTATCTCTCACAATGCATTTTTCTATCATGATGTCACATGACCCACTTGTCACTCTCACAAATTGTCTTGGTTTACGTGAAGACTTGGTTTCTTAGTTAGACTTGGCTTCTTGGATTTTTCCTCTCTCTCTTCAATAAATACAGCGCCACATCAGCAAAAAGAAAAAATAGACAATAAATAGGATAGAAACTATGATAATAAAAATGAGGATAGAAACTATGATAGAATCTCCACTAGGATAGTGTCTTACCAATCACCAATCTAACAATTATTACTAGCTATTATTAGCTAGGTGGATTTAAATGTTTGACTGATCATACCTGTCCTTCCTTCCTTTCTTTCTTTCCCTTTGCTTGGTCGCTACTTCAAGTCATGTATCTGTCCTAGTGGGTGACGGCAGTGCTGTCCGCGAGTCGGCCAGCTGGGGGCTCAATACAAGCTTCCCGCCAATTTGCTGAGTCCTGCTCCGATTCCGGCTCCACCTCCCGCGCTATAAATCCAGGCCTCCAGCTGGGAGGGCTCACCGCGTACGCCATACGCAGCATTGGGATTGAAACCCTCAGACATGGTTGTGGTGGCGGCGGACGTCCAGCTCGAGAGCAGCGGCGCTGGTGCTGCCGTCTCCTCCCGGCGGCCGATGACTTGCCCGGCGTTCCCCCGTCGCGCCGCACCAGTTCTTCCACCGGATCCCTGCACCGCCCCACCAGATGATGAAGCAGAAGCAGGCGCTGCCAGCGGACGGCGTGGACCTGCGGCTGTCGGACCTGGAGCAGGTCTGCCACCTCGGCGAGGGCGCCTGCGGAGTGGTCACCAAGGTGCGGCACCGCGGCACCGGCACTGAGTTCGCGCTCAAGACGGCCCACTACGCCCACCCCCAGCGCCAGCAGAGCTGGGAACGAGGAAGCCGAGGCGCTCCGCCGATCTGCCGGGTCGCCACACGTCGTGCGCTGCCACGCGGTTCTCAGCGGCGCCGGCGGCGAGCCCGCCTACGTGCTCGAGCTCATGGACGCCGGGACGCTTGGCGGCATCCTTGGCCGCCGGAGAGGCCGCGGGATCCCCGAGTGCGCCCTCGCCGAGGTGGCCTCGCGGTGCCTCCAGGGTCTTGCGCACGTCCACTCCCGCGGCGTCGCGCACCTCGACTTGAGGCCCGACAACCTCCTAGCAAACTCCAGGGGTGACATCAAGATCGGTGATTTCAGCGTGTCCAGGATCCTATACGGTCGCGCCGACGAGCGCCGCAAGGTGTCCATCGCCGTTGGCTCCCCCATGTACTTGAGCCCCGAACGGTTCGAGCCTGATGCCCACGCCGGGCCGCGCGGCGCCATCGCCACCGACGTCTGGGCCTTCGGCGTTACGGTCCTGGAACTCTTCTTGGGGCGGTGCCCTTTTCTGCCCCCAGGTGGGGTGAGGCTGCCGTTCGAGAAGCTGAGGCAGGCGATCTGCGACGGGGAGCCGCCGTCTGTGCCAGAGCGTGCGGCGGCGTCGCCGCCTGAGCTTCGCGGGTTCGTGGCAGCGTGCCTGCAGAAGGACCCGAGACGGCGCGCCACGGTGGCGCAGCTACTCGCACACCCGTTCGTCGCGCAACGCCACGTCGACGAGTCTCGCCGAGCGCTGCGGGAACTCATCGTGGAGACGCTGGAGTAGGACTGTAGGATTGTAGGAGCAGAGGTCGAATTGTGAAGCAGAGGTCTTCATTGATTATTTTCTCATTAACTGATTGTAGTTTAGAGTGAATGAGATATTGCATAATCACTTTTGTTATGATGCTCAATTCTTTTCAATTATGTATATATATATAATCTATCACTCTTATAAAAAAAAATCCACTATATATTTCTCTTGACATGCAAGGCGTCCATTTTAGTAACCCATACACAGAGTTGATGTGATGAACACGATGAATGCCTTTCGGTCACTTAACTTTTGCTAGCTTTAATCTACGGTACAAGGTTAAGTAATGCATATAAGGTGTTATCAAGGAAAAAGGATCAATCAGCACGTCATTGAACTTATCAACCTGACTTATCAGACACGGTACAACATTTGTTTTCTCAAAACAATTCAGCATCAGACGGCTTATCAGCCGCATAAACCATCCAGCGATCTTACAGAACATTGCCATAGTCCACCACAATCAGAGCGCCTTCATAAGAGGGAGAAGCATACATGATCATTTCAAAACGGTTCAGCTCACCTGCAGTATGCTGCGTAGAAGACACCCTACCATCGGTCTTACTGAAGATTGACATTGCCCGTGCTTATGATTCTGTCTCATGGCCTTTCCTGTTGGAAATCCTGCAGTTCTTGGGTTTCAGTAGAAGATAGAGAGATAAGATATCTTGCTAATGGTGACCGACTCTCAAGTCACACTCTCCAAGTGCTTACGACGAGCTCTAGCTTGAAGATGCTTTCATATCTGTAAATCTTTTTTTTAGAAAGACCAGGAAAAACTTTTGCCTTTTTTATATTACTAGCAAATTTGCCCGTGCGTTGCCACGGGAGAAAAAAATCAAAACTACGACTTATTCGCTTTAGCTTGTTGCATACCTAGCGGTCACTACGGCGTAGGTGCGTCGAGTCGTCCTGCAGTGGCGTTCAAGCATCCTGGCGTGTCCTTGGTGGCCGTAAGGGCGGCGGGAGCCACTCTGCAGAGCGCTCTAGCATTCCGGAGGCTGCGAGTGGTCAAGTGAGTGGATTGACGAGCAGTTAAGCAGATCAAAGTCTTCTTACGGACACGCTTCCTTTCTTTTTTTTCGCTAAGTTCACGTCGCGTCCCCTGGTGGCCTCTATTTTCAACGGCTTTGTCGGTCCGATGAGGTTGAGGTTTCCACAACCTGAAGCTGCTGAGCAAGCTCACCGCTGCCTCCCCTACACCGTGCATTGGTGGCCTGGAAGCATGATCCCGTCTGCTTTTGGATTTAGTTAGTAATATTTTGTAAGTTATTTGTGTTTCTAGATTAGTCTAATTTGAGTTTGGATTGAAGACTAAATCAATGCCAATACGTGTGAACAATGAATCTCGCTGGTGTCAAAATTTTCTGCCTATTTTGGAAATAGTATGAGGATGGCGGCCTTTCGTCAATTTTCTTCTTCGCTCATCCCTTTTCTTTTCATTCTACTTCAACTTTACTACTTTAGTGTGTTTTATCTGGATTCCACCACTACACCGAGGGGCTAACTATGATGTGTTGGAGTCCGATTATTAGGTGAAACGTTTGGTAGAACAGAGTAGTACATGCAAGCTCGTGGTAGTATTTTTTGTTTTCAACTTGAGTCCGATCGTAGTCTCAGTATTTCCTTGTGTTTTCCATCGAAATATTTATTTTATTGCTCACCAGCCGACCGGCTGAAAAGATATACACCGACTCTGACTCTGTCACGTAGAGTACTTCGATCCACCGATAATTTCCTTTGTCGGTGGACGATTGGGTTGAGGCGGACAGTCCCTTAATATGGGGAGAAGAGGCAAAAGAAAAAAAAAGTAAACGGGAAATTTTCTCTCTTTATTAGTAGGTATAGATAAAGGAAAAAATAGGTAATACAGCTAATTTCGATGGCCGTGGGGGAACCGAAAACAACAACTGAAAAACAGACTAGCCAACCTGACTTTATAGACCCAAAAACCACTAAGGAAAACCACCCCGGCCATCGGAACAAAATCTACTAAGAAAAGGAAACAAAAACAACCAACCCACTCCGTGAAAAGAAAAAAGCTACTCTATCTGTCCTGGGTTGTCTGTTGCAAGATGGAATTGTAGGATATCATCTTTACATTGATGAGCTTGAAAAGATTTATGTTGAAAGGTTCTCCTATTTCACTCTTTCCAACTGTTCCACCAAAAGTAGATCACGATTCCGTCAAATCTCCTCTTTTGTCTTGTCAAATTTACTTCTGCATCCTCACCAATAATTATGTATTGTACCCGCCGTACCTACTATGTCAAGCATCGATAAGTTTAGCCATCGTTTGAGTGTGGACCACACTTGTTGGGTGAAGGGGCAATCTTTACAAAGATGAGTCGGAGTTTCTGGATCAGAACCACAGAGCGTGCAAATTGGGTCATGTTGCCAATTGCATTTCACTAAATTATTGGCCGTGAGGATCTTGTTATGAAGCAGTGCCCACGCAAAAAAATTACATTTTGCCTCCGCCTTCGCTCTCTAGATTGGCGTCAATTTTAGCTTAGGCGCTTTTTGTTTAGTATTGGCCATCCTGTGTCCATCTCCATCGAATGGAATCCTCTTTGTTGGCATCCAGTTGAATCAAGCTCACGCATTCCCAAAGAGCTATGTACTTGTATAGTTCCTCTGGATCGTGAATTGGAGCAATATGTCCAGCCCATCAGTTGTCCCTTGAGGCTTCAAAGACCAATACTTTCTTTCTTCTTGTTTTCTTATACATCCTTGGTGCCATAGATTTTGGAGTTCTACCTTCTAACCGTGCTGACGACCAAAAACTTGATGTCTTTCCAGCTCCGATTGACACCACCGTGGAGGCCGCAAAAAGTTCTCGATCTCTCTCATCGCATGGGAGCTCTAAGTCAATTCACGCCCTGTCTCTGTGTTTCCACTGAAACCACAACCACCTCAATCTTAATGCCCTAGCAAAGCATTCAAGGTCGAGGACCCCTAGTCCTCCTTTGGTTTTACGTCGGCAAGTCGTTGGCCAATTTAACAGAGAATGTCCCCCATAAACCTTGTCTGGTGTTTCCCCTCTCCAAAGAAAACTCCTCCTTAATTTTTTGATTTTTCGGATCAACCACTTATTCTCTAGGAATACGGTCATGTGATATATCAGTTGTGAAGTTAGGACAGTTTTAACCGGGGTCTCTCTACCTGATGTACAGAGTAGCTTTCCCTTCCAAGCCGGAAACCTAGCTCCCACCTTGTCGATCAATGGTTGCACCTCAATCCTTCGAAGTTTCCGCGTATGTAGAGGGAGTCCTAGGTATTTTCCCGGGAATTTTGTAGCAACTATGACACCGCCAGTTCATCCACTCTTATAGGGAAAATTTCCGTTTTAGAGATATTGATTTTGGGCCCCCAAGCACTCTCCAAAGAAGGCTAGGATCCTAAGCAGAAGATCTAGGTCGGTGGCTGAGGGTTTTGCAAAAATGGTTGCATCGTCCGCATACAGTGAGCATCTCAGTCTTGCGGCTTTGGGAAGAACCGGTTCTAGAAGGCCCTTTTTTGAGGAGGCAGTTCCCAACAAAGCTGCTATCCAATCTCTCCATTTAGCACTAAACCCCAATGCTTGCATAACCTCTATAAGGAATGTCCATTTCACCAAATCAAAGGCCTTTGAGATATCGAGCTTAATAAAAAGGGTCGGCTTCCTCATTCTGTGGAGAAGTTGAATCACTCTTTGTGAATATAGAAAGTTGTCATGGATGCATATCTTTTTAATGAATGCATTTTGGGTGCTAGATACTAGATCGTTCATGTGTGGTGCTAGTCGATTTGCTAGCAGCTTTGTGATGATTTTAGCCACACTATTGATCAGACTGATGGGCCTGTAGTCGGAGATTGTTGCTGCCATTTAATTTTTGGGCAAAAGGACAATGTTTGCCTCATTCACTAGGTTTAGTCTAGCTGTTCGGTGGGAATAGAAACTCCAAATCGCCTGAGTGAGGTCATGCTTTATAATCGACCAACACTTCTTATAAAAAAGGCCTATGAAGCCATCTGGACCGGGGGCCTTCTCAGTTGGCATCTCGTTGATTACCCTAGCAACTTCGTCTTGAGTGAAAGCAGCGTCCAAGTCTTCCAAATTATGTTGAACGTAACCTAATTCACCCCAATTAAGGGCTTTTGTTGTACGACTCGGTGTTCCCATGATCCTAGAGAAATGTGTGTGGATGAGGCTTGATTTTTCTTCATGTAGCACCACCGTACTGGCCCGTCCAGTTAGAGCTGGAATAAAAATCTTTTTCCGTCTTGCGTTGGCATGTAGCTGAAAAAATCTCATATTCGAGTCCCCTTTCCGAATCCATGTGAGACGAGAGTGCTGCCTTACTCTGGCCTTCTACACCACTGCCATGCCAAGTGCCTTCAATTGGAGGTAGCTTTTGAAATTTTGCTCATCTTGAGTTAGCGATCGTTCTTCTTGGGCTCTCTCAAGATTTGCCAGAGTTATATTTAGGATTCCCACCGAATCTTCCAGCTACTGAAAATTTTCCTTCTCCATAACTTAAGAGCCTTTGCTGCCCTCAACAGTTTTACGTGAACCCGTAATATGGCATCTTGTGTATTAACTGGTTTATCCCAAACCTCTTTTATAGTTTCTATGAAGCCCGGCCAATTGATCCAATAAGATTCGAATCTAAAATCTCTGTAGAAGTCCAAGCTCAAATCCCCTTGCATCAACAGAGGGCAGTGGTCGGAGCCAAGTGATGCAAGAGCCTGTAATTGCGTCCTTGGCAAGATGTCTGCCCATTCGGGTGAAGCAAAAAAAAAAATGATCTATCTTTGTCATTATCGGAATTTGTTGATCATTGCACCACTTAAATTTTTTCCCATGTAACTCTGGCGGTATCAATAACAGGTTGTCAATTGTAGTTTTGAACTTATTGAGTAGATGCAAATTTACTCGATCGTTGTTCTTGTCTTACTCTATAGATCAGGTTGAAATTCCCCAGCAAAAAGCCCCTCCGGCAGCTTGTGTTGTTTGATGCTCGTGAGTTCTTGCATGAATAAGATTTTATCTGAGTCTATTTGAGGTCCATAAACCCCTGTGACCGACCACTCTTTGTTATCCGACAGCATTATCAGGGTAGCTGAAATTGTATTCTGAGTCGAATGTGCATTGTCAAATTTTGAAAAATTGTTCATTAGCTGCTATAGTATTCCCCCGAAGCTCCTTTTGCAGGCAGGAAGACAGCATTCTGAGCCATGTTTCCCCAACTGTTTCCACCAGCAGGCTATGTGACCACACCGCAATTTTTATTTCTTGGAGGCAAACCACGTAAGCCCCACCTAATCTTCTCACTATGATTTCTGCACCAAAAGAAGGCTTTTCATAGGGCCCACGTCACCTACTTCACTCTCATCCGTCAGATCTCAAACTAAAGGCATCAGGCATCCTCAACGTGGTCCATCCTAGAGCCGGTTCTATTGCCTTCGCGAAGAGTCACGGCCAGAACACAAGCTAGAAGACAGCTCTTTTTTACTACCCGAGCCCTCTCTCTTCCTGTCGCTATCACCGCGCCGAAGAACGGGCTCCTCCCGCAGCGCCTGGCACTTGGCCTCTGCGGCCTCGCCCCACCGCTGCTCGTCCGCCAGAGCGAGCCGGCCGGTGGACAAAGGAGCTCAGAGCCAAAAAAAAAAAAAAAAACACAACCCATAGGGACGATGCATAACAGGTGTTTGACGAAATGCCTCCAAGACAAGCAACTCGTTGAACACGTACGTGTCCCTCGCCATGACGTGCAAGACAGTCGTCCCAGTCCCCTCCCCTATTTTCCTATGCTGCCAATCTACTACCAGCTGAAGGATGTGACAGTAGACGAGCATGATCTTGCGGAAAGGCCGAAGGTCATCAAGGAGCCACAAGTGACTTAGCGGTGTCTTCGTTGTTCGCTGGACGCACACACCATGTCTATAGAACAACTACTCTCAGCTCTCAACATTGCTAAGAGCATTGCCGCTGTTTTTTTTTTCAATCTGGTAAAAATTTGCCGGCTGCAATGTTGAGAAGACAAAACAGTTCACTCCCACTGAATCCCATTTGCCTGATGCAAGAAACTAGTTCTCTAATATTTGGATCTAATATTAAATTTCCTATAATTTTTGCAAGTTTCTGCATATACCAATGTGCATGCTCTTATTAGCTTGTACTATTGATCTCTTGTGTAACAGCAAGCGAATAGGTAGACACTATAATGCACCTGCACGTAAAACAAAAGAGCCTAATCCCCCGACTATGCATGCTATGAGTGTTGTGCTGCCATGTCAATTTATATTGCTTCAATTTTAGTACTACTTATTCCAACCGAAATTCACCATGTATTTTGAGGAACCATCACGAACAACCGATCTCAGTGCATAATTTTCCATTCTCATTGCATAAATTATTTTTATGCCACTGCAATCTGTCATTCTTTTATATATATAACTAGGAGGACTCTCCGCGTGTTGCCGCGGTACGAAGCAAAAATATATAAGAGAGAATTAGTGGACACCTCACAATTCATGTGGCTGTAGCAAAAAAAAAAAATCTATGTCATGCTGTAAAAATAATAATTATTTTCCAAGCTCATAGCAAGGGTTTCCATATATCTAATGTAAACATAAATTGATGAAATCAAAATACGAATATGAATCTTAGAGAGAAAAAAGGAACCCTGAAAAACATATTATGAAAGGAAACTTCGATTTTATGTGCCATACCAAAGAAACAGACTTTTAGTTTCGTTGGTGCTAGCTTGGGATAATAACGTATCCGCATGCAAGGATCTACGATATGTTGTGATGGTCTGAGTTCCAGATTAAGAACCGCATGGAATCTAGCTTAACACCATTACCAGAACGCTGTCATTTAAAGAAACGGGGCATCGATATCTCTGGCGGCGCAGTCTAGATCTTGGCGTCAAGCCCCTCAGCGTGCGCGGCGACGGTGGCGCGGCAGATGGACAGGTTGGCGCGCGCGTGAGCATCCAGCGGTCTGGCGTAGTCGTGGTGGACGGCCGTGCCCACACGCCGGCAGCAGACACGAACCTCCTCCCCGCCCGTGTAGTACTCCGCCAGGAACACCGCGCACTGGCTCATCGCCGTCCTCGGCGGCACCAGCACCGTCTCTGCCACTGCCCGCAGGGTCCTGCATCCACCTGCACCTGCACCACAAACGGGGATCTCCTCGAGTGCGCGCTTGGTCTCCTCGGCAACAGCAGCCGCCTGCCGCTGCGTCACGCCGCCACCAGGTTGTTGCCGGGAGCAGAAGCCACCGAAGATGGTGTTGAGCACGACGTACGACATGCTGAAGACAAAGATCAAGATGGTGGCCACCTCCCGCTCCACTTCTGCACACACCACGTCGATTGTTTGTTTATTAGATTTATATAGAATTGATTGGATGGAACAGGAACCGCAGTTGGTTGTTCCAATTCTAGTGGATCACTCAATGCCGTGCCTCTTCGTTTGCATGCTGTGCCTCTTCGTTTGGAGCTGCGGAACCACCGGTGGATTGAAAGGTCACGATGGTTGCATGTTAGTGAGTTGCGGGACCCATTGATGATGTGGCTTCACCACAGCTCAGAGAACTCCTAAGTGGGGGTTTCTCATATAGAAGGTTTAGATATCTGGAGCATAACTATACATATGCAATCTGTTTAAGGCAATTTTATATTCATGTTTATGCAATGCCAAGTTCTTTAGTTATGGAACTAAACCTTAGCTGCAAAATTACCATAGAATCTCAAATGATACTTGTTTGTATCTGAGCATTGCCTCCTTGGCAATCAAGGATGGCTATCTTCTTTGAAAAATAGGCTCATCAATGCTACCAATAGCGCATAGACTGGCTATACGCGGCAACGCCGTGAACATTTCTAGTATAATTTGATTTCGCACACTAGCCCTTTTGGCATTGTCATTGAGACCTCTAACATTCCAACACATAATATTGCAGTTTTGGTCATCATCTAAAAAACTTATCGCTACTCTAACTTTCAAGTTTCAACTCGGCTGGCATCAGGATGCCGAGTAGCCACAAATTACTGTCGGTTGTTGAGCAATAATATATTATCTAATAGGAACCGACACTAAACAAACTAATGCTTAATCCCAACCGACGGCACGCGGGCCAGCAGAACACAAATCTGATACACAGCTCTTCCAGGTCACCTTTGGGCTAGGCTGGTGAAACATATCTGATCATTAAGGCTTCGCACAGAAGTCTTTAAAACCCCTCAATGTATAATGAAAGAATAAGGTAAAAAAAATAATGAGAGCACTGCAATAATAACTCCGTGCACCAACTCAGCGCACATAACTTCCCTGGGTCGATCCATATTTATAGGGAGTCTTGGTTACAATCAGTGAGCCCACGGCTCCAAAGGCAGAAGGCCAGAAGTCTGATACCTGTTTTAAGTTTACAGACAACTAGAGAATCTCCCACGCATTGCCGTGGGTTTAAAGAAGAAATATAAAGGATTACGATGCTAATCACTAAGAATCAGTACATGTATATGTATGCAAGAACATGATACTGTATAAGTATATCACTAAGAATTAGTAGATTGCGTGATATGATGACATGGGCAATAAAATTCTCATGTGTCTTACTAACATGGACATTATAGTTGTATGTGGTAGTAGATTGTAATTGTTTGTAATAGTGTCGTGCTTAGTTGGACAACTTGCATGATAAGATATATAGCTAGTGAGGTTTTTCTTAGTGGATATTAAATGTATGTGAAAGTGCATAGCTTAGGTGGATAGTTTAGCATGTTGAGAGAAATAGCTAATGGGGTTTATTCTCGTAGGAGTAGTAGATGCGTTGAGCGCTCTAAGGGCAGAAGGCCTGAATAATGAAGTCTTGAACATGAACCACTAAAACACACGGCCCGAGTGGCCTTACGAAGTTACGATACATCAGGCCCATGGCCCATTCCTCATTGCAAAGAGGACTTAACATGAATGACTTAGCTACTCATGCTTGGAGCCTAGGCCTCCAAGCCCACCTGACATCAGCCGCCATGTTGTTGCCACGGATCTTCTTGTTCTTTAGGTTGCCCTTCTCTGTCAGCACCTAGATAGCGTCCATCTTGACCTTCTCAATGGGCCTCTGAAAATGTTTAACGTACAGATCAGGATTCTCATCATTATCATTTGTATCTTCTCCTGACAAATCCCCCAGCTTTTTAATCAACAAACCCTGAGCAATTTGTACGGTCTTTACCAACATTCAGTTCAGCGTTTTGAGCTAGACTAACACTCTTTCGCTGTGATGTGCTCTCTTAGAGATGTTGGTTCGCTCCTATTCCTTATCCTATTTTCTTGTTGGGATTGGGGTGGCGAGATTAACTCTAAGAATTCATCGGTTGACATTCTAACTATGGTGCTCAAAATCTGAACTGAATCTGTATCTATGGCAACACTTTCCTGTCTTTCACTATTGGCCATAGGTTCCATTGCTTCGTTTAGCTCTGTCCCGCCTAGCAGATGGCTATGGTTGGGTTCCTCCACTTACATGTGGTGCGTGTGTACGTGATTGCTCTAATATGGCATTAGGGCACTGAGTGGGAGTAAGAGTGTCTAGGCGATTCTTGCTGTACTACTTCCAGCATTGAAGGTTGCTGCAGGGGAGCCGAGGTTGACTCTAAAAAATAATCGGTTGGTATGCTAATTGTGGGACTCATGTTCTGATCTGAAACTGTATCTATGACAACCCCTACCTGGCTTTCACTATTGGCAATAGGCTCCACTTTTAGCGTATATTTGAAACCCACTTATGTGATAAACCGATCCACTGAGGGATTAAGCGGCGGTGTAGAAATGAAATTGAACGATGCAGTTACAAGGGAACATAAGAAGGCCCAAAGAAGAGCAACACTATCCGTCTGTTTGGTTGTGGGATTATCCGGGATGGGTTGGCTCTGTCCCTTGTTTTGGGATGGAGTTGACCCCTTCATGTGTTTGATTAAGGATGGATTGAACCCGTTTTTTGTTTGGTTGGAGGAGTAGAAAACGGGGGATGGAGGGAGTAACAGGTGGGACCCACATGTCAGTGTAACGTCTTATCTTCTTCCAAAACTCATGTTCCCGTTCCGTTCCAATCGCCGGCCCCGATTTCCGCGCTCAAACGGGCGCCGCGTCGGCCACCAGCGGCGGGTCCTCCACCGGCGCCGCATGGGAGACACCGGTGGGCCCGCGGCGCCTGCGACTCCGGCCACCGCGCCGTCGCAAGCCATGGAGGTGCCCCGGAGGAGCGGCGCGACCATGGAGGTGCCCCGGAGGAGCGCCGCCGTTGCCCAGCCTCCTGCTCGCCGGCGCAAGTCCTAGAGGAGCTCGCCGTTGCTTGCGGCCATGGAGGGGCCCTGGAGGAGAGTGTCGTCGCGCGTGGCCATGGAGCGCGTCCTACCCTGAAGGAGCTCGTTGTTGCACGCGTACTGTGGGAGCGGAGAGAGTGAACAAGAACGGAACCCGCAACGGAAGATTTGGACGGATAAAGCCAACCCGTATCTTCACGGTATATTCTCTAGGAGCCAACCCAACCCTCCATCAACCCCCATCCAAACATCCACAACCCAACCCTCCCTCAACCCCCATCCAAACATCCAAAAAAAGAGGTCCAACCCATCACCCCAACCAAACACACAGTATATAAACATCGCGTAGAAGATCATTTAAAACTACAAAACTGAATGTCATTGCAATGAACGTTGGAGCCTAAACAAACGGCGAAAACTGAGGCATATTTCTAATACAAGCTCTAAATTTCCCACAACGGAGTCGATGTCAAACCGGGAAAAAAAAAAAAAAAAAAAAAAGCAAGGTTCAACGACGCAACGCGTCAACGCCATTCTGCCTGCAAGCCTCTAGGGACACAAATTCACTACAGCACAATACAAGCGTGTGCTAAACATTAGTGAACGGCCCGGTGTAATCGATTCCCTTCCGTGTCGTCGGCAAAACAAGGAACACCATGGTGGAGAAGAACCCGGCGCCAAGAGGCAGATTGGTGAGCATTTGGTTCACGTTCTCGCCCGCGTCGGGGAAGAAGCAGCTCTGCACGGCGGCGGTGCTGAACGCCACCGTCAGGAACACCACGGCAGAGAACACGGCGTGCACGTAGTCCACCCACCGTATCCTCAGCCTGCGGAGGTTCTTGAACACCTGCCTCCGTCGCTCGGCGTCGCCCTCGTCGTCGTCGCCGGTGTCACCGGTGTAGTTGAACACGAGGAAGCCCTTGACCGTGGCGACGCCGTAGTAGAGCTTGCCGTCGCTGCCGACGAAGCTGTCGGTGAAGGAGAAGAAGACGCAGGAGAGGAGGCAGAGGTAGAGCAGCGCGGCGGTGAGGTACCGGTTGGAGGGGAGGCACTTGCCCCGGTTAGTGAAGGACGGGGACAGCGACTGGAACGCCAGCGCGGTGCCCGTCGGCAGCAGCTTCGCGAGGTTGGCCACGCTCGCCAGCGTCTTGTCCATGGCCGTCGCCGGCGTGTCGTCAGCTACCGCTGCCGCCGGAGCCGTCGTCTTGAGCTGCCGCGGCGGGGTGTTACCGCGGCTGCGGAAGGGGCTCGGTGCCGCCGAGCTCTCGCGTATCACGTCTGAGGTGGTGGCCGCCATGGGCGGCGGGATCGGTACGTGGACTTCGCCGCCACCGCCGCTCGACGTCTCCGCGGCGGCCATCCTCGCGCGAGAGAGACCGGCACCCAACTAGAGAACGACGAGGGGTGGATTGTTGTCACGATTAGTCGGGGTTGGACGATTAGTTAGCACCACTCATACTCCATGTTCGTGATGATATAAAATTAAATAATTTATATATAAGTTCAAATGCTGACTTTGCGATCAAGCTCTGTAGCTTGCTTCAAAGACCAAGCTTCGAAGAAGTTGACTGGATTGCAAGAGTACATTGCATTTCTTCCATTATATATCTTGGTTTGATCAACATTGTCTTGTTTTGAAAGACAACGACACGTTATTGGTATGAACTGAAGCATATTCTGCCCGTGGATGAAAACAAAAGGCAGTGTTGTTCGGTCTCTCAATATAACTCTCGATAGCAATTTCTATTCTCGTTTAATGAACATAACAATTGAATAGCATTGCTAAGTCAACACCTCAAGATGGGATACTTTACTCTTAGCTGTCTTCGCAAAATTTAGCTGGAAGTTTGGGAACGGCATCACGGCTTAGTTCTTTGTTTTGTTTCTGCGCTCTTCTGTAGGGTACGTAGAACCATTTTCCCTTGTTTTTATGTGAGCCTTATGGCTCTGTTTTATACCCAAACCTTTAGTTGTTTCCCATATCCGGATGGTAAAGGCCGGAACTTTTGTTCCATTATCAAAAAAGTCAACACCTCAAGAAAAAAGGCTATCATTTTGCACCTATATATATCTTGATAATCAAAGGTATTGTAGGCCTTGTTTGATACTGATTCGAGATGCTCCAGCTTCAACAGCATTGTGTGACATTTTTTGTAATTGCAATGCACTATAACAAGGATAAGAATGGCTTTGGTTCTTTTAAAATTGAACTGAGAAAGGAGGAACAGGAGAAATGAAATATTTACGACTTCTCCAATCCAAAAGTGGTTTTACTATGCACATAGCTAGTGGATGTGGGAATGCTACACACGACCCCTTAAGCAAATCAATAGTTGAAATTTCTAGAGACAATTCAACGTATCATTTCCGATACTTAATATAAATATTACAATAAGTTTCTAGAAAAATTAAGCTTACTTTAACAGGAGTGATTCATAATTAATACACAACTATAGTGCCATATTCGATGGATAATAAATGGGATACCTCCGTTGACCCATTTAATGGAAAATTCATCTAATAAGAGAGAAATTTGTTACGTGAACACAGATGCTTAGATGTGCTTAAGAAATCAGTTTTTTAATCTATTTTTGGTCGTCTGCACCAGTTGCTAAGCTAAAAGGGGATGAGATTTCAAGTTTTCAATGTGCTTAATATTGCGAGCTAAGCTAATAAGGTATTTTGAGAATATTAAGACTCTAGTTTGCATTATATTTATAGGGGATTATCAACAATGCTCAATGATGTCACATATATTACATCTTATAAGCACTTGAGGCTAAATACCTAACATTGTACACGTCGTCATTCAACAAGTCTCGAGAAAGGACGAACTAATGGAGGTTGGGCACCGCTTGAAGCACCCACCACTTGGTGGTTGATCGAAGTCAAGGAAGGGCCACATCTATGCAACATACTTACTGCTTCAAGGTACTAAGAAAATTGGTATCCTAAGACAAACGTATTGTGACATTACAGCACTGTTTTCCTATGTGGAGCATTTTAAAGATCAAATATCAAATCCACATGTAGCAAAGGAGAAGGTTTTAAAACCGCAATTAAGCTTAGTCCCTCGAACTCGAACTAGTCAACTTATTAGAAAGGAATGTGGATACAATTGAAATCATGTACATGAGAGTCGATACTAAAGACTTCAACGTGGAACCTATCACATGCTATGTGGCACCGAGCACATCTAACCCAGGAGATTCCTATTTGGGTCTATACACCAACGATGATGAAGTCTTCATCACTACCGAATCATACGCCGAACCATCAATAATGAAGAGATCATCAGTTCATCACTGCCAGATGATAAACTGTACCAACAGTGATGAAGAGCTCGTCACCAACAAACCATATCATACCAATGGCTAGCGGTGCTGAAGTATTATCACTATCGTTTGATGAATGGGCGAGTCTAACTATAACCGCCCATTTTCACAAACAACGCGATGAAAATCACTTGTGAGGAGGCGGGGGTTGAATTGGTGGTAATAAAGTTTTTGGATTAGTGACACTTCCTCATGCTCTAAAGTTGTGCCTTTTCAGTCCATTAAATCTATATGATTAAGTTTTCTCAATCTAGTAAAGTTTCGCTTGGTCTCACAATTCTTCTCGTAATTTGAGTAGGACAGTATAGACGCTTGGCTTTTAAAGATCCTTAGATATGATACTAGCATTTCTTTCAATACAGAACCTTGCTCTAAGTTTTCAGAGCGCCCAAGCTCAACACACAACAGAAAAAACATATATGGGCTTGTTTAGATACACATCGATCAACCTCAATCCGCCAGTGACGCCGAAGGGGAACATCACAGGGACGAAGATAAGGTTGGGAGAATTTATTTGTCTGTGTCGTCGTCGCCTTCGCCTCACCGATGCCACCACAAATACCAAGCCACAAACACTACAAGAATACCGATATTTTATGACAAAACGACCTCGTGATTCGGGGTCTAAAATCGTCATATAATGTACCATAATATGATGAAAAGCTCCATGTCGTCACAAAATTACAGGCACCATAACTATTTGTGACGCGGCAAAAAAATAAGCGTCACATTATACTACCACGTTTCGTCATATATTGTAGGTGTAGGGCACCCATGCGGCGGGGGTGTTTTATGACGCCGACTTTGAGTGTTTTGTGACACGATTTCACTGTCACGTAAAATAAATAGCAAAAAAAAGGCACAAACAGCGCGCGGGAGTCTCGAACCCAAGACGATCGGGATGGAGGTTTCGCGCCTTGACCATTGCGACACATTGCAAAAAAAAAAAAAACAGCGTGCGGGATGTTTTGATGTTTTGTGACGAAACACCCTATTTTTGTCACGCCGGACATTTTGTGACGCTGATTATACGACAAAACCCATGACGGACGGATTTTGTCTTAAATATACTTTTTGTGACACATTTGGGCTATACATGACAAAATCGATTTGTCTTGGAATGTCAGATTTCTTGTAGTGAAAGGAATGAGACCCATCTAGCAAAACCTAGCTGCACCGACAAACATCAGAGCATACCATAACCCTAGCTAGGCTAGATATAATCCGCGTGATGATTCTGCAACCCTCGTCCATTTCCAGCGCCGAATCGGCCGCCGGAGAGGGAAGAGGCCAACGAAATCGCCGCCAGAATCGCGTGTCGCCCTCTTTTTCACCCTAAGTAACTGTGGCTGGGGAAGAGAAATGAAGAGTCGAGAAGTCTAACTAGTCAACTTATTAGAAAGGAATGTGGATAGGATTGAAATCGTGTACATGAGAGTCGATCGATCCTAAAGACTTCAACGTGGAATGTATCACATGTTATGTGGCACTGAGCACCTATAGACCAAGAGATTCCAAGCTATCTGGGTCTATGCATCAACGATGACAAAGTCTTCATCACTACCAAATCATACACCAGACCATCATGAATGAAGAGATCATCAGTTCATCACCACCAGATGCTAAGCCGTACAAGCGGTGATGAAGAGCTCACCATCACCACACGGCGGGCTAGCGGTGATGAAGTATTATCACTATCGTTTGATGAATGGGCAAGTTTAACTATAACCACCCATTTTCACAAACAACCATGAAAATCACTCGTGAGGCAGCGCGGGGGTTGAATCCATGGTGATAAGCTTTTTGGATTAGTGACATGTTCCCCATGCTCTAAAGTTGTGTCTTTTTAGTCCCTTAAATATATATGATTGAGTTTCCTCAATCTAGTAAAGTTGTATGAAATCTCATAATATGAGTAGGATACTATAGACGCTTGGCTTTATAAGATCATCGGATATGATACAGCATTTATTTCTTTCAAACATAACCTTTGTTCTAAATTTTGAAAGCACCCATGCTCAACACACGACAACAAACATATCGCTAGGGCTTGTTTGGATACACATGTATCAACCTCAATCCATGCGTGTTAGAGTGGGTTAGGACAAAATTTAATTTTAATTCTACAACAATCACTTCAACACATATGGAGATACATTTGCACTCGAATATTAAGGCCTAACTATTTGTGGAGCGGCCTGTGTAGTCAAACCCCTTGCGAGTCGTTGGGAAAACGAGGAACACCATGCTGGAAAGGAAGCTGGCGCCGAGGGGTAGGTTGGTGAGCAGCTGCTTGACGTTGTTGCTGGCATCAGGGAAGTAACAACTCTGCACGGCGGCATCGCCGAACGCCACCGTCAGGAACACCACCGCTGAGAACAGCGCGTGCATGTAATCCACCCACCGTATCCTGAGCGTGTGGAGGTTCCTGAACACCCGCCTCCTCCGCTCGGCATCCTCCTCCTCGCTGTCGCCGCGGTCACCGGTGTAGTTGAACACGAGCAACCCCTTGGCCGTGGCGATGCCGAAGTAGATCTTGCCGTCGCCGCCGACGAAGCTGTCGGTAAAGGAGAAGAAGACGCAGGAGACGAGGCAGAGGTAGAGCAGCGCGGCGGTGAGGTAGCGGTTGGACGCCAGGCACGCGCCCCGGTTGGTGAAGGACGGCGACAGTGAATGGAACGCCAGCGTCGTTCCCGTCGGCAGCAGCTTCGCGAGGTTGGCCACGCTCGCCAGCGTCTTGTCCATGGCGGCCTTCGGTGCCGTCGTCGTCGTCGTGGGCGCAGGCGAGGGCGCCTTGAGCTGCACCGATGGGGTGCTCCCGCGCATGGGGCTCGGCGCCGCGGAGCTCTCGCGTATCAAGTCCGCCGCACCGGTGGCCGTTCCCGGCTGCGGTATCCGGATGCCGGCGTCGCTTCCACTCGGCATACTCGCGGGCGCGGCCATTGCGAGCAACGGAGCGCAGGAAATCGATCCGGCCGGGCACCGAAGTGGCCTGGTATATGGCGCCTCGGCTCGGTCGTTGATGAGGCTCTGTCGTGCTGTACGTTAACGGCAACGACAACCGTTCGACATGGATCGATCGAGTAGCTTGCTTCAGAGACCAAGATATTTTCAGAGGAAAAAAACTGCTAATCCTTTTTTGATAAATCCAACCAAAGTATTGGAATATAATATGTGGAGCAAATTAAAGCTAAATTAATTATATTTCTGCAGGGACTACACTTTGTTTTTCAACCAGGGCAAGTATAGTACAGTACGTGTCCGGCCGGCAGGTGTAAACCTGATACATTGACCCTTGAGAGTGACGAAAAGCTTAAACAAGTGACGAGAGAACGAAGATGAGTCCAAGTCAAGACATCTTGTCCTGCACTGCGCGCATACTTCCTCTGCAAGGGAAACGGTATCAGGACTTCATTAGCTAGCCAGGTAGAAACCAATGTCGCTCTCTGAGAGTGTCTGGGGCTAAAATGTGTGTGATCGCGACCAAAGACTAACTCACACAAGTCTCTGGCAGCAGGTCGGAGCAAAGTAGAGTGCTGATTAGATCGTACACGCAGGTGCAGAAGAACGGTTCTAATCTGGAAGACTCGAGTTCAGCCAGGACATCACGCTACTCTCTCGGTTTCAAATGTCATTCTAAGAATGTTAAAGAAAAACATCTTAATTAACTTAATTATAGAAAAACCATAAAGATTTTTGTGGCATTAAATAAGTATGCTATAAAAATATAATTAATAAAGAATCTAGAAAATAGAATTGGTGGAATACTGGAATAAATGGGTGGATGATGATTGGTTGATTAGAGGCAATGCCATGTTAAATATAGAGATGTTAACAACATGGAAGTCACACGTGGCTAAGAACACATGCAGGTCATACATGACTGGGCTGACCCGCTGAATAGGCCACCTCAAGACCCATCACACACCTACATATGTAACATATCCTGACATGGCATGCATGCCACACATATCTCCTCCAACCCCACTCCTCCTCTCGCCTCTCACACAATAGCCCTCTCTCAGCTCTCACGGTCACGACGCCTCGCCTGTGGCCTCTTTTGTCATCCCTGACTCCTATCAGGTGACTTCAACATAGTCGCCCACATCTCTGCACTCCGCTCTCTCTTTCGTGTCATTTCATTATCATCTCTTTGCAGCTCTGCTCCTAAAATGATCGATGTGAGCGTGTGTCTCCCTATGTCCTTCCTCCGCCACTCGACAACTTTTTTGATCTGTGGATTGTTCACGTTCCTCGAGGTCACCTTGTCTTCTTCGGCTCTGAACTCCGGTCGCACAAGTATGAATGTGGATATATTGATGTTTTGTATGAATTTTTATTTGAATTGTTGATATTAAATAGAGTATCCTAAAAGGGAACAGTTTGAGGTGTAGGTTGACGGTCGGCCTTGGACTAACCCATCCTACTAAAATGGTCACGCTTCATTAGTTAGGTATTGTGGTCGTATTAGGTGGAAGTTGGACGTCCATGGATATCCAAGGGATACCATCTAGTTAAAAATAAACTAGGAATTCATTTTCCCCCACTAAAATTTGAATTCCTATTTCATTTGTTAAAATTCATAGATGTCCAACTTCTGCTCTGTCTTTCACCTCTAGGTGCAGCCCAACGACACGACGTGTGGTGCCTAGCCTGACCAAAGCGGGCCAAGCTTTGGATGGCCCCTTGTCATGCTCATGCCATGTTGGACAAGTCAAATGGACATTTTACCACCATACCACGCACCAAACCTTGGTCGTCAACAAGACTAAATGGAAGTGGAATGAGCATGTTGATGGTGACCTTACGATTTGAAGTGGTAATTTTGCGAAGCCCGACATTTGGAATGACAATAATACACAATTGTGTTGCACGTTCACGGCGTCATCACCACATCGAGGAGCTTATGGCATCTCTAAGTTGGCAGTCGGTGATGACGCTGTGAATGTGCAACACAATTGTGTATCAAAAACGAAATGGTGGCTCCCACCAAACGAATAGCGATGAGATGCAAACTAAAGATTCGCAAGTAGTTTAGTTGCCTGTATAAAGTTGGGTCAGGCTCAGTTGTTTGAACAAAGGTTTTTTTTTTTTTTTTTTTTTTTTTTTTTTTTTTTTTTTGACAAGGTTTGAACAAAGGTTAGGCTTGTCCAAGGGTGCAAAAGAGTTCCCTCAACCTGGTTCTAGAGAAACAAGTTGCTTTTTTCATTCCCTGCGGGCTTGGCTCACTGGATGTGAGGTGGCTAGCAGCTAACAATATGACTAGTATATATTAGTGCATATTAAGTGGTATTAGTGCAATAAATATAATTATTGTTTTTTTTTTTTTTTTTGTCTTCAATGTTTTATCTCATGAGACATATTCTTCTATGGACAACCAAACGTTATAACCAAATACGAGCAATCAAACGACACAACCTTGTAAGAGTCCAACTTGGCTTAACTGAGTCCCCATTCTTCACACTTGGAATTGTTGAACAAATTAAGCGAGAGCTGAGCTGGTCACACTTGCACAGGTGCAACGGCAGAGGAACGACGAGAGCAAACGATGGCTTCCGTATTTGGTGGATGGGCCGAGATGGTCCATCTGAAAATATCTACACCAGCAGGCCTGAATCGTTTCTGTGTTACACGTTGTCTGTCCTCTTTGGGCCTCAAATCTTCAATCCACCCACTATTCTTTTTGGGAAGCCTCGTTGGTTTTCCACCACAAACGTGACTCTCCACATCTGGTTTTCCTTACAATTGGACTCCAGATCGAATGGGGACCGTTATCCTCAAAGAATTTTTGGGAAGCCTGAATGTTTTTTTTTGTTTTTAGATTCACAAAATGCGACCGTTATCCGTGGAACACAGACGGTGAAGCAGCAGCAGGCTTTGGTGGGTCGCATTATATTTCGGATCGGTCCATCACACTCACACGTTATGGCCGGCGCACGGACACGGCGTACTCGCGGGAAACAATCAATGGAGAGATGCGTGCCGCGCCGGGTTAAGAGCGCGCCAATGAGAGGATAGACGCCTGCCCGTCGAACAACTATAGCAGTAGTAGCAGCAGCACGTACGTACGTCGAGACCGTAACCGACTGTCGTCGTCGGCAGCGTGCAGATCGACGAGAGTCTCGCATGCAGCGCACGTTCTCCCTGCAACAAAGTCGTCCACAGCAGTCCGTAGAGGAACCAGAAGTATATATACTGCTACTGTGTAGACATTCACTCGTCGCCGCTGCTAATTAATTTCTTGTACCGTATTGCGCTACCTATGTGTGCACTGTGCAGTACGAGTTGGTTTCTTGGTAGCCGGCGGCGGCAACAGACCGGCTCGCGTACTTGCGGTGACGGCTGGGAGGTGCTCCGCGGCTTTCACTCTCATGTTCACTTGTTCGTGACCGAGTCTGAAGACAACCACCAGAAAACAGACTGCCAGCCCGAGCTCCGGTTAATTCATCCCTCCAAGAGCTCCAAAGACTGGATGGCAATGTCTCATCTTGCTTGGCCTTGGGTTCTCTGAAGAAGAAGCACGGCACGTCCGTGCCATCATCATCATGCCACTAGTTAATTAACAGATTATTAAACACATGGGACCGGGAGGGAGGGAGAGGTGCTCGTTTGTGGGGCTCGCTTAACCGAAAAAGAATCCGAGTGTACAGGTGCCACCTTCCGGCAGCACGGTTCCAACTCTATTGTCACTAGTAACTACCTCGATTAACAAGAAGCGGATGAGATTTGCATTCTAATATATATAAAAGCAGAGTGAGTGAATGTCAGGCAGACAGGCAACTGAAAGTCTGAAATTATTGGTAGCTAGCTACTAGGTCACCGGTGCGGTCGATCGACAAGTCCGATCCATTTCAGTCTCGCAGGTCGCTGGACTACTGCTTCCAAAATCGTTTGACAAATCACAAATGCCACGTCACAATCGCGCATTGCACGTATACAGAACGGTCACGACAGATCGAGATGGGGCTAGCGTCGTCCCAAGAAGAGAAACCGACCCACACCACACCAGCGATGTATCTGCGCCTTAAGAAGCTGATGATTTTTGGCTATTACTAAAGCAGAGTGAACGTCATGCGGCCGGGGAGACAGACAACTGAAAGTCTCAACTTATTGGTAGCTAGGTCACCGGTCGATCGACGAGTCCCGATCGATTCTTCCTAGCTTGCAGTCTCGCAGCTTGGAGGTCGTTGGACTGTACGTTTCCAGGAATCGTTGGACAAATCTGAAAATGCCACGTCCAAATCTCTCGTTCGTTGTAGGTACTGAAACAGAACGGTCACGAGAGATGGAGCCTAGCGTTCCAAGAGGCCGAGGCCAAGAAACCGACCTACTTCGCCAGCGATCGATGGTCCGTCCGCAACAGCAAATAATGCCACGTCGCCATCGATCCATCTCACGATCACGACGAGTAAATGAGCTCCGCTGCACCTGACTGATCCCTTCTACAAAAACGGCCGTCGCATCCGCCGCATTCAACCGCGCACGGTCCCCTTGGGTGTACAATACTCTGTCTGCAATTCCAATTCAATCGTGTGCGCAGCAGCGCCCAACCACCAACAAACTATCGCGAGTACACGCTGCGTGCATCGCTGGCGGACCGACCAGTGCACCATCCCCATGTTGGTTTTTCATATGCAGCTGTGTTACGTTGCACTTCAGAAAGGCGTCTTGCATTGCAACGGTGGACGCCTGGACACACAGGCCATGCGCTAGTGTTTGTGTTTCTGTGTTTGGGCGATGCGCGAATGACCACTGGGGCTCCGGCCTCCGGGCTGCGGCCAGGGGCCCCCGCGTGCGCCGGTCAAACGTAACGGCGTATTCAATCTTTTTTTTTTTTTTGAGATTACGGCGTCTTCAATGTCAGTTCTATGTTAGTACTAGATGTCACGTGAAAAAAAAAAAAGACGATGCCAATTGCCAAAAACATTTTAGCGCTAACGGAAACGGGAAAAAAAAGTAATTTTGATGTGTTCTAAGTACACGAGAGATGCAACTCCTTCATCTCTCTTGATAATCTCACTTGACAAGAAAGAGAACTCTCTTCTTGAGCACAGAGAGGAGCGCAGAAACTACCGAGCATTTCACTAAACATCTTATGTGCCTACAACAACCAACTATATATAGTAGCAATAATAGCTTCAAACATACTTCCCTCGTCTCAAAATAAATCAATTCTAGAGTTGTCCTAAGTCAAACTTTTTTTAAATTTGACCAACTTTATAGGAAAAAATAATAACATCTATGAAACCAAATAAACATATTATGAAAATATATTCCATTATGTATCTAGTAATATTAATTTGATGTCATAAATATTGGTGTTATTTTCAATAAAGTTGGTCAAACTTTAAAAAAGTTTGACTTAGGACAACTCTAGAAATTGATTTATTTTGGGAACGAAAGGAGTAGTGTTGTGCAAGCTTCACAATAAGGAATATATACTCTCAAACATCATCTCACTAACATTATCAATTCCGTGCATCAATATATCAAAACAACTTATGTATGTCTCATATGTTAATCTCAATCATACACCATGACCTTAAAAAAAATTGAACTTATAATAAGCAAGACAGGAACACATCAACAGATACGGTACGATAAATACTAATCGATCAAAGTGTAGACACCAAACAGAATGTTAGTGCTTGATAACTGTTTGTGTACGGGAATCAAACAGACTGTTATGATATGTCTTGCTCATCAGTAGCAGTTCAATCGTGTATTGCGGTGTCAAATATAAAATCCAGGTGCAGCTGAGATCAAGTATAAAGTGTATGCTACTTTAGTTCTGTATCTCCATCAAACAAAAAAGAAAAAGGCTTAAAACCACTTCTGCGTCAGCATGTTGTAAAACAATATACAACCTTTCAGCACGTAAACCCACTAGCTACAGTCAGCTGATTAGCACGCTAATATAATGAACACCAGGGGCTTATATCATGCATGGTTAACGAAGAAAAGTGTTGTATGATGTACACGCCGGTGATGACATTGAGATAGAAACCACGAGGCCCCTCATCCAGGCATGCACCGGCGCAGCTGCTACGTACTACTTTCGCTGTGTGTTTGCCTATCAATTTGCCTAAGATGATTCCAGCTTGAATAATGTCACTGTGGATGACGATTGTACCGTAGGATGACGAGAGAGCACAACTACTAGCGGAGCCAGGAGGGCTAGCAGGGGCCATGGCCCCCCTCTAGCTCACAATAAATTCTTTTATGAAACATATATTAATAATCTATATTAGAAAAGAAACTTAATAAAAAGCTTTTGTCATATGTTTTTAATGACTTCTTGAAAATATAATTACACAAATTAGCATTTCATCTTTGGCTGGTCAATTATGATGAATTCCTGGTTTTATTTGCCACGGTCGGAAAGAATAACGTGCATGGTAAAATCAGTGCAAAAATACAAGCAAATAAGTTACTCAATTTCGATAGGATTAAAACTTTACAACCAGCCTCCTTTATGCATAATTTCTAGCTGGGGCCACTACACAACTTTGCTTATCTGAGAGACAAAGATAATTACAACGGGACGACTATTGGATTGAATGTTCTTGTGTCATCATCCTAGCTAATTTCGCAACGGTGGAGCACAATGATGGCCAGGTGCTGCGTCCATTTGTGGACAGCGCCGGCAAACGAACAGAATAGCAGCCCAGCACACGGGCATGACAAAACTACTACGTTACTCACAGTACTCCTACTAATAAACAAACAAAGGTAGTAGAAAACTCAAGACATGCCGGGTCGTTGCCCGGTCTCACGACGATTCACGAACCGCGGAACCGCGCGCTTGGCGTTGGCGATGCCATGCCATGCCATGCGCGTGTCTGCTTACGACGACGACGACGGCGCGCGAGCGGGGCGAGGTTGTCCAGTTGTCCTGATCCCCCCGCGGATTTTCCCCATGTGAGGACGGACGTCCCGCTTGTCCGCACGTCCTTCGGCTTCGCCTCCGGACTTTGCGGCCGCGCCGCCCCCCGCCCGGCCTTGAAGAATCGCTGCAGCTGCCGGAGCTCGATAGAGTTGCTGCCCTGGCCCCCTGCACGCGAGGGCGGCGATGACCAACCCATGCCTCCTCTCCTCTCCGCCCACGGCCAGGCCCAGCTGAGGTCAGCCTCAGGCCCTCATCAGCCCGTTCCCGCACGGCCGGTGCGAGGTGACGAACGGATGGGAGTGGAGTCGGTACGGTGTTTAGCTAGATGCATACGAGCAAACGACTGCGACGCGAGCCGATCGATCGGGTTCTAGCTAGGTCTGTCGCGCGGCGGTGAGGGGTCGGTCTGTGTGGCACGTACGCCGCCGACCATCACTCATCCAGATCCCAGACGCCGAGATGCAGGCAGAGTCCTGACAGCGGGCTCATGCTCATCAAATCAATCACGCCCCATGGCCCCGGCCCCGGCCCCGGCCCACGGAGTCGGAGGCAAGACGGCAACAGTACTGAACCGGATGCATGATGGCACACTTGAAAACAACGGTGTTGGTGTTGCATCGCATCGCATCGCATCGTGTCCGGCCCACCGCCCACGCACTAGCTCGATCCCACCCACGACGCTCGCAACTTGCGGCGGGCATGATCCATGCACATCGACGTACCCCGTACTCGCTTCCTCTACAAGTTTTAGCGGTGTGCATGCATGGTCGGACGGACGGACGGACGGCTCAAGATCAATCGAGCTAATTTGCTGGTTCGGTTGGTCATCCAGGTGGTGCTTGCGGTTCGGTTCGGGTCCGCCATCGATCGAGGTCATCACTCATCTCATCACCACCACCGCGTTGCTTCTGGCTCGCGCTAGCTAGCTTTGTGTGTGGGCCGTCAGCCGTGGTGGGGTGCGCTGGTGGCTAATGTGCTCCTGGTTGCTCGCCTAATCCAGACCTCGACGGACAGACGGAGACCGGCGAGCTTCCGCCTCGACCTCCATATATATTTTTTTTTGATGTGATGATTATTGGCACTCTCCGATCCGTGGCCACATTTGGCGTAAAACCGCCGGTTAACCGTCGGCGACGTAAGCGGTTATCCGTTTCGTCCCGAGATTTTATTTCTCAGGGCCAAGCAACCGCAGATTCGATTTATTACCGTAACTAGTAGCAGTATTTGTGCATGAGTGTGCTGGTAAACAATATTCCATTGTTGTTCCTTAGCACTGCCGAAAGCAAAGCGTGCGTGCGTGCGTGCTTAAAAAAAGGTACACGTAGGCTCGCTCGCTCGGCTCCAATCCAATGAGGACTCGTGAGAACGCGTGAGGGCAAGGGCGATGTGTAAAAGCAGTGATCAATGTGCCCAGGAAAAGAATGCACACCACACCACCCCTAAAAGTAGAGCTCTCCAAGATTAGTACCATGCCAGTCGGTACAACTGAGTTTTCGCTTTATTAATTGTTTAATTATATATTCCTATTACTACTCAGATCATTTTGTACCAAAAAAAGAGTATGGAGTACGGCATGTTTGCATGCCAACGTAGCACTTCCAGCTCGATGCCTCATCGACCGCGGTGGGGAGCACACCCTGTTCACACCCTGTTCACACGCGTGCAAGCCGGAGGCGGCCACTAGTGCCAGCTCAACCACCAAACAAGCAGGCGGCGGGAGGAAACACGCGCTGGTCCGAGGCAGCAGCTATCCTATCGATGCCGCCGGCCGGCTGCCTGCTGCGCGCGCACTGACTAGTAGTAGCAGTAGCGGTAGCAGTAGCCGCCAGAGCGGCACAAGACGGCGTCGTCACGGGTGCCGCCACTGTCCGTGCCATCTCGATCCCACACTCCCCGCGCATAAAAACAGCCTACTTCTACCACGCGCCGGCGGCACATTCTCTTCCCATCCCACCTCTTCCTCCCGAAATTTCCCACCCCAGCAAAGGCCACCGTCCGCAGCACAAAAAGCGCCAGCGGCAGCAGCGCCAGCCAGTGAGGAGAAAAAAGCTCCAGCTCAAGCTCCTCCTCCCCCAATGCCTCGCCCGTAGCCGCGGCGTCCGCAGCAGCACCGCACGTCCGTCGCAATGGCCGGCCACCGCTGGCGCGCGCTGGCAGCCCTACTCGCCTTGGCGTGCTGCGCCGTGGCGGAGCCGCCGCCAAGCGAGCGGTCCGCGCTGCTGGCGTTCCTGACGGCGACCCCACACGAGCGGCGCCTGGGGTGGAACGCCTCGACCCCGGCGTGCGGCTGGGCCGGTGGTCAAGTGCGACAACGCCAACTCCACCGTCGTCGAGGTTCGCCTCCCCGGCAAAGGGCATCGTCGGCGCCATCCCGCCGGGCACGCTGGGGCGGCTCACCAACCTCCGCGTGCTGTCGCTCCGCTCCAACCGCGTCCTCGGGACCATCCCCGACGACGTGCTCCAGCTGCCGGGGCTCAAGGCGCTGTTCCTGCAGCAGAACCTGCTCTCCGGCGCAATCCCGTCGGGAATCCAGAGGCTCGCCGGACTCGAGCGCCTCGTGCTCTCACACAACAACCTCTCGGGCTCCATCCCTTCGCGCTCAACAACCTCACCGCGCTGCGCGTCCTCAAGCTCGACGGCAACCGCCTCTCCGGGAGCATTCCCAGCATCAGCATCGCCGGGCTCGACGTCTTCAACGTCTCCGACAACAACCTCAACGGCTCCATCCCAAAATCGCTCTCGCACTTCCCGCGGGATTCCTTCGCCGGGAACCTCCAGCTCTGCGGGGAACCGCTGCCGCCCTGCGGCAGCCCATTCTTTCCCCCATCTCCATCGCCCGGGCCTGGCCCGGGCGGCGGTGGCGCCGCGCCGGGCGCCTCCAAGAAGAGGAAGCTCTCCGGCGCCGCAATCGCGGGCATCGTCGTGGGCGCCGTGGTGGTGGGGCTCCTCCTCCCTCATCACCATCGTGCTCTGCGCGGTGTCCAAGCATCGGAGCGCCGGCGCCCGCGAGGGGCCCAAGGCCGCGACATCCGCCGCCGCTGCGGCCGCACCGGCAGCGGCCAGGGGCAGCCCCGCCGGCGTCCGGCGAGGGCGGCGGCGGCGGCGGCGGCGGCATGACGTCGTCGTCCAAGGAGGACCTCGGAGGCGGCGCGTCCGGGTCGGCCGCTGCCGTGGCTGCCGCCGCGGCGGGGGCGGGCGGGGAGCAGAGCCGGCTGGTGTTCGTGGGCAAGGGCGCCGGGTACAGCTTCGACCTGGAGGACCTGCTGCGCGCGTCGGCGGAGGTGCTGGGCAAAGGCAGCGTGGGCACGTCGTACAAGGCGGTCCTGGAGGAAGGCACCACGGTGGTGGTGAAGCGGCTCAAGGACGTGGCGGTGGCGCGCCGCGAGTTCGACGCGCACATGGAGGCGCTCGGCAAGGTGGAGCACCGGAACGTGCTCCCCGTCCGCGCCTACTACTTCTCAAGGACGAGAAGCTCCTCGTCTACGACTACCTCCCCAACGGAAGCCTCTCCGCCATGCTCCACGGTCAGTGCCCCCAACCTTCCTTTCCTCGCGCTTGCATTGCATTCTATCGCCGTCGCGGCTGCATTGTTGCTTGCTTGGTTTTTGCGTCGCGCGGGTGGCGCAGCTGGGATTTCTGTTTGCCGCCTTGGGACGAGAGGGAGGAGGACCCGGCGGAACTCGGGGGATTCCGAGTCCAAGTCGTCGTCTCGTCTCGGATAGCTGCCGGATTGCCACCACTCATTCGTTCGCAGCAAAGCGTTTACCAACTGGATATCCGTGCGGAATTTCGCGAGGAATTCAGCATCAGTTCAGAGGAAGCGTCTCCTTCACAATTTAATTTGGGCAACGTCAGATATGGTACGATCTGGCAGCTCGCGTCGTCACGCCGGTACGGCGTCCGTCGCATCGCATCGCCTTCGGCGGCGGCGCGCGTGGACGCGGAGAATTCTGCCGGAACAGGCCGGCATTGATGGCCGGCCGGCCTGCCGATCGTAGGTTGGTGTAGCCGCGGCCTGTTCTTGGCATGTGGGCGTCGGCGGGGGTGGGGTGGTGGTTCTCGCGCGCTTTTCTTCCTTCCACCCGCTTTCTTTTCTCCGCGCTTTTCTGTTCTGCGATGCGAGAGTGTGAGAGGGATAGAGATGCTGCCCGACGGGCGAGGCAGTGCGTGGTGGCTGGTGCGTGGTGCCGTGCGGTGCGGGCGGCGTGCGCGGCAGTGATGAGCCCGCGTGAGTGAGGGTGAGGGTCCTGTCCTGCCTGTAAAGCCCCCCGATGGTCGTGGTCCTGCCCCGCCCCGGCCGGCCGTGGATGGGTCACGGTGGACGGATGAGATAGGTTTGTTTGTAGCCGTCGCATTGCCAGAAAACGATCCAGAAGAGCAGATGGCATTCTGGGACGAGAGCAATGGCATATGGCGCGGCGTGACCATGGCGGATACGGGTCACGTCTCCGCGTGCCGCAGTTATAGGCCATGCCAGACCCGGCGTATTTGTACTGTAGGTATCCACCGTGCCTGCCGCGCCATATCTCTTGTTCCAGGTACTAGTACTGCCCATTTGATCCTACGGAGTACGTCGTACATAATCCAGCAGTAGAAAAGGTTGGAAATATGCTCTGGGGACCCATATGAGCAAATGGCTACCCGGTGCTCCACTTATCTATCTTCGCTGTACCTTTGCGCCCTGCTCGGCAAGGCTCCATATGATCATTTTTTTTTTTGTATGATCATATGGTACGGTACAAAAATGCTCATCAGAATCGCAGATTCGCAGTGGCACAGAAATTCCCTGTACGCGTAGCACTTTGGCTCTGGGATATGGTGGGGTGACAGTAGTAGTAGGGTAATGCGGCGTGAGTTGTCGTGGTGGGTCCTGGCCGCGCTTGTACAGTAGTATAGCTCGCTACGTGCTGGCGGCTTGGCGAGTTCACCTTCTTCACCTGACACATTATTCAGCGGCAATGCATGGCTGGCTAGTTCATTATTCAGCTGCGTGCCCACGGTCCAGCCCCCGATCCATGCACCATGGATGGACGCGCACAGCGCGCGTCCTGCCGAGCGGTGCCGCCGTGCCGCCGCCACGAAAACCGGCTGCCCATGCAACCGGAACCGGGTCTCGGTAGCCACCGCCACCGGAACTCTTGTCTCGCCCGGCCTGCCTGCCTGACTTAACTGCCCGTGGCCGCCGACCCACTTGACAAGGATTGGATTCAAGACGTGACCGAGGTTGTTGCCGGTTACCCATCCTGGAAGAAATGGACCGGGACAATGGATGCCGCTGTTCGGCTGTTGTGGTTGTGCCACCAAAAGGCAAAGTTTTACAACTCGATTGGGGTAACATGCACAATGCGTCAATGCCACAAATATTCTAGTATTCCGTAGTTGTAGTGCAGTGGTCCACAACTACGGTAGTCAGTGAACATGCTTGTACGTAGTATATGCCACAGCCGTTTATCGCAGGAACGCGGTGTCCGTATGCTGCCTCTGCCGTGTGGTCCACTGCCAGTCAACGTTGTTCACTACCAAGGGGTACTGTACTGTACGTAGTAAATTGCAACTCTGCCTCTGCATTCGGCAGTGTGGCTAATAAGCTCTGTTTGTGTGCAATCATGATGTGTCCTGGTATTGTTCATCAGCTCAGAATATTCTTCAGTAAAGTCTTGTGCTTTAGATCTTGAAAAAGAAGTTCGTCGATTGCTCTGCTCGAGTCAAAAAAATACAGTTCGCACCCTCTTTGTTTTCTTTTTGTGGACGTGCAATTATGCAAACCTACTAGTTGTTGTTCGGTGTTCTAGCTGGCCTGTCACGTCCCACCAGTCTATCTACCAGATGAGCTTTTGAATGTCCTATATATGCCGCACTATTCTAATTATATTAGATTGTTTAGTACTTATGTTCTTAATTCAGTTTTTCAGTAGACCTAATCAACCTGCTACAGCCATGATTTTATCTCTTTTGTTGCGTCCTTGATGCTGCTGTCCAAACGTGTTTTTCTACTTGACCAGTTGCGAGTGTCTTGTCCTCTCTACTACGCTGCTTGCTGAGTTGCTGCCTGCAATAGTCCGCGTTCTCTGCACCAGTTTGCACTAGTATGTGTGTGACCGTCACAAATTCCCTGAAAGTGACAAACCCCTGTGGTTTTCATACCGGTCCAACATGATTGTCGACTCACCGGTAGTCGGCAGAATAAACAAATGTAGCAGCACTCACATTTTGTGACGTTCGTGGTGTTTAGTGCCAGCCAGCCGCATGAATTAATTTTGTGAACGTGAACTTTTGTTGCTATGTGTAGTTTTTAGTATGCCATTTGGATGGTGTCACTAAATCTAATTTATGGAAGCACTGTATTTCTTTGCTGCTTTGCTAATTAATTTGCCATGTCCATCCGGTTTCTCACGGGAGTTTTGTTTTGCATCGACGCGCGCGCAGGGAGCCGAGGCTCGGGTCGGACGCCGTTGGACTGGGAGGCGCGCATGCGGTCGGCGCTGTCCGCCGCTCGCGGGCTGGCGCACCTGCACACGGTGCACAACCTGGTGCACGGCAACGTGAAGGCCTCCAACGTCCTGCTCCGCCCGGACGCCGACGCGGCGGCGCTGTCCGACTTCAGCCTCCACCAGCTGTTCCCGCCGTCGACGACGCGGGCGGGCGAAACCACCGCGCCCCGGAGGTGGTGGACACGCGGCGGCTGTCGTTCAAGTCGGACGTCTACTCCCTGGGCGTGCTCCTGCTGGAGCTCCTGACGGGCAAGTCCCCTCGCACGCGTCGCTGGAGGGCGACGGCACGCTGGACCTGCCCCGCTGGGTGCAGTCCGTGGTAAGGGAGGAGTGGACCGCCGAGGTGTTCGACGTCGAGCTCGTGCGCCTGGGCGCCAGCGCCGAGGAGGAGATGGTCGCGCTGCTGCAGGTGGCCATGGCGTGCGTCGCCACGGTCCCCGACGCGCGGCCCGACGCCCCGACGTGGTCCGGATGATCGAGGAGATCGGCGGCGGACACGGCGGCCGGACGACGACCGAGGAGAGCGAGGGGCGTCCGTGGAACCTCGGAAGAGGAGCGGTCGCGGTCGGGGGCACGCCGCCTGCCGCACCGACGCCGTGACGCAGCTAATTAAGCAGGGTAAAGGTTCTCTTCTTGGCCTGCCTGATTAAATTGTTGCATAGTAGGTTCTTGGGGCCTGTATGCCAGTGGACAGTGGTGTTTTTTTTTTTTCGTTTTCAGGGCATTGTTTTGTTGGATCAAATATTTTTTTTTTTCTTCTTCTCCCACGTTCTCTTTCTTTCATGCTTCATTCATCCGAGTAAAAAAAGTGTATTTTTTCTTGAGCTTCTCTTTCCTCCTTTGTGATGCTTCAAACTGGCTCTTGAAACTATAGCAGCAAAGCGAGTCTAATCATGGACAGGCCTCTGTAGGCTTGGTTTCATGCTGCGTGCCCCACCACCAACATCTTGTTGCCGCTCGCTTGTCTGTCACTCAAACTCAAGCCTATGATGATCCAATGCCTTGCCCTTCACTCTCACGGCGTGACAGTGAAGCTACAGTGCTATCACATCATTTCTTGGAGACAAGCTATTTGGCCGATTGGCGACGTGGATAAGATTTTCTTGTTCCAACTCCCCGGCCGCAGCGCAACACAACAACGCAGGGGCCAGTGTCGAGAGTCGAGACAACACAAACGGGAGCTCTCGTGGCTGTGTCCTGTGTCATGTGTGACCTGGGTGTACTGTGCGCGCACAACGACCTGACGAGAGGCCTCAAGGCTGAGACCACGTGGTGGAGACACTCTCTGCGTGATTCTACCGGGCACGACTAGCTCGCCCTCGCCCGGCCTCGACCAATCCACTTGCTCAACAAATCTTTCTGGACAGGGTGCGGGACCGACGCGCTAGCCTGGCTGACCGGGCGGTCCCACTCCAGGTCATATGGCTCGTCGTCCTGCATTGCACTGGGGCGTCCATGTCCTGTGGTGCTCTCTCTGTGTGCCCCGTTCGCAAAAAGACACCATCTCGCCGCTCCCACATGTGACATTTCCATCATAGTGAAGTACTCCGGCTCCGGCGGCTCGCTACGCTCGTGTCCTGAGACCGGCCTGATGGACCGGGACCCTAGCTCGTTTCCTCAAGAAAGATGCGTTTACCGGCCTTGCCATTCTTCTGACGATGATAAACAGGGGCTGGCTGTGTTGTGTCCTGGCGCGGTGGACCACATGTTGGCCCCCGGTGTTCGCTGGCTGGCCCCCGGGGTTCGCTGGCCACTGGGCACCATGATCGGATCCACGGAGTACTACTACTACTCCGGTAGCACATTCCCAAGCTTCCCAGCAAAACAGAACAAAATCGCACGAGTGGGGCAGCAGGCAGTGTGTATCAGGAGGTTGGCGGGGGTTGGCGGAGGAGGATGACGGGTGATTGAACGGCAACCTGTCCTGGGCTTTTCCCTGCAGGAGAGTGGAGACACATGGTGGGGGGCTGCGCTTGGGCTCCTCGCCATCGCCCGTCGTGCCTCCGCACTGGGGCTCCTCACGTGGCTCCTTGCTAAAGCTTGGCCCGCCCTGCCTTTCTCCCTGGGCCGCGTGTCGAAAGCGGCAACGCAACCCCCTGCTCCTCTCCTGCTCGCCCGGCGCATCTCCTCTCCTGCTCGCCCGGCGCATCGGGCGTGCGTGCCGGTGCCGGAGTATTGTGTGTGGACAACTAGTATTGTGTGTGACCTGGAGCCTCCGGTTAAAATGCAGTTAGGGAACCCACCCACTGAAAACTCTCTTCTGATGGCTTCTTCCTTCTTCCTCACCAGAGATCGAGTAAACTCTTTTTCGAAAACGTATGTCGTTGGCAAATTGCGTTAAAAGAAGTTTAATATTACACATAATTCGCAACTTGACAAATCACACAGTCACAAACAAACAACAAGAAGAGAGGGGGAGGAGGGGTGAGATCGCGTAAACTCTTTTTCGAAAGCGTATCATTGGCACGTATTGCATTAAGAGAAATTTAAAATTATACATGATTCGCAACTTGACAAATCACACAATCACAAACAAACAACAAGAAGAGAGGGGGAGGAGGGGTGAGATCGCGTAAACTCAAACGAAAGGAGTTACGCTTGATTGTATTTGTATATATAATAAGATCGATGGTTCATCTGCCAACATTGAAAAAGCTTGGAGATTCCGAAAATCGACAGCACGCAGTAAAAGTGAGCATATGTTCCTGCACTATCTATTTATCACCTGACAAAAAGAATAAACTAATTCTTGAGATTATTCTGCTCCTTTTATATTAAAAAAAAGATATGCACCGTACAGCGGTAATTACAGTGCTCAGTATGGATGTATAGTTAATCTATTGTCAGAACAGTAATTAGCCTTAGCATCTAGATCAACCTTGCCATCTGAAATTCCCAAAAGGCCTGCTGATCCCAAATTGAGCAAACTGGACAGCTATCACAGTTGCATCACACATTTCACAACAGCGCAACGATAACATTTCATTAGCCAAACAGTACGCTTTTTGGTGCAAATTATTCAAACATCTGTAGCTGCAAGCTTTCAGAGGATGCCAACACAAACAGTGCCGCTGTTTGCACGCTTCACCGTGCCTCTGTAGAGTGCTCGTTTTCTGATTGGAATCTTCTGACCTCACGAAAATGCCACTCAAATCGGATCCAGATTCCATCCCTCATCAGAGATGTTACAGCATACAACCTGTCTGTGTTAGCCACACTAGATATCTACTTCAGAACATTTGTTGATGAATATGTAACATCTCAGTCTGTGCCATGCTATGCTATAGAACTATTGTCTAACTATGTGTCCAGTTCAGATGCAGGCTCACCAAAAACACCTTTTTCTGAAAGTACAGCCAATGGTGCAAGTTTGATGTTTAATCCCAAGAAATTTGTATGAGCTGCAGATCTGGAAAATCAAACTCACGCAGCAAAATGTAAACATAGTAAGATCGACACTAAAATCTTCTAACTTTTACACAAAAGAATGGAAGATATGTGTGAGCTAATTACAACACTTCACAGTATGGGTATATTATTGTTCTACTGTCTCAACTGTAACAAGGACTGCAACAGCAGTTTGCCCATAGAGTCATCTGACAATTCCCAAAAAGGCCCAGCACAGACCGTCGATTCTGTTCCAAAATTGAGCAAACTGGTCAGACATAACACAATGGCAACACCTCCCAACATGTTGTCCATAGTCACTGTGACATTTCTGCAGATAGTACAAACATCTGTACCTTCAAGCTGAGCTCTGCACAACAACAAACAGCAGCACTGTTTTCCTGCTGGCCCGGGCTCTTCCAGGTGCTCGTTTCCTGATTGGAACTTTCTTCTCCCTAGAAAATTCCTCCATGCGCGTGTCTGCTTACGACGACGACGACGGCGCGCGCGCGGGCGAGGTTGTCCACTTGTCCTGATCCCCCGCGGGTTTTCCCCATGTGAGGACGGACGTCCCGCTTGTCCGCACGTCCTTCGGCTTCGCCTCGGACTTTGCGGCCGCGCCGCCCGCCCGGGCGGCCTTGAAGAATGGCTGCAACTGCCGGAGCTCGATAGAGTTGCTGCCCTGGCCCCCGCACCGCACGCGAGGGCGGCGATGACCATGCCATGCCTCCTCTCCGCCCACGGCCAGGCCCAGCTGAGGTCAGCCTCAGGCCCTCATCAGCTTCCCGTTCCCGCACGGCCGGTGCGAGGTGACGAACGGATGGGAGTGGAGTCGGTACGGTGTTTAGCTATCTAGATGCATGCGAGCAAACGACTGCGACGCGAGCCGACCGATCGGGTTCTAGCTAGGTCTGTCGCGCGGCGGTGATTCCTCTCAATGGATGCAAGTCCATACCATAAGTGTATGTTGCTGAGCATAAACTTGTCTGTGTTAGCAACATTAGATATTTACTTTAGAACCACCCTGATGATAAATACTTCAGTATGTGCAATCTGGTTTAATCATGTACAGATGCATGTACAGATGCATAGCTGGAGCATTTTATGTTATGTACTTTATTCAGGAAACAGTCTTAGTAAACCATCCATTGTGTCTCTGTCGTCAAATCTACTATACATGTTCAGAAGTGACTGTATCACGGATTTGGACAGCAGCAGACCCTTTTTAACAACACACGCATGCATTACCTTCCCGTAATCTTCAGAAGCTGCTGTTTTAACAGCAAGGATCGCTGATGAATAGATTGTTGGACTGGGTGCTGACTCTACTTCCTGCATCTTGCAACATATATCTGTTACTTCCTGATGCATGCCATTTTGGGATAAAGCACTTATTAAAAAGCTCCAGGTGCGCAGATTGGGCCGAGTTTTCGTCAGAAGCATCTCACTGAATATGTCTAGAGCATCTTCAAATTGACCATTCCGTATGAAAGCAGAGATTACTAAATCCCAACATGCTGCACTTGGAGATATGCCTTCGAGCTGCATCTGATTCAAAAGATTCCGAGCCTCAGAGTTCATACCACAATCGACATAAGCAGAAATCATCGCTTTCCAGACGACCAGATTACTCGGATTCATGGCATCGAACACCCGACGTGCTTGTTCAATCCTCCCAGTACTCGCGTACAAGTCTATCAGGCCACTAGCAACCGTGTTATCTGAATCAAGACCGTTTCTGACTGCATAACCATGAGCAGCTATACCCACCAACATAATGCAAGACTTTAGACGAGCCATGACAATGGACGCCAACGTTACGCAATCAAACTTAAGGTTAGCCTCCAGCATTCTTCTACAAGTGTCAAAAGCCTTGTCAATCTGCCCATCCTGAAAATACCCAGCAATCATCAAGTTCCAAGTCACAGCATCTCTCTCTTTCATCTGCTCAAATACTGCCTCGGCAGCCTCCACCAAGCCAACCTTACAGTAGAAGTTGATCATGGAGGTCCCCAGAATCACGTCCATCTCCAGCCCGCTCAGAAACCGCCACAGCATGGCCCTGCCTTCCCCATCAATGGCCTCAAGATCGGCAGATGCGGATAGAAAGCTCACGATGCTCACCCTCGTCGGCAGCACGCCCTCGACCCTCATCTCGTAAAACAGCTCCACGGCTTGGTCGATCCTTCCATTGTGTATGTACGCCATGAGCATCGTGTTCCACGTGACCACGGTCCGCTCAGGCATTGCGTCGAAGACCGCCCTCGCGTCCTCCACCTCCCCGCACTTCCCGTAGAAGTCGACGAGGCTGCTCATGACGTAGACGCATCCAGCAACGCCCGCCTTCCACGCGTACCCGTGCACCACCCTTCCGGCGCCGGCCAGGCCGAGCCCCGCGCACGCCTTGAGCACGGTGGGAACGACGAAGTTGTCCGCGGGGACACCGGCCTCGAGCATGGCGACGAACCCATCGAGCGCCCTGGCGTGCAGGCCCGCGCGGCTCCAGAGCCCGATGACGGCGGCCCAAGCGAAGGCGTTCCTGTCCCTCTCCGGGGCGCGCCGAACGCGCGCTCGGCGTCGGCGAGCGCGCCGCAGCGCGCGTAGAAGACGGCGAGCTTGGTGCCGACGTACGCGTTCCGGCAGTAGTAGGGCCCGCGCTTGACGAGCGCCGCGTGCACCTGGCGGCCCGCGCGGAGGGGACCCATCCGTGACGCAGCACTGGAGGAGCGACGTGTACACCTCCGGGCCCACCGCAACGGCCGCGGCGGAGGAGGACTGGCGCTCGGCGCGGGCGACCAGTGCGAACGCGTCGCGGAGGCCGCCGCCCTCGTGGCCTTGCTGCGAGAAGGGAGGCGAGCGCGGCGTGCAAAGAGGCGTCGGGCCTCAACGCGTCGTGCGGTTTGGAAGGGTGGGGACTGGCCATGGAGGCGGGAAGGGGCAGTGGGAGAGGCAGAGGCGCCATGGAGGCGGGCGGGCGGGCGCGGGGGCGGAGCACACAAGAGAGATAAAAAAGCGAGAGAGGGATAAGACGGACCGTGACCGTGGCGGTTTCACGGGCTATTGGGCTTGGTGTAGGGCCTATTTGGCTATTGGGCTCCAAAAGTAACAACTTTCTCTTCGAGGCCGTGGAGATTGGAGAACACCATCCTTCGCAGTTGGCTCCTCACTAATGGCGCGACGTCCACGATGACGTGAGTACTACGTGAGTGAAGGCAACGGTCGCTTGCACTTGCACCCGAAACCAAGCCAAAACTGCCAAAACTTGGTTGCGGACATATGCCAGCAGCGGTAGACATGCCGGAGTCGTCATCTGGGTCTAGCCGGCTCAAGCTCCGCGAAATAAGAGATCCGGTCTAGGCGGCAGGCAGCAATGGAGTTGTTTGAATCAAGCTCAGCGATGGGAGAGAGACGATGATGGAACACTTCATTTCACAAAACAAATATCCATACATTTTTATACAAAATTGAAAATATATATCTTATTTTGTTTTGCAAACAAAAAGTGACTTTACCCCTGTAAGCGAGGAATCATACCGAAATAATTATTGAGACACGTTAAGCTTAGCGCCTCGATCGCGCTGTCGATTTTCGCTTTTTTACAGTTCCACGATCGCTTTTGATCTTCCAGGACCGGTCGAGACGTCGACTGCTGTGTTCCTTGTGAGCAGGCAGCGATGATATTTTTAGCCAGGTGTACTAAGAGTGACAGTGGCCAGGTGTCCAATCATGACTACGAAGTTGTTGCCTAACTTGGCGTCCGTGATATTCGAATCTTTTCTAGAAAAATACTGTAAAAAATGTGCGTCCCAAAAAGAAACTAGATTCAAAACTAAAATCTCATTCTTTTGTAAGGAAAAAAAAGAGACACATTTAACTTTTCATGAAAATAATTAATTTTAATTTCGATTGGATTAAAAAATTGTAACAACATTTGTATCTTCATTTTTTTCTAACACTCTTTCAAAGTTTATTAATATAATTTTTGAGGCACTATGGCCCTGTGGGGTCTCCCCACAACCTTTTTTTTCGTAAAAAAAAAAACATCTGTATCTCTGTTCTGAGGAGACAAATAACTTTATCTTTAGCTAGATTATAAAAAAAGGTTTTAACATCTGTATCTCCATATTAGTTTACCATAAAAATATATTTTATAATTATAGGTATTTGGCTCATATATATTTTTGAAATTTGGTTGGATCCTCAAAACGTGAGATACTCTTTTTTGGATGCAGCGATTCCAAATGGTCGGGTGTCAAAAAATGGTGTTATATCAAAACGTTAGTACATACAAATCAGTATGGAACTCTCTATTATAAAGGGAACTGGTTAGGGTCCGATTGATTATTCACAATGATTGCGTGTTCGAGAATTCAAGGCTGATTCTTCAGGTAGCTCTAAGGGTTGTGAGCAAGGAAGCTAGTCTCTAGTGTGCAGTAGGGGATACAAAGCTCCAGGAGCTCATGCCTAGGTTGCTTGCCCTAAGTGCTTGTGCTTAGGCGTTTTGGTTGTTGGTCGTTCTTGTTCTTTGTGGCAAGTTTCTAGTTTTAGTTCAGGAGGTGTGATGTGTGTGAGTGTGTTCTCTCAGATTCGGGCTTGTTTTCTCATGGACTTGTGTATGTTTTTTTTTCTATCTTAATGAAATGGTGCACAACTCTTCTGTGTAATTCTTTTTTTTTTGTCTACCTTAATGAAATGGCCCAGCATCTCTACTGCATAGTTTGAAAATAAATTTATTCGCTTACATTTATTCTATGTAAGGCCCTAGCCTAGGTTAAGCCAATCCAGCTTGGTGTGGTGTTTAATTTGGCTAGGCTATATTTGTTTTCATTTCATTTTTAGGAGTTTTGGGGGTGCCTGCATTAGGTCATGGATTGAAGATGTATTTTTCTTGTGTTGTGGTTACTCTGTCGTCACAACCGTTGAGATATTATTATTGGATATACTATGTCCTGACGTAGGAGTGCTTTGTATGGCTTCAGATTGGGACTTTGCCATAAAAAAGATCTACCGTACAACGGTTAGCAGCGCAAGATGCCGGTATTTTCACGTGATAACTTCACATCAGTAGTTTCCACCCGTGTACTGCTTGGCTCGTTTCATTCCGTTCCATTGCGCCACCGGCGATGGTGGTATGCCGCAAACGAAAGTCTATTGTTTCCTCCCATCATTCATGCAGATATTTACTTGTACTTCCTCCGTCTCTCCGAAAAACATGCAACTAAGGAAAACTGCTGAAAAGTCAAAGCCATCAAACAACAGTCAAACTTTCTAAATTTTGACTACCTTAATAAAAAATACGCCAAAAGCAATATTTATATCTCTAAATAAATTTATTTAAAAACTAGACTTAAAGATCTTTCCCGTGATACTAATTACTTAGTATAAATATTTATATATTTTTAATATATAATTACCATTGAAAATATTGATTTCTTGAAGCGAGAATTGCATGTTTTCTCGGACGGAGGAGTATATATGATGGAGTTTCATCCCCGTAGAATCGGGCCCATAATAATAATGTTAAACTTTGTGTTTTGAAATTGCTTTTCGTTCGCATTTTGTTTGTGGGTTTGTAGCGGTTGCCACTTAGTTGCACTCCCTTTTTGTAACATATTGGCCATTTAGTTTTGTCATATTTTTTAAAAAAATTCAGATAAGGCCATAAATAAACAACTAATATCTACAATTTCTAATGAGTTTGTTAATTTTAACATGAAATGGTCTTGATTATAAACTTATTTTGATATTATACTCACTGTTCTTAAGTATAATTTACCTTAACTTTATCGTAAGTCAAACCATTTGAATTTCGTTAAGATTTTAGGAAAAAATATATTAACATGCACAAGTTCAATAGATACATTATTCATTTATCCTAGGTTTCCATGTATAAATTAATAAGTGGTGCATGTATTTCTGTAGATTGATGAAATTTTGATTTAGTTTTCATTTAGGCAATGATAAAGTAAAAGTTTAGATTTGAGGGATTAAATGTTCATATATATTTTTTACAAACTTTGTCAAAGTAAAAAAGTTTGATTTAAAAATAAAAGTAAAATCTCTTTACATTTCGAAATGGAGGCAAATTTATCCATTGTCTCAAGAAAACTTGAGAGATAGAAAAAAACACTATTGATGGAGACAAAGAAGAGTATTTTGCCGGGCTACTATTCATGCGTGTGATAAAGCCCCTGGGAACCAAACAAGCAAAACACTGCTGTCAAAAAAAAAAGCAAAACACTAGGCCCAATTGTACTAGCCATAGGAGGAAGTAGCCCATGCGGCAGATTTTGACTTCGAGAGGATCGATTAGGCCCAGTTTTAAGCGCCGCACCAGGTGTAAATGATTGTTATGTTACATTTTTAACAAAAATCACGAGCTTAAATATGCACTACTTTCTTTTATTCCCAAACCCAAAAAGAAATACTCCGTATGTCACATACATCAAACTACCATACATGATTTCAAAATAAACATCCATGCATATAGCGGGTACTCATGGTTGTCTCTACCCAGTATTATAATGATTGCAATATAAATCTACAAATATGTAACAAATGTAATAAAAATTACCGAGCGGTTGCCTCCAGCAATGAGTAGTAGCCTAGCTTACCTGCGTTCACTACTACACAAGGTTTCTTTAGGGGCGGCCGGTGATGCTCTATAGGGGCGGTTTTGCCGGCCGCTAACTCCCCGCTCGTCGTGGTCGTATACCACGTCACGAGAATCGACTCTAGCAATGTGTGCATGGCCTAGCTCAAGAACAATGACCACGATGGTTTATCTTTGGTTCGGGCTTCCGAGCACCTAATAGTCCGAAGGTGTGGCACTATCGGAGCTCAAAATGCTCGTGACGGGGCGAATCTGGTAGGCGAGAGGGAGATGAGCTCCCAAGTCCCTATGTTGTGTGTGTGTGATCGAGATGATTCGGTGTGTGCGCTTTCAGGTGTGCAAGAGAGCTTGCCCCTTTTCGGTGGCCGAGGCCCTCCTTTTATAGTCGCAAGGGGGAGCTCACGGTCGCAGAAGGAGGACCTAGAAAAAAAGGAATACAAGTCTTGGGGGTGAAGAGGAAAAGTTCCTGCAGCGTCGAACGCCGGGCTATCCGGCGTGCGCGTCTTACCGCCTCCCCACTTCTGCACGCTCGCCCGGTCGCCGTAGTGTAGAGTAGAGGCGGCCCTCAGATCCCGATACGGAGACACGCACGGACGTCGAGCTCGGGGCTCGCTGGTCGGGCGAGGAGGAACAATGAGCTCGCCCCCCCGCCTCCGTACTCTGGCCCGTCTTGTCCGTCGGCACGCTACGGGTGTGCCGCGTGTCGGAGTCGTGAGGCGCCGCCCGTTAGCTTAAATGTTTGTACTTGGCGTTGCGGGAAAACGTGTGGCCGGAGAGCTCGGCGCAGAGCTTGACTTCGATCCGTCGAGGTCATTCTTGTCGCGTAGTGGTTGTCTCTTGTGCTTGTCGTCATTTGGCGTGGTCGTGACAACGCAGCCGCTGCGTTGCGTCGTTGATCTCTCGCAGCGAGATGAGATGCTCGTAGGTCGCGGCGCCGGCCGCCAAAGGCGATTCTCAATCTAATCATCGTGTCCTTGGTTCTCCCCAATCGTCCTTGGATTTGATGCATAGGAGCTCGTCCCGAGATCGGAAAGGAGCTCGTCTCGGGCGGAGCTCGTCGCACCCCACGCTCTCGGGGCTCGTTCGGCGGAACTTTTCTCCCAGGGACCGGCTCGAGCTCGTCCACGGGCTCTGCGTCCCGCGAGTTCTCGTTCGAGATGGGGACGCCTCCCGTCGGGTCTCGGCTTTATCGTGGGTAGCGTCTCTCATTGCTAATGAGCACGCCCTCCTTCTAACGCTTTGTTAGGGACGGATTAGGATGATTGACTGGTCGGGAATATCCCCACAAGTAGCCCCGAGCGGCCGAGCGGAGGGACCAGGTCGACGCGCCTCTTGTGGCCGTTGCTCGGGTTAGGGACAAGATTTCTCGCTGGGGTGTTGAGCGCACCAGCGAGTGCCAGCCCCGAGGTGCGGGAGGGCGTCTGATCCTCGCGGAGGCTTGTTATGACGAACGCGCGCGCCGTTTCGCGCCTTTAGGTTCTCTTAGGAAGGGCGGCGAGCTCGAACTCGAGCTACCGCGTAGGCGAAGTCAAGTGCTCTTGTGAGCTTTAAAGTGGATTGGCTTGAGGTGAGGTCCGAGGCTTACGTTCGGGGCGGAGGCTCGTTCGTCCAGCTTGTGGGCCAACCATATTCCGGAGACCCGTCCTCTATAGTCACCGAGGATCTCGTTGGATCCTCGGCGGCTCGTGCCTCCTGCGTGGAGGATGACCGAGGCCGTTCGCGATGTTGGCGACTCAAGCGTGACTTGGATAGAGCCCCGAGTCCTCGGGACGTTCGGGCGGGGCGCCGGCGCCTCCTCCTCCGTTCGCTCCTTGCTCCGAGGTGTGTCTCCGTGGTCGGCCGAGCTCACGGGAGCCGACCTTCGCTCGAGCTCGGGTGCGTGAGCTCATCGGCTATGATGAGCGCCGGGGGGGATATAACCGTTGGCGGCCGGCTTCCCTGACTTTTTCGCTGCGATGAAAGAGCCGTTGGGAAAAGTTACCGTTAGGAAGTTACCGTTAAGACGGAGATTCTTGTTCGCGCTGGCGCTTCGCCTCCGTTTCGACACGTGGCGTGCACGCGGGGTGCGGATAGGTTCAGTGGAAGTGGTGGGCCCTTCGGCCCGTTTTCCTCGGATCCATTTCGAGCTCATCCTATAAATAGGAGGCGAGGGATCGTGGGCCCCCTTCACTTCCCCTTTTTGCGCTGAGACCGTTGCCTTCAGCCCCAGATCGTGACCGTCGCCGCCGCCGCGAGAGAGAAAGCTTCTGCTGTTCCCGAGTATCGCCCGTCGGATCGGGGAGGGAGTCATGGGCTCGTGGGTCGCCGGCCCAGTCGACGAGGACATGCTGGCGGAGCGTGTGGACGATCGGCGACCTTCCACCGGCCCACGGCGGCGGGAGTGGATCGTGCCATCACCAACGCACGACTCCCCGACCCTCGGAAGGCTACATCGTCACCTTCGCCTCCTTCCACGATGTAGGGGGCGTCCGGCGTCCGACTTCTTTCGTCGGCCGCTCGCGTCTTGGGGCGCCGAGCTCCAACATCTGAACCCAACGATCCTCCACATCTCGGCCTTCACCGTCTTGTGCGAGGAATGGGCGGGGATCGAGCCCGATTGGGAGCTGTTCAAAACATTTCTTCCACGCGAAGGTCACGCATAGCTCCGACGGCTTGAAGGAGGCCCCCATAGGCTGCATCGTGTCTTGCAACCCCGCCCGTGAAGGAGAAATATCCCGGCATCGTCTCTCGCCGTCGAATCACGGATGGAGACGAATGGTTTTACTTGAAGAATGACGAGGCGCCCTTCAAGGTTCACCGGCGGGGTCTTCCTCGACTCAGGCAACTTTGTGGAGGGAACTTCCCGCCAACCTGCTGCATCGAGGTCAAGGAGGTCGCCCAAAAGGTGGAGCTCCTCAAGCGCCATCCTTGGAGCCACTCCTCTATGCTTGGGCCCCGGGACACGGAGTCGTCCTCCCGAGGCGAGAGTTCTCCGATCCGGGAGATGGTCGAGAGAAGAAGCCCTTCGAGGGCACGGTGACCGCCACGCCGCTTCGGCCGACGAGGTGGGAGTACATCGTTCGCGAGGGGGACCGGGAAGCCCTTCAAAATCCCTACCGACCCCCAACGACATACCCATGGCGTTGCCGGACGAAGGGGACGCGGAGGCGGTGAGTTCTTTTCTTCGATCGTCGATGACCGGGTTGATTTCATCGTATATGAAGAATCGATTTCCTTTGATTTCGCAGTCGGATCGGTGTACCTTGAGCCCCACCTTCCGCCGGCGAGGCCTATCGCTTCGGTCGCGTCATCAAGCGCCGCCCGGCGCACGCCGCCGCCGGCGCTGAGTCGTCGGAGGAGAGCGAGCCACGGGAGATCGACGGCGCCACGCGAGCCCCAAGAGCTCGCGGGTCCGGGTGTCGAGGAGGAGCGCGGCGCGTCGTCGTCGTCATGGGTGGCCCAGGAGACCTTGATGGATGGTTCGCCGCCGCGTCTTGCGGTCGACCCTCCTTCAAAGCCGTGCTCAAAGGAAGAGGGCGCCGCCCGACTCCGCGGGGAGGAGAAGAGGAGAAGATCGGGCGCGTAGCCATCGGGTAGTGTTAGCCCTCGCCGTTCTGGCGTCGTGTTCGCCGCCGCCGAGCTTTTCTTTCTCGTGCTAACCTCGGCCTTCTTTCCGCTGTCTTGTAGGCGGAAGGTTAAGCCCTTGGGGCTCCTAATCCCCTCAGCGGCTCGGGATGACTACGATTATCGGCTCGGCGGTCGACCCTCCTCCTCCCATCGTGCGAGGCCCTTAAGGGTGGGTGGGGCCCCACGGGGAGGGAACGGAGCCGAGCCAGGATCCGCGAGGAGCGCCGCGGCGTCGTCATCGAGCTCCGTTCCGGTGACTTAGGCAATGGCGTCGCTGATCAGCTCGTTGCGCGGCCGGAGGATCGATGCCGAAGCCCACCATCGTCGTGTCGGAGCGTGTGGAGACGGAGGTGATTGACCTCGGTTCTCCCCGAGGAGGAGAGGGGAGCGTGAGGGCGTACCTCGAACCGGGACGATCCAGCTCGGCCGGGGAGGGCGGGACCGGGGATGGCGACAAGCGGCGTGATCGTCCCGCGAGGGCGAGTCTCTCACGGCGCGGGCGCGAAAGCGGCGTCCGGAGATGCGGGGGCACGCGGACGCGGTCTTCGATGAACCCGCCATGGAGACCGCGAGGCGTGAGGAGGAGCTCGAAGATGCAAGCGCGTCCGCGGTCGTCGATGAGCCCGCCGTGGAGACTCGGTGCTCACGGAGGGTCCCGGTGGTGCGCCGCCCGGACCTGTCGCCGCGGTGGGCATCACGAGGGCCGCCATCATCGCGCCGGGGATGAGGTCACCACTGGCGCGGGGCGACCCTTCGGGCGGCGCCTACCCGGATCCGTGCCACACATCATCGGCGGGGACACCCCGGAGAGCTCGTTGGAGGCCGGGCCGCGAGCCGGCCGTGCTTCATTCTCGGCGTGGTCGGCGGGGGCGGCGTCCCCCTCGGCCCGAGCAGGTGCCACCGCTCCCACCCGGAGAGGGGGCGGTGTGCCTCCACCACATCATCGGGGTAAGGACGCTCCATCCGTGTCGCTCTTTGTCTAATCTTGAGCTCTTGACGTTAACCCGTTTTCCATAGGACTTGAGGGACGCGGTGGTCGGCTTCAACCGCGTGGTGGAGGCCGGGACCGAGATCGAGGGCCTTCGGGGAGGCTAGGCGTAACCCGTCCCGCGAGCGGGGCTCGCCCAGTGTCCGCCACGCGACCGCTCAGCGGCGTCGGCGACGCCGTGGAGCATATCCGCGGTCCGTGAGCATCGACGTAGCCGAGGCTCGGAGGAGGCCCGGCGAAAACCGCCGGGCGGAAGCGGCGTGGTGAAGCATGAAGAGAAGCTCGTCGCCGTGAGCGATCCGGCGCGAGCTTATGCGAGGAGCTCGATGATCTCGCCGACTTGGAGGACAAGGAACTCGGCTCGGCGAGCGTCGCCATGACGGCCGAGAGGGAGCGGCGACAAGGGAAGCGCGCCAGATCGCGTCGAGTTGGAAGGTGAGTGGATGCTCCTCAAACTTGTTGTCACTCTCCTTTGCCTTTGAGCTTTAGGCCGATGGGGGTATTTTAGTCTATGAGCACGAGGCCGTCGACGGTCGATTCTGTTTGATGCTTCGAGGCCGAGAATCCGGCTCGATGCCGAATCTTTCCCCGTGGGAGGAGGCGGGAAGAGCTCTGTCGGCGCCGGCATGTAAGGCGCCTCTTTTCTGCACTCGATTCTCATAATTTTGATCCCGTTTGTTTCTCTCGGCCGAGAGAGAAGAAGTCGTCGGGAGGCGGACGGAGCTCGAGGAGAAGGACGACTCTGTCGCATACGGAGTCGCTGAAGCACACCCAGCTCGTTGGATCGGAAGGAGAAGGACCTCTGGCCGGCGACGCGTGACCTCGTGGCCGTGACGGGCGGACAACGAAGGCCGAGGAGCTCCGTACCAAGGAGGGTTGAGGTCTCTCGGTCCCTTGAGCGGGTGGCGAAGGCCGGGCGCGGCACAAAAGGCGGAGCGTGCACACCAACCTGGTGCCACGCCGAGGGCGTGCGGCGGCCCCTCGGGTTGAGGAGGTGGAGGGGTCCGGACACCGGGTGCTGCGTGCCCGGCGTGGTGAGGACAACGCCCCGCCGTGCTATTCATAAAGCGGCCGTGGTCCTTGCCCACCACCCCAGCTCAAGCCTCAACCAAGATAATGGGCGGGGGGCCCGAGCCGGCTAAAGGCGCCGAAGCCGACGACGCGCGTGGCCGCCGCGGAGGCCCGCCACCGGGGCCGGCAAGGAAGCTCTTCCGGCTCGCCGTTGAGGAGCTCGAAGTGTTTGAGCCCACCGGCCGGTGAAGAGGAAGTAGAGACCACTCGTCCGACGATGAGGAGTAGACCGGTGGGTTAGGCGCTTTTGAGGCGCCGCTTCGTTATGAACAAAAGTCCCCCAGCTTGGGGCAAAGATGTAAATATAACAAGTTATCTTATGTTATGGATCACTCATTTTATCTTCCCTGTGATCGCATTCCGACTAGCTCGAGTTCTCCTCGAGTTTGCATCTTATCGATCGAGGCAACGAGCCCTTTTCTCGTTAATGGGGGGCGCTAGAGTTCGTTAGGCAAGCGCGTTGGACCTCGGGCCAAGATATTGCTCGGGGAACCCTTTAACTTGCCGGACTCGGCGCTTCATCGGGAAGATAGATAACGAGTGCGAGGTTGAGTGGTCGAGTTCTTCCTCGAAAGTGTTCGTGTTTTTTGAAAAAAGAGTTAAGTAAAAAAGGCGGGGTGTGCGCCTGTTGACACATGTTAACGTATACTTTTAATTGTCAACTAAACATGGAAAAGGACTAAAATATAATTAGATAACCTTATTAGGGGTTTCTACTAATGATTTCCATGAGTTTTGGTAAAGTTGTGATTTGCGGGGACTTAACGTAAAAACAGCGAGAATTGATGTGTCATAACATAACGCAATCCAACTCGAAACAAGTCTAGAAGGCTTCGGATTACTCCCGACGTGAACGAAACTTGACACCAAAGAAAACATCATCTAGAAGACTCCGAAGCCACGACGCATCGCGGCCCGGTGGGACCCACCCCGGCCGGCGATCGACAATAACGGGCCCGATCGGCCCGGCTTGGCGACCAAGTTGCCCCCGTCTCCTGGAAGCTTCCTCCACCGCCTCTAAGACGCAATCTAAACCGGTCGTATAATGTCGGTTTGATCCAATGGTCATCGCTCATTGTCAAGGCCCATGAAGATTAGTACCATTGCTTGCTTGGCCGAGGAGAGACATAAGATGACCCATATATAAGCAAGCCCCCGGCCCCCGGCTTCAATCATCTCGAGATCAACTCATCATCATATCGGATCGATCCGGCTCTAGTCGACGGCCTTAGCTCTAGTTCAAGAACTAGAAGTAGAAGATTAGACAAGATGTAGAACTAGAAGCCCTAGATTAGAGTTGAGAGTAGAGCTTCAAGTTGAGAGAATTAGAGCGCGGTTGAGGCGGAGTTGAAGGAAGGCCCGGAGCTCGCGGCGCCTCCATCTTCTTCTTCCTCCGGAGTTGGTGCCATTGGAGCGCAACTCGAGATCTTGTGGATTGTTCGACTTCCATTCGAGTAAGTGGTATTGTCTCTATTGTTCTTAAGGTTCGTATTTCTTTGATAAGATTACTTTGATTCTTGGTTGCTCTTGAGTTGAAGTTGTTAGATTAATGTAAGCGTGGTGCTTAGATTGACTAGCTTATTACGAATACCTTCTATAGGCCGGGGTGAAGACACTTGTTAAGGCCGATCGTGGTGGTGACAAATACATTGAGTCCTTTGTCACGCTTTGCCCCGTTTATAGAAATCGTAGGAGCCTAACGTTGTTAGCGTGAGATTCCCTTTATTAAGAGTTTCTTCATGACAACCCCTCTTAAGAACAATGTGCAAATGATTTACTTGAAGTGAGAACAAGACCTTCCTAATAGAACTCCTTACCTCTCTTTTAATCTAGTTTTAGCCACTCGGATTTAGCTATACACTTCAACCTACTCTCTCACCTTCTCCCACGTGGATTCGATATTTAAAGCCCTATTCGGGTGAAGTGCTCACCCAGTATCCGTTAAACTGCGGATTATCCATCATAATATTCCCGTAGGTTAACAAATACCAACACGCCCGCCCCTTGTAGCCCCCGAGCAAGGGGCGGCCTTGCCGGAGGTAAAGGCAGCCTTTGCTCAAGAGCCGTGCGAGGGAGGAAATCGGATGCTTGCACAACTTTTGCATCGAGGTGTGTCATTATTATTCGAAGTTCGTACAAAAGTGACATTACAAAATGCATCTAAGGGTAAAAGCGGCGTAGGCGCTCGATGTTCCAAGAGTTGGCGAGCTGAAAGGTCCCTTTGGTTTTTGGTAATTGAGTGACAACATTAGGTTAACTAATAATGTGTGATTGAGATAATACATGGGAGATTAGTTCACATGTGATGATGCAATGGAGGAGCTTTATTGCATATGAGACATGACATGGAGTCATGTGACCAAGGTGGTGAAGATCAAGACAAGGCTTGGCTTGATGGACCGTTGCAAGTGTGAAGGGCAAGTCGAGGCGGTGAAGCGATGGACCGCGAGGCGGTGAAGCTTGGGCAAGACTTGGCGCCGACGGACCGATGCTAGCGGTGAAGAGCAAGTGAGGTCAAGATCGATGGACCAATAGTGTCACGTGATGATATGAAGTGGATCATATCATTTGGTGATCGTGTTGGTGCATGTGTTGCATCGGCACTTGGAGATGGAGCGGAATGGAAATGCGCAAGGCAAAGGTATAACCTATAGGGCATTTCATTTCGGGTCATGAGGAGCTTAGAGAAGTTTATGACCGGGTTTTAGGATAGATGGCCGTACTATCAAGAGGGGCAAACTTGTTTGCATATCGGTCATCTAGTGCCACTTGAGCGATCTAACTTTTGCGATGTGTTAGGATCGGTGGCGTGCTAAGAGCTAACCCGTCCTTTGAAATGATTGTGAAAATGCTAACACACTTGCACATGGTGATGTACACTTGGTGGTGTTGGCACATTTACAAAGCGGCGGTGATTGCGGTGGGGTTGAGTTGGGTTTGGGAACCGCTCATCCTCCGCCCGGAAGCTTGCGAGGCGGGATTCGCTGACAAAATGAGAGGCTTATTTTCTATTGCGCCGGATGCATCGTGGTGGTGAAAACATGCTATCCCTTGTGCTCAAGTTTGGTATACTTGATGGGTAGCATGTCAAAGAGAAGTCGCCGGTGATTCGGTGAAGATTTTTGCGGCCGAAAAACGGTGACCGGACGCATCGGCCGAAAGCACGCTTCTGTTGGACGGGCCCCGGTGGGTGCGTCGTATGAGCTGGCAGTCGGTTTTGGCCGGGCCGCGAGCGGGGGCCGGGCGCTGACCGGATGATTCCCGGTGCTCGATCGAAGCAATCGACCGGACGCCCGGAGGAGGTGCCGGTTAGGGCCTGCTTGTCGGTTGTGACCGGGAACACATGGCCGGTTCAGCGGCCGGACTGTTGGGTGAGTCCGGTCGGTGCGTCGTCACATGCAGCTCTTAACGGCTCTATTTTGGCTTGTGGCTATAAATAGATGGGGTGGCCGGCTTTGGTCGGTGGGTTTAGCACACTTGGGCCTTGGTGGCTTGTGTTGTGGTGCTTGAGCCCTCCCACTCACTTGTGATTGATAGAGTTCATCAAATCAAAGTGAGGAGTGATTCTAGTGCATTCGCGTTGAGAGATCGCATTTATGGCACTAGGTGATCGTGTTGCAAGCCGGTGTGCTTGTTGCTCTTGGAGGTTGCCACCTCCTAGGCGGCTTGGTGGCAAGAGACTTCGTGAAGCACGCAAAGCGGAGATTGTGCGGTGCTCGAAGGAGGATTTGTGAGAGGTTCGAGCTCACCTCAAAGGGGATTGCGAAGAGCATCACTACTAGGCGTGTCATTGAGTTACCACCCTTGTGAGTGGCGTCTTGGAGAGCCTTGCGGTGAGCCGCATGGAGGCCAACTAGCGAAGGCACCGTCTAGTCAAGAACCATCAAGGTGTTGGTCGACACAACGAGGAGTAGGGGAAGTTGGCAAGCTTCCCGATACCTCGATAAAAAAATCACCTAGGTGTCAACTTGTCTACTCTTCTCGGTGGTTTGCATTCTCCAAATCACAAGCTTTGTATTTACATTCATATATACCTTGTGCTTGTGCTTGTGCTTGTGGAGTAGCTCTTGCAATTACTAGCTTGTGTAGCTTATTAGTTGCTTTGCTTAGTTTGTGTAGCTAAGTAATTTGAGCCTTTGGGTTAGGCGTGTGTCGCCTTGTCCTTAGTGCATCTAGTGAGCTTAGGATTAGCTATGTGCTTTTGCTCATTAGAATTGTGTAGAAGCTCCCCTTGTTTGAATTACTAGTGCATAGGTTTATGTGACCTTGCAATAGAAACGGTTAGGAGCTCAAGCTAGGCTTATCACCTCATTTGCTTTGTGTAGGATCTTTTGTGAGGTGATTTAGAGTCATAGCTAGAGGGGTGAAGTCTTGGCTAAGCGAATAGTTTCAATTCCGCATTATATTTGTTTAGCCGGCGCAATTAGTTTTAGAAAGGACTATTCACCCCCTCTAGTCCCCATCTCGACCCTTCACGAGCTCACGGCCGGGAGTCCCGGATCTTGCATGAGCACGGGCGGAGGACTCGGGCGATGGTGAGGCGGTCCTTCCCGGGCGCGAGAGTTTGTGCTTCTCCTTCGTGCTCTGTACTCATCGCGGGACCTGGTCGCCGACGTTGAAAGCTCGTCCCTCGAACATGGCGGTCGTGGTAGCGGCGCATCGGCTAGCCGTACTTGGCTGAATTTACGGCCGCGACCTCGCGGGCCTCTTCGGCGGATCCGCCACGTCCTCCGCCGAGTGCAGTTTGCCGGCGTCGTTGTACGCTTGAACTCGCGATGCGCCATAGTCGAGGTCGGTGGGGGAGCACGGCTTCCGAGCGAAGACGAGGAAGAAGGGTGTGCGTCCTGTTGCTCGCCTCGGGTAGTCCTAAGGCTCCATATGACTGCGGGGGAGCTCGGCGATCCATCGCCCTCCGAATTTCTCCGACCTTTTGAAGATTCGTGGCTTTAGTCCTCGCAAAATCAAGCCGCTTGGCGCGTTCGACTTGCCCGTTAGATCCTCGAGTGGTGACGGAGGCCCACGATCCACCGGATGTTGTAGTCGTCGCATCGGTCGAGGAAGATCCGCCTGTGAAGTTGGTGCCGTTGTCGGTGATGATCGACCTCGGCACAAAGGCGGTGGATGATACCGTCGAGAAGAACTTAGACCGCCTCCTGTGACCTTGTCAAATGATATGGGCATCACCTCGATCCACTTGGTGAACTTGTCGATGGCGACGAGGAGGTGCGTGTAAAGCCCGGGCGATCTCGTGAAGGGTCCGGCCATGTCGAGCCCCCGCACCCATAAGGGCCAAGTGATGGGGATCGTGCGGAGGGCCTACGCCGGGAGATGCGTTTGCTTGGCGAAGAATGGCATCCTTCGCGGCGTGCGATCTGGTTGGCGTCGGCGGCGGCGGTCGGCCAATAGAAGCCTTGGGCGGAAAGCCTTGCCCACCCGAGCTCGTGGAGCCGCGTGATGTCCACATTCGCCGGCGTGGATCTCTACGATGAGCTCGTGCCCCTCTTGAAGGCGATGCACCGGCTGGAGTACTCGGTGCCGCTCTTCTTGTAGAGTCGCGTTCGATGATGGCGTAAGACTTGGCTCGGCGGCGCGATCGTCTGGCCTCTTCCTTCTCGTAGGAAGCTCGCCGAATCCTGCCGCCATGCTAGGATGGGAGCCTTGCCCGATCGAGTCTCGGGGGCCACGGCTCGGGGATCGCGAGGACCATAGAGCCGGCGAAGTTGACCTCTGCGTCGCGCCTTCTCGGCCGAGGCTGAGCTCGAGGGATTCTCGGCCTTGGTGGGAGAAGGAGCGAATGGATGGAGTCCCCAGATGGGTCCATGCGCGGGTTCGAGCCTTCCCTCAAGTCGGATAGGGGTATATACTGTGCGTCTTGTGAGCTTGGTGCCCGAGCCGGGGGCGGTACCTGGGTCGATCGGAGGCGGCTTAGGCGGGGACATCCGTGTCGCCGTTGTCGCGGACGGATGTGTTTGAACTTCGAGAGCACATCGAAAGCGTTCCTGGGAGCTCGCGCCCCCCTGGCGAAGATGCGTGATCATCGGTGACTCTGGGTGAAGCCTCCCGTGGCTGATCTGCGACGAGCTTGGAATCTCCTCACGATCTCAAAGGCGCGATGCGGAAACTCGGCGGCGTCGATGCGGTTTACAAGGCCTCATATTCGGCGGCGTTGTTGGAGCGGTGAAGTGAAGCGGATCGGTACCTCATCGCGCGGTCTCGTGGTGAGACGAAGACCGGGCCTGCTCCGGCGCCGTACTTCTTCACGACCGTCGGGGCGGCGTCCGGTATTCGGTGTCGTCGGGTCTTGGTGGCGGCTGTGTGTCTCGAATCCACTGACCCGCGGGGTCGGGGAGGACCTGAGATTTGATGGGCGTCCCTTGGGGTGTATGAGATGTCAGGCCATGAGCTCGATTCCCCCGCTAGCGATCGTCCTGTAGCCTCGGGGGCTGAATGATCTCGCCTAAGCGGAAACTTGGAGACGGCCAGGATCGGGTCGGGTGGGGCGTCGAGAAGTGTGTCGCAATTTGCGGCGTGTGATGAGGAGTGCGTAGGAAAGCCTGGAGGGGAGGATCTACCGCGTCTTTGTGTCGGAGGACCTCGGCCGACGAAGTAGACCGGCCGCACTCGAGTCAGTCGTGCTCGCCTCCTCCCTTTCCACCGAGCACCGTGCTTACCACTGTGGTGGCCGGAATGTCTGGCAGCATCGGTTCGTCCGCTTGGGTGGCGTGGTATGGGTGGGTTCGCCAGGGAGCTCTTTATGAGAGAGTCGGCGCGGCACGGGCCTGGGTCGGCGACGCTCGGACTTCTTCGGGAGCTTGTATAGCGGGAGGCTCCGTTCACTAACCGAAGCGACGAATCTGCTCTCTTGACTTCTTGATGGGGCCCATGTTGTGGATGGCCTCGATTTTTCTGGGGTTGGCCTCGATGCCGCTCGAACCGCGATGAAGCCGAGGAGCTTTCCCGAGGGACCACCGTTGACGGTCACTAACGACACATTTTTAACGTCAACATTCTACCAATAAGGGGGTGAAACTATACCGTACTACACACATATACATTTATTATTGACATATTTCCACTTGTAGTGTCCAAATTATTATTGTGCAGATTTATATAAAAACAAGTGGAAAATACACCAAAAGGCGCCTCCTGGAAAGCGCATTCCTAAGAGAATACCAAGCCCAAGGGAGAAATGGACCAAACACGCAGAACTGGGCCGAGCAAACATCGCCACACAACTTTTCAAGCCCAAACACGCCAGGCCTGCCCCAGGGCCGGCCCGAACAGAGCCGGCAGACAGTGTTGCGCGCGCACCACCTGTGCGCTCGCACCACCTGAGTGCGCTTCGCACCCATCCCGAGGCGGTTCGGAGGCCCAGGTTTGGCGAGGCGGTTTGTTACCTTCCAAAACCGGGCGTTGCCGACGTTGGTTAGTCGGTTTAGCAAATTAGGAAGGTGTTCCTGTGTCGGTTTTGGCTCCTTCCATATGGGGAGGGACATTTTCCAATGAGCCCCCTCTCCTCTACCTATAAAAGGAGGCCATCTCCCACCATTGTAACACACACCACACAATGTAGCCTCTCTCTTCTTCTTCTTCTTCTTCTTCTTCTTCTTCTTCTTCTCCCTTTCTTCTTCTTCTTTCTTCTTCTTCTTTTTCTTCTTCTTCTTAGTTTGTACTTAGGAGGAGTTTGGCAAGGATTAATAAAGGAGAGCAAGACATTTTGGAGCTATTCGGTATGATCAATTTAGAGTTCTTCATCTTGTTCTTGTTCTCTACTTATCAATATAGTCATGTTCTTGAATTAGAGCAAAGTCCTTATGACATAATCCCGATTGATGAACTAGTATATAGTTTCTATATCATGATCTTGTCTTATGGAACATCGTGCTTAATTTATCATACATACATGTTTAGACCAAGAGCTAGATCGATATGATGAGTTCTACCTAGAGTTAGACTTGGTTAATGTTGGGTTGCGGGATTGATAGTCGTTCCTTCGGGGCGGTGCTCGTAGAAGGACCCTGGGATGGGTAAGCCTTGTATACACGCCGTAATAATAATCACTAGTGTAGACGCGTGGTGTCTAGACTAAGGGTTTTCTATCTTTTGTGGCGCATCCCACGGTTGAGGGGGTAGGCGGCCGGGTTGTGACGACCTTGTCCGTCCCCTTGTAATCCCCCACGTTCGGGTGTGGCGCGATTGCAATTGCCGGACACTGTCCTTTGGGCGTGGGCCGGTGCCCGTAATTCAGCGAGACCTTGGCTTTCTTGAACTAGAATCTCTAAAAGAAAACATGTGTGTATCTCGCTATCTTGACATGACTATCTAGGATATGCTTGCTACATGTTAGACTTATTCTTTTATCCATTCTTTTACCTTTATCCTTGAGATTGGCTTGAGTGTGTGTGTCAAGTTATCCTACTACCTAATCTATTTTATCCCTTTTATGAACATTGGTCTATTATGCATTAAAGTGTTATCTTGACCATGTCCGAATTAGAGACTTTTACACCATGCCTTCCTTTGGGGAAAAATATAAATAACGATACCCTGAATACTTCCGGGTGAAATGCTACAATGATAGATCCGTGCGCTTGCGGATGAATATCTTATTTGGCAAGGTCTATCACCGTTGATGTACCTAGTGTAAACACCGGCACGGTGGTTTCACTTAGGAATGTCAACGGCGCATTTCTAGCGCCCGTTATTAGAGATGGGTTCTAAACCTGTTTCTAGTGATTGCGCTTAAGAAATGCAACAAGCATTTAACGCGCCGTTCTTGGGAAGGCGTTGGTTAAAGGGATGATCTATTAGGACATGTTCACGATAATATGCATGTGTAGTGACCTTTGTTCATAACGAGCTTATCTAAAAGAAAAAAAAATCTTTTATAAAAAAAAAACTCTTATAAAAAGAAAAAAAAATCTTATAAATAAAAAGCAAGGACTTGTTATCAAGTTAGTATGCACCTTCGGGTATTCTTGTCACTAACCATTTCGTGGAGACTAAGAAGAACAAAGGGCACGCGACGCTTGAAAACATGGAGGCTACATCAACAAGAAAAACTTTGATGCTCTTAGGCGAAGGAACACACTCAAAAGGAGACCACGACTTTTGCACACTTGACTTTTTCATGAAAGTCAAGTGTGTGTGAGGAAAGATGGTGAGAATATCAAGTTCAAGTGCACCAAGGGAATATAACAAAAAAGAGCTCGAGTAAAAAAAAAAGAAAAAAAAAAGAGAAAAAAAAGAGATAAATAAATAGATTAGCCTCGCCTTGCTATAAAAAGGAAAAGAGAAAAAAGGAGTTGAAAAAATATATATAAAGAAAAAAAAAAGCAAAAAAAAAAGAAATAAGAGGAGAGGGAGCAGGTTGGCCCCATAAAGGCACGACTCCACCCCGGCATTGCTCCCATGTAAGCAAGAAGGGATCTTTCTCTCCCAAGACCGTTGTTGCACCTGGGTGAGTTTGGTCTGCCTCCCTCTACTCCGGTGTGAGGAAGTCATTACCAAATCAAGATCATCACGCTACCGATCGAAAAATTATGAACTCTATCCTCAAAGCTGCCGGTCAAGTACACTTTCGGGTATGCAAAGGTCCAAAAAAAAAAAAAAAAAAAAAAGAGTAAAAAAAAAAGAGAAGGTAAAGGAAAGGAGGAATGTCCTCCTTTACACCTATGTGACCACTAAGGCCCATGGTCCATATACACAACCTTGTGTGTATCACCTAAGCCTTGTGGCCCGCCCGAGATGGATCGTCAAGCTACCACCGCAGAATTTTAACATCTTGCCTTCATGCGGCGGTTGGTACACACACACACTCAGTGCGCAAAGGTAATAATTCACCAATTCTTTTTTACTCATACTTATCTCCATAAAAAAGTCCATGTTTTTCTTTGTTTATGAAATACGCCTTGGGTTTGGATGTATTTTCATTCTAGAGTGTGATACATCCATTGGTCTTTTAAAATCAAGCATGGTGCTTGGGTTAAAAAGACCTTCTTTAATCAAATGTTGACATGGTGTTGAAATTTGATTCTTGAACCCAGAAATGACATCATAAACATTTGAATTATTTTATGATAGAGATAAGTCAAGGCTAGACCTACATTGCATTTTTATCTTAGCCTTGTTTGAGTTTGAAAAGTTTGGCGAAGTTTTTTTCTGTCCTCCCTTGATAATAAAATTATCAAATAAAATAAAAAAAATTAAATAAATAAAACAACACAAGCTACTCTTTTTGCTCCTTCTGCATATGTTTCAAAATTTGGTAATCACGAAGGATGGTAAGTCCACTTTCGTGAATCTACCATATACTAACCATGCGAGGAAAGACCAAAAGCACGGGGGTACAACCCCCGATCCGATGAGCATTGAGCTAGCTTGGGGAGGACCCTAACAAGGTAATGAGAAACCTACACTCTCATCCTCATCCATTACCTTCCAAAAAAAAAAAAAAATGTGTGTTTTATAAGATATTTTATTATCAAAATAAACAAAAAAAATATTTACTACACAAAAATCTATAAGTAAATTTTTTTCAAAAAAACTAAAATAAAAATCTTTATAAATAAAATAAATTCTTCTATGAAAAAAAAAAAACTAAGAAAAAATATTTTCCTCAATAAAACATATTTTTCTAAATAAATTTTTAGTATATATATATATATAAAAAAAACTATAATCATTTTGTTAAGCCTTGCAATGCCTTTATCTCCATTGGATGAATCTTGCTTTCATTTCATGCGTCCTTTTTCTATATTGGCATGTTTTGGTTTGGAAGTTTTGGTTATTCGAATGATCATACTTCCATAGGTCTTATGGAGTTGACGGTGATCACGCCCTTTGGGTCCGGGGATCTTGAGCTTGAGGTACGTGTAGTTGGGGACGGCCATGAACTTCGTGTAGCATGGCCGGCCAGCCAGTGCGTGTATGCACTTTGTGCGGGAGCACCTCGAAGGTGAGCACCTCTTTTCACGGAAGTTGCTCGGGTCCGCCGAAGGTGATGGGGAGGGTCAATCCGGCGAGCGGGAGCGCCTACTTCCCGGGCACCACTCCGTGGATGGGGTCGGTGGAAGGTCGGGCCGAGGCTCGCGTGATGCCGGGGCCTCCATGGTGTGTCGGCGTGGGGGGAGGTTGAGGGGCGGCGCGCCGTCCATCGGCACCTTCCCGAGGGCGCGAGGTCCCGACGATGGGGTCGACTGAGCGGGAAGCGTCCGGGTGCGGCACGTGCACGGGATGGTCCTTCTTGTCGAAGGTGATCGGGGCCTCGGACCATGAGGTAGGATAGGCGTCACGGGCTCGGTGAAGAGGGACCTCAGCGGTGGGAGCTTAAAGGCGCCGCTTGCGGACTCGTATCTTGGGAACGCCAAAGACAACGTTGGACGCCGTCCTCAAAGAAAACGATCCTTGTCGCCGCGATCGTCGAACTCGCCCTCGCGGCGTTAAATCGCCGCGCCCTCCCCTTCTCCCGCACCGCCATGAACCCCCGAGGAGCCTATAGTCTCTGAGCTTATGTTTGGCCCGCCCCTTCGTGGTTGGAGCAGGGGAGGTCGAGCTTCTTCGAAGAAGTCCTTGGGGGCGCCGGGCCGCGACCTTGGCGGCTGGCTTCTTCTTCTCGGCGATCGCGACAAAGTCGTCCTCGCCACGGCGGCCTTTGTTCTTGTTCTTCTTCTTGGGCGCGAGCTTGAGCCTTGGCCGGCCTCATCGGCGCTCTTTGCCCTTGCCCGGTGGTGCCATGGAGGGGCTGCGGAGATGGCCTCCTCGCCCCAGCGTGGTTCGTGGCGAGGTCAAGGGAGGTCCTTCACCGTCTTGGGCTTGCGAGTGCGAGAGCTCAGCGGATGGCGTTTCGCGGTCGTGCCAAGGTGAAGGCGGTGATGATCTCCGCATCGGTGGCGTCGGTGAGCTCGTTCAGAGCTTGGAGCGCCGGATGGGGTTCTTGGGGCTCTCGCTCTCCTCCGTGCTTTGGGGCAGCGAGGAGGGGGTCACGTGTTGCTCGGGGCGCGAAGTGGGTCCCACGAAAGTTGCCAGCAGACATCGCGAGGGCGAGTCGCGCCCCGGTTGTCGATCATACAGCGGGCAGAGTGCTCGAGCCAGGGAGCGGGCCGTGTCGGGTACGGGGGATTGCGGATGATGAAGGCTCGTCGTCGGCTCCCCCGCGACATGCGGGCGGTAGTCCTCGAGCCCAGGCAATGGGGGTTCGTCTCTCGTTGTGCCACTACGGATGGAGGTCGGGGCTCGGGAGCGGCCCCGGGAGCGGCGTCGTGAACCGGGGCGGGCACCGGGGTCTCACTCCGTCGTCGCGTGGAGCTCCGTCCTCGCGCTCTGCCTCGGGCTCGGTATCGTGTGGCGGGGGGGGGGGCCGCTCGCCACGGCATCGTAACGGCCGCCCCTCCTCTGTGCTTGTAGGATCTGGCGGGGCGGTCGTCGTCGCGTCTGTCGTCGCGGCGATCGCGGGGGTTCGATGTTGGACACTTTCTTGCCTCCGCCGCGGCGTCGTGCGTCGGGGTGTCGGGCGTCGCGGTTCTCCCCACCGGCGGCGGCGTGGACACGTGGAGACTCTCCCCGGTTCGACCTACGGTTGGAGGCCTCGTGCTCTCTCGGAGGCATCGGTGTGACTCACGAACTCTCCACTGGCGCTCCAGCGGCCCTCGATGAGGGAGCGCAATGTCGGCGGAAGTGGAGCCTCGGGGCCGGTGCCTCGGGTTCGGGGGGCTCATGAAGGGCTCGGTGGCCGTGCGGAGTTCCCTGCGTTGCTCGTCCGAAGCGGGCGGGAGGTCGTCGGCCGTCGATGCGGCGTCGTCGCCTCCGTCCTCGGCTCGCGCACGTCGGCGCCCTCCCGCCTCCCTCGAGGGCGTCGCGCTCACTGACCATCTCCGCGCTCGGCCTCTTCGAGCTCGTCGGCGCTAAGTGAACCCGCTTGGGTGGGCGCCATTGAGCAACCGTCGATCTTGACCCAGCGTCTTAGGGTGTCTTTGGGAGACTTCGTCCTCGCTGTGAGGCGGCTAGCGCCACGGCGCCGTCCGACATCGGCACATGTCTGGCACTCGGCGGCGTGGGGTCGACCTGCGAGGCTCGGAGGCTGCCAGCCCGGTCTCAGGCGGTCGCTCAAGCCCGATCTTGATGCCTCCGGGCGGGGAAGAGCGTCCCTGCGGTGCATCTCGTCGTGGGCCGCGAGGGAACTCGTCGAGGGAGGCGGCTCCTGCCCGGCGTCTTGTGGGACGGACATTGGCGGTGGAGAAGGTGACGTCGTGAAAGAGCTCCCGAGTTGGCTGGGGCGAGGGGATGTGCGGAAGCGGAGTCCAATATGGCGGCAGAAGTGGTCGGCCGCCGCTTGTATGGGCTCAGCGGGCGGAAGTGTCGGATCGGACGGGAGCGGACCGGCCACGGCGTCGGTGGCGTCGCGAGGACGAGGCGGGCGTCATCTCGTCTGACCATCCGAGGGGAAGGTGGCTCAGACGAGGGGAGCCCTCGAAGCCGGTGCCGGCCCGGTCCCGGGGTCTCGAAGCGCATCGGTCGCGGCCGGACGCCGGAACAATGGTGAAGGAAGCGTCAGTGGTGAACGCCACACCGCGGCCCCGCCCCTACAGGCGCGCCAACCGTCATGGTCGTATACCACGCTCCGCGATGGCACCGACCGGCTAATGTGTGCAACGATGGCCTAGCTCAAGAACAATGACACGATGGTTTATCTTGGTTGGGGCTTCCGAGCACCCTAGTCCGGTGTGTGGCACTATCGAGCTCAAACGCGCTCGTGATCGGGCGAATACAAGCTGGGCGAGAGACGGAGATGAGCTCCCAAGTCCCTATGTTGTGTGTGTGTGATCGAAAGTGATTCGGTGTGTGCGGCTTTACGTGTGCAAGAGAGCTTGCCCTTTCCGGTGGCCGAGCCCTCCCTTTTATAGTCGCAAGGGGAGCTCACGGGGGTCACCGAAAGGAGGACCTAGAAATAAAAGGAATACAAGTCTTGGGGGTGAAGAGGAAAGTTCCTCTGCAATGTCGGGCCAGGGCTGTCCAGGCGTGCGGCGTCTTGCCGCCTCCCTACTTCTGGCCGCGGCTCGCCGGTCGCCGTGAGTGTGAGTGGGGCGGCTCGTATCACGTCTGGGTGCGTGCGGGACGTCGAGCTCGAGGCTCGCTGGTCGGCGAGGAGGGGACAATGAGCTCGTCCCGCCGCCTCCGTACTCTGCAGTGGCCGTCTTGTCCGGTCGGGCCTGCCAGCCGATGTCAATCCAGCGGTCGAGTCGTGTGGGCGCGCCGTGCCTTAAATGTTTGTGCAGGCGTTGCGGGCGTGTGGCGGAGGCAGCTCGAGCGGGGCTTGACCGTCCGGTCGAGGTCATTCTTGTCGCGTGGTGGTTGTCTCTTGTGCTTGTCGTCATTTGGCGTGGTCGACGACCGCGCCCGCGGCGTCTTATCGTTGATCTCTCTCGCGGCCCGGATGAGATCTGGTCGTGGGATTTTGGTTGGCCGGCCGCGTAGCTGCGATTACGAATCCTAATCATCGTGTCCCGGATTCTCCCAATCGCCCTTGGATTTGATGCACGGGAGCTCGTCAGGGACGGAAAGGAGCTCGTCGTCCGGTGGAGCTCGTCGTACCCCCACGCTCCTCGGGGAGCTCGTTCGAGGCGGAACTTTTCTCCGGGACGAGCTCGAGCTCGTCCCTGGGCCTTTGCGTCCCGCGAGTTCTCGTTCGAGATGGGGACGCTCCCGTCGGGTCTCGGCTTTTATCGTGGGTAACGTCTCATTGCTAATGAGCACGCCTTCCTTCTAACGCTTTGTTAGGGACGGATTAGGATGATTGACCTGGTCCGAATATCTGCGTGTCCCACACGTTCCTCAGTGGAATCCGCGATAGGGCGGCTCGTGATACAACCGCCCCTACGGTGAATTTCGTGAAATCGCGTTTCAAAATTCAAAAAAAAACTAAAACATTGTTATTTAATCGGGGAGGCCCCCCCGTCGATACATCATCCCATGTCTCCATCTTTTTTGAGTTTTTCGCAATTGTTTCGCCAATTGTTGCAGTTATGGGTTTCGAACAAGACCTCTCGCCAAAGCGTCGCGGAGAGTCCCCACCATAGCGCTTCACACATGTCTTTGTGTCTATATTCCATTCGGGATCCCTACATATTATACAAATCCGAGTGTAAATTGATTATTTGAGGACCTAAATGGATTCAAAGTAAAAGTGTTCAACTACAAAGTTTTATAACTTTTCGAGATCTACATTTCATATGTAGGAAGTTTTTTCATCCGAGGTCGTTTACGAAAATTTGAATTTCAAATTTGAGACATTTGAACACGACTTTTGCATGACTAGATGATTTCAAAGTAAAAAGTGGTCAACTACAAAGTTTCATAACTTTTCGAGATCTACATTTCATATGTAGGAAGTTTTTTTCATCCGAGATCGTTTACGAAATTTGAATTTCAAATTTGAGACATTTGAACACGACTTTTGCATGAATAAATGATTTCAAAGTAAAAAGTGGTCAACTACAAAATTTCATAACTTTTCGAGATCTACATTTCATATGTAGGAAGTTTTTCCATCCGAGGTTGTTTACGAATTTTAAATTTTTAGTGTCTCGTTTCAAAATTCGTAATCCCACCAGGGCGCGCCGATATAGAGCCGCCCTACTGTGGACCGCGTTAGGGGCGGTTGGTGATTGAACCGCCCCTAATAATAGTAGGGCGGCTCAGAATACCAACCGCCCCTAATGTGGTCACTATAGGGACGGCTCGTATGGTGTCCACAATAGGAAGCGGTTCATCTCACTACAGGGCGGGCTCGAAAAATGAACCGCCCTAATGTAAACGGTGGCGTTCTCTTAGTAACGTTTTTGTACTAGTGGTTGGAACTCAACATGCTACCGAGACTATGATTGGAGATGGAACTCAGAACATGCTACAGAAAAACCGTTGTTTAATTATATGGTTAACTCTTCTATATCTTAGTTACAATAATGATGTGCAAATCTTTTGGGTATTCTGGGAAAAAAAAACTCAACATGCTGATGATTTTTTAGGCAAACAGCAGGGTCTCCCCCTACTGACTTTTATTTATAAACATATAGAATGTACAGAGTCCCTTTACAATCAACAAGCTGCTGTTAGTAGCAGTTTGGACATATACAAGTAAAATCAGTCGAATCCCGGGCTCTCACTAACCACAGGCACGAACACAGGCATCTCTGATCAAGCACAGCTCTGCCGCTGCATCCCTCATGACCATTCTCTGGCACGGCTCTTGCCTGCAGCAACTGAGCGCGACTCTTATGGCAGAAACCAGGCAATCATACACTGTCACACACAACCCGCTCTTCCATTCTTCTGATGGTGGTGACATAGTAACCCTGAACAATAGTTCCTCTTCCAGCAACAGAGACGGATCAAGAACCTGCTCTATCTGATCCGGGAACGCCGCACTGACAAACTCCGTTAGCATCAGGCCGTCTCTGAACGCATCGCTGGTCGGGGCCTTCCCGACAAACATCTCAAGAAGCGTTATCCCGAAGCTGTATGTGTCACCATTCGTAGAAACCTTCCCTGACGTGCCGTATTCTGAACAGTGCAAAAGAAGAACACTAGTCAGATAAGTGACATTGCAATTGCATAGCGTGTGAGTTGATGGTGAAGAATCGGTGCAGTGGGAGTAAGTACCTGGCGCAATATATCCAATTGTGCCTCTGACGCCCATGGTGCTTTCGCTGTTTTCTTCAGCAGCAGCAGCATGGCTTCGTGGATCAAGAAGCAGCTTGGCGAGACCAAAGTCGCTGATGCAGGCCGTCATGTCTTCACCAAGCAGAACATTGCTGGGCTTCAGATCACAGTGAATGATCGGCAGCTCACAGCTGTCGTGGAGGTAGCTCAGAGCGTCGGCGATGTCCACGGCAATGCTGAGCCTCGATCTGGACTACGCTCAGGACGCGTCCTCTCGTGATGTCAGCGAGAGTCGGGTGCAGGCATCTGCCTAGGCTGGAATTGGGCATCAAGTCCAGCACCAGCGCTCTGAACTCGTTGCCCTCGGCGTCGATGCTGGAGGCAGCAGGTGACGATGCTCATCAGGTTGCGGTGCCTGACGCTGCGCAGAGCCTCGCATTCCGACATGAAGGTCTTGGAAGCACCCACCTGCTGGAGGTCGAACACCTTCACTGCCACCAGGACGTCCTCGAGCGTGCAGCCTCCCTTCTCCTGCAGCGACAGGATCCCTCGGTACACGGACCCATACTTCCCTTCCCGGAACCGATGAGGTTCGCCTCGGCGAAGCCGTCGGTGGCTTATGCCAGATCGGCGTAAGACACTCTTGGATAGTTGTTGCCGTTGAGCACGCTCCGAGCTCTGATGTCAGCGATCCTTGACCTCTTCCTGCGGCGACATCGGATCAGGAGAGGACAGCATGGCGACAAGGCCGAGGGCGAACACAATGACGGGCAACCCGATCTTGAGGAACAGGTGAGCACACTGCACGCCGGTGGACTTGGCCGGCTTTGTCGGAGTCGGACACGACGGCAAATGGAGCCACGTTGCGCCGCCACAGGGCGCGCGACCTGGACTTGGAGGTGGTTGTAGGACACGTCGAGCTCAACCAGAGAGCTCACCTTCTCCAGTCCTGCCGGTATGACGCTGGACAAGTTGTTCCGTGACAGGTACAGCGCCTGGAGCCCCTGTCATCTCGCTGAGCTGCGGCGGGAGCTGTAACACCCTGGTGTTAATCAACTAAAAATTTGCCATGTCATCATGATCATCGCAAAGCATGCATGTTTAGGAAAATTTGAAATGCATCAAATTAAAATAAGTTTATATTTTAGAAAAATGTTGTGCTTAGGGGTTAGGGTGCTTTTATTTTGATCACATGTGTTTGATCCAAATTTTTGGTGTGGATGAATGTTTTCATAGTTAAAGTGTGGTAGTATGAAATTTGATCAAATTCTACTTTGATTTGAATTCCGAAAACCCTAATTTCCTATTCCCTCTTTTACCTTTTTCCATAATTCAAAATCTAAGCAAAATTTGCCAAAACTTCCAAAAGCTAGTTTGTAGATCTTTTCTTGATGAACAAAAGATATGTACAAAGTTTTTCAAGTTTTTAAGTAATTTTAAAAGTAATTTTGAATTCAAATTTATCCCTTTTGGATCCCATTTCAAAAAGTCCTTTTTGGAGGCCGAATTTGAAAATCTTCCAATTGTGAAAATTGTAGATCTTGAAATTTTAAGTCAAGTTGCTTTTTGGAGTTTTTTGAGTTCAGTTCAAATTTGGGGAGAATTTGATCAAAAATCGAAAGTTAGGGTTTAGGGCGCTGATGACCGGCATGGCCGCCCATGCCGCCACCGCCGCCGGGTCCCTCGCGTGGCTCGCCTCGCGTCTTGGCCGTCCTCGTGCGTCACCGGCTACGGCCGGGTTCGCGAAAGTCGCCATCCACGTCCCGTCCTTTTCTTTCTCTCTTAAGGCGAGCCGACCGTTTCTTTTCTTTCTTCTTCCACCGCCGCCGCACCCACCTCCATCTGCTGCCTCGTGCCGTCGCCGCCGAGCTCCACCCAACTAAATTGAGCACGCCATCTTGTTATAGCGTCCTTGCGCTCCATTTGAACCCACGCGCCGCCCCCAAACCCACCGAGCCGCCGCAAGAACGTCGTGATCTTCCTCGCGCCACGGGCAGCCCGGCGCGAGCCACCTCACGTCGTCGGCCCCATTCTCGTGAGCCTCGACGGCAATTACCAGCCCTAGCCGCCCTCGTCGTGTTGATCCTCGTGCTTTCGGCGGTTTTTGCGGCCGCGGCGCTCCATCACGTCGAACGTCATTGCCACCGTCGGTTCGTGCCACCCGCCCATGCATCTCTGGCAGGCAACCCACCTCAGCCCTGTCTCAGGCCTAACCAACGTGCGCATCGTCGTCGGGGTGAGCCACGGTCGTGATGGTGTCACAAGTTTTCCGCTTTCCTGTTCAGTAGCCGTCGGACGCCTTGGCCGCGGCCAGCGCCCCTAGCTAGGGGCGGTTTGAGTCGGGTGAGTGAGGGGAAAGGGTCGCGTAGGCGGCGTGGAGTCTTTGGCATGCTCGCCGCCGCCGAGGAAGCCTCGGGTTCGCCGCCTCCGCCGTCGCCGGCGCCGGCCAGTCCGCCATCATCGCCGGCGATGGAGCCGCCGATGCCTCGGGTGAGGGGTTTGGGGGTGTCGAGATGCGGGGTCGTGGGAAGCACTGCTGGGGGTAGCTCGGCCGTGACGCCGGAGGGATCGCCGCCGGCGGGGGATGCCGGTCGGCGGGCCGCCGTGTGTGGTGTGTGGCCGCTTCTTGAGCCCGACTGCCCCACGTCTTGGGCGGCTACTGTTGGTCGTGGGCCGAGCCAGGCCGGAATCGCCCAAAGGCGGTTTCTTTTAAATTTCCGTTTCCTGTTTTCTTTTTATGAATGAATAATGTCTCGGTTTTGTAAAATTCATAGAAATTCGAAAATAGCTTAAATAATTCTAAAACTTTTGTAGAGTCTTCTTATGAGTATATTTACATATGAAAATTTTGAAACTTAGATTTTGAGTAGTTCTTGCATGTTTTAAAATTACAAATTTTAATTGAAAAATGCATCTTCCATGATTTTTAGAAAATAAAATATTTATTCAAAAATCATGAAAATTTATTTGGTACTTGTTTTATGATGTGTTCTTCTTGTGTAAAAATTTGGAGTCAGTTTGAAATGTTTAAATTATTTTCTATTTTATGCTCTATCATTTCATGTGATTTATAAATTGTTTAGTGTCAAATAATTTAGGTTTTGTGTGACTTTGGGGGTTGTTTTGTGAATCTTGGATCATATCACAATCAAATGGTCCTTGAGAACTCCTTAGGCAATGGTGATGATATCTTTTAAAGTAGTTCAACAAGTTGGTTTTGTTGGGTTGCAACTTTATCGTGAAGGAAAGTTATATTCAAGTTGTTATCATTTCATGCATCGGTTAAAGCGTCATATTTAAATTCCATCATGTTGAAGCATACATTATTTAGTGTAGTGAACGAGGCCGAGATTGTTAAAAGCCGAGCCGATTCTTTGAGGAGGGTTATTCTGTTGGAGAGGATTTCTTTTTATTGTGGTGTTGACCCCGGAGTCCCCGGCATCACAACGAAGGCAAGCCGGGATACATTTAAACCTTTCCTTGTATTTCACAAAGCTTTTACACTTATGTTTATGATATGTTGCATTAAGTACTAGGAGTTGAGTGATAACCTAATTCTTGCATTATCATCCTTGATTATTGCAATACCATCCTTGTTAACTTTGTTTTTATTTCAAAAATGCTTAGTGATGCTTAGCCACCTTAATGGTTAAGCTATTTCTTCAAAATGCTTTACATGAGAATATGGTACCTTTTCGGAAAAGAAAGAAAGTAGAAATGAATTTGAGATCGGACGGGACGTAGGTTGAAAGCCGGCGGGATACCTAGCCGTGCTTGTCCGTGTTGATCGTTTAAGGACCGTCCCGTGGATTGGCCCTTGGATCAAGAATTTGTTATCTTGCCACATATCTGAGTAAGCCCGAGATCTCGGGAGGTGAGCCAAATCGGGAACGTACAACCGCCAAGACCGGGAGTGGAGAGATGGCGGGGAGTACAAGTTACCCTCGTGGGTTAAAGTCCCGGATTGGAGGTGTACGGGTACTCTCGGGTGGCGTGGGGCCAGTCCCGTTTTGGGCGGTCCGAAGTGAGGGTTGACATATGCAAGTTTAAGTTCTACATATGTCGTGTGGTGAGGTATCCCTAGCTGGGTTTTAAGCGGTTCGAATCGGCGTTTGCTCCACGAGAAAAGGAGACTTGATCCTCGCACCCTTCTTCGTAGTAAATGATGGAATATGGTTTTGAGGAAAGGAAGTTGGCTTATGAAAGAAATGTTTGCTCTAGAGTAGGATAACCTAGAGTATATGAGCTACTAATATGAATTAAAAATATTGAAAGTAAGGATTCACTCTTAGTAAGCTTTTACGCAAAAAAGAATTCTTGATTCTTGCTAAGCCTTACCTTGATTCCCCTAAACACGCATTCCTAAGTCTTCTCTGTTTCTTTGTCGGTTAAGTCTTGTTGAGTACTCCGTACTTTCGGGGTTAGATTGACCCTTGTTGCGGGAGCGAGGTCATGAGCGAGGCTTGTTTTGGTCCCCGCCGCATGATGGTGTTTCAAGAAGAGGATGATGAGTAGAGGTGAACCCTTGGGCGGGGTTGTCTATATAAATATGTTTAATGTTACTTCAATAAACTCCGGTTGTAATATTACTACTTTAGTTTGTTTTGAACAAATGGTTTGTAAAATTATGGTTATGTAATCCTTCCGCTATTTACTCGATATATTTTTTGAATAAAATGTTGTAATCTTTGGAGTGACTTGTTAATGAGATCCTGTTCGGAAGATTAATAGCACTTTCTAGATTAATGGGAACTCGTGCATAAAGATCGAGAGGTCTTAATGACAATGATAAGTGCATGTGGGCCCCGTAATTTAGGAGGTTACATTACTGGGATGCATCCGGTCGGCTTGTTATGCGCGGGCTTCGGGATCATGACTCATGAGCCCCTTCAACCGGCTCGAGATGGCGGGCCCCTTCAACCTTGCTTTCGAGAGATGATGGGATGCTTCCGGTGAACAAGTTCTTTGTTCGGACCAAGAAACACCGAGGCTCTCGCGGCTCCCATTTCGGGGAGGCACCTCGCGGGAAGCGGTTTCGGACGATTACCGGACATTGCAAGGTTCTCAAAATTTGGCCGACCTCGGGCGGGAGCCGATCCTCGAGTTGGTTGCCCGACAGGTCCATTGAGTAAGTTAAATTTACACCTAGGTGCACATGCACCCACCTTTGTGGACCACATGATACGCATTGTGATCCGTGCTAGCACACTTCTCAATGCACACCTGCTCGAGAAGTGTGCTAGCACGGATCACAATGTATCCCGTGGGTCCACGGTGGTGCATGTGCACCGAGGTGCAAAAACCGCTTCCCAGTCCATTATCGTGAGACAACGAACGCGTGCGAGCAACGTCTTTGGGGGATGTGGCGGCGAGCTTGTTGTGCGGCGAGGTTGATCGGTGTGAGCTGCTTTAGGTTGCCAAGGCTAGGAGGAATTCACTACTACCGCGCTTGATTTTGCCGCGGCGTTTTGAAATCATTTTCCGTGGCGGATATTTAGATGTCCCAGCGTGGCGGTTTTTAATTAACCATGACGGTTTTAATAACTTTCACAAGAAATCAATTAAGCGTGGCGGCTTTTATAAAAAAAAACGCCATGGTAAATGAAGCCCAACCGGCCGGCCCAAAGAGCCTTAAAAAAGCCCAAAACCATTCTCAAAATCGGGCTCATATATATAGAGAGGAGGTCTTAGGGTTTCCCAACCTCGTGAGACACTCACTCCTCTCTCTCTCTCTCACTAGACAATCCCTCTCTCTCACCGGCGTCGTCGGGATCCCCTCCCCGTCACCTCCCCCACGAGCACGGCGGCCGACAGTATCCCCTCCTCCCGATGCGCCACCGTGACCGTCCCCCTCCATGTCTTCCACCGGAACTGGACGGCAGCGGGCTCCGGCGGCGGCTCGGGATCCGGAGGGGCGGCCGAGGCGGCACACTATCCGGTGGGCTCCCTCCTCCGTCACGGGATCCGGCGGTCCTCCTCCTCCGGCGCTTGCCGGGATCCGGCCCGTCCCCATCCTCCGGCGTCGTGCGGGATCCGGCGGTGCCCTCCTCCCTCCGCGGGATCCGGCGGTCCTCCTCCGGCGCATGCGGGATCCGGCGGTCCTCCTCCTCCGGCGTCGTGAGGATCCTGCCGGTCCTCTCCCAACACACGGCGGCGGCCCTCCCCCTCCCTCGGCCCCTGCGGCCGGATCCGACCCCCGTGGCGGATCCATCGGCTGCGTGTAACACCCCAGTGTTTATTACGGTTAAGCAATGGATTTGGCCAAAGACAAGTGTATTAGTTCATGGTCAAGTCGTCGGTCGAAGAGACGCTGAAAGAATCGGATTCGGAAACTATTCCCTTTGTCCGGAAACCCTAGTTTGAAACCCTAATTTGTCCCCTTCTTTTTATTTCAAAATCTATCAAGAATTTGGGTATGGTTATTAAAGTGAAAAGGTAGAGTTTTCAAAATAGAGCAAAGTTGGTATTTTGAGTTTTCAAAGTTTAGTTCAAATTTTTAAAAGAAATTTTGAATTTTATCCAAACCCTAATTACCCCCTTTTCTATATTTCAAAATTTATGCAAAATTTGAGAAAACTTTCAGAAGCTAGTTTGTAGATCTTGTTGAGAAGAACAAAAGTCATGTACAAAGTTTTTCAAGTTGTTACATGATTTTAAAAGTAATTTTGAATTCAAATTTCAAATTTTGGAACTGCATTTCAAAAAGGTCATATTTCTAGGCAGATTTTGAAAATGGTCCAATTGTGAAAGTTGTAGATCTTGAAAAATTAAGGGGGTTACTTTTTGGAAATTTTTGAGTTCAATTCAAAGTTTGAGAGTAATTTGCAAAATTCGGCAAGTTAGGTTTGGGTTGCTACGATTGCAGGGGAAATTCCTTTCTTCTTCTTCTCCACGCGTCGTCGGCGTCCGCCCTCCCGTGGTCGCGTCTTCGCACCCTCCCGCGAAAAACCTACCAGGGCGAGTTCGCGAAGGCGCCGCCACGCCACGTCCCCGACCTCTCTTTTGCCCTATAAAGTCTCGAGCCGACCGTCGTTTTTCTTTTTTTTTTCAAATCCGCCGTCTGTCCGCCCGGTCATCTCCCTTCGCCCGGCGTCATGCCGCGTGCGGCGTCAACCTCCACCCGCCCAAATTAGCCTCGCCATCGAGCCCCGCCTCGTCCTTGCGCACCTCTTGAGCTAGCTTGCGCGACCTCGCTCCGCCGGGGCGGCCGTGCGGCCCGTTTCCATCACGGCGGTCCGCCATGACCGCCCGTGGAGCCGCTCGCGCCCGTGGCGGCCGCCTCGCTTAGCCCTCGCCAAAACCGACCACGCCACGGTCTTCCTCGCATCAGCGCTGCACCTCCTCGGCTTCTTCTCGATCCGCAGCGGCCGCTATAACCGCTCAACGGCAACGCCCGCCCGTTGCTTACCGGCCGGCGCGTGGCGTGGTGGCCTCAGGCCGTCATGGGGCGAGACGAGGGCACCAGCGTGCGGCGTGGTCTCCCTTTGTGCTTCTCCACCACTCCCATCGCCCGCCGGTGAGCCTCCTTTGGCGGGACGACGAGCTCCAGGCGCCTCCTCGCTCCAACCTCGCGCGGGGGACTTCGGGGTTCAGAATAGGAAGAAGATGAGGGGCTAGGTGAGAAAATCTTATGACTCATATGAATAGTGAATGTACTTGTTTGTAATTTCATAGAAGTCCGGGGTCTTTTGTAAAAGTGCTAAGTCAAGGATGCGGATGGGCCCTTTGTTGGGCGGCCTTTCAGCGTTCCTTTGGGCCGGCACATTCTTTATTCTGATGGGCGGACCATGCCTGCGTGCCGGGCCAAGCACGATCTTTGGGCCAACTTTTCGCCCGAAGGCCTTTTTCTTTTTAGCAAATGAATTTTCAATTTATATTTATATGAATAGTATACGTTCTTGTTATTTTCATATAAATTCAAATAGTGTTTCTAAAATTCTGAAAATTTTTGTGTAGCCTTCCCATGGGTATGTCTATCCATGAAAAATTTGAAACTTCGATTTTGAGTAGTTCTTGCATGATTTAAAAATACAAATTTTAATTGAAAAATGCATCTTCCATGATTTTTAGAAAATAAAATATATTTCCAAAATTCATAAAATTTTATTTGGTGCTGTTTTTATGATGTGACCTACTTGTATAAAAAGTTTGGAGCCTTTTTGAGAAAGTTAAATTATTTTCTATTTTATGCTTTATTTATTTAATTAGAAAATGAGATGATTAGTGACTTCCGACTTAGGTTTTGGGTAGATTTTGGGTTGTTTTACGAATCTTGGATCATACCACTATCGGATGGTCCTTGAGAACTCCTTAGGCAATGGTGATGATATCTTATAGAGTAGTTTAGCAAGTTGGTTTTGTTGGGTTGCAACTTTAGCGTGAAGGAAAGTTGTACTCAAGTTGTTTATCATTTCATGCATCCATCAAGCATCATGTTTACCATTCCATCATGCTAAAGCATGCATCATTATCCACGTGTAGAGTAAACGAGAGTGAGTCGAATCGTGTTGATGAAGCTTTGGAGAAGGCGTTGATATGGTTCGCGATGATCAAGTTTCGGAGAAAATCCATCCGTCGACAAGGATATCATCAAGTTTGACTTCGACAATCCTTCTACGGAATCTAACTTTTCCCCGCAACCGCGGCAAGCCCCGGTTCATTTAAACATTTCCTTGTGTTTTACAAAGCTTTATATCACCTTTGCTTTATGCTTTGCATTAGGTGATAGGAGTTGAGTGGCAACCTAATTGATGCATTACCATTCCTTGTTTATTGCGATATCTACCTTGATAACCTGTTTTGCTAAAATGCTAGAACGCTTAGCCTTGCTATATTAGTTAGACTTTTTGAGTCAAAATGTGACAAGTCCCTTATGATAGCCCGAAGAGGCATTTGATGAGAAAGGATGCTATATGAGAAAACCATACTGGGATATGGTGTTGAAATTGAGACCGGTCGGGTAATTTGCATTGAGAATGGAGTCTCAGTGTAGTATTTCCGGCTTGTCGATTAAGGACTGGAAACGTGTAAGATATGTGGATCGAGACTATGGAACGCACCGCGCTGCGCTGAGGTCGTTGGACCAATGGCACGCCTGTCATGGGTGTTATCCCATCACGGTCGACCCTAGTTACGGGCGCATACTCCGTGGGTAAGCTCGATCTTGGGGGTGTCAAATCGAAACGCACAACCGCGCGACTTTGGGAGTGGAGAGATGGCGGGGAGTACATGTTACCCTCGTGGGTTAAAGTCCCGGATTGGAGGTGTACGGTATTCTCGGGTGGCGTGGGGACGCGGTTCCGTTTTGAGTATCCGGGAAAGGGTTGATATATGCAAGCTTAAGTGCTACATATGTCGGTGTGGAAAGAACTCCCAATTTGGGTTAATCGATTTTGAAATCGCCGTGCTTCTGGATATGGAGACTTGGTTTCCCCTTACATCGTAGTTTAATTATGGAACGATTGAAGAGATGGAATAAGTGATGGAACTTCTACAAGTGTATGCTATAGTGTAAGATCACCTAGAATAGGTGAGATACTAAATTGGGATTAAAACATTGAAAGTAAGGATTCACTACTAGTAAGCTTTTCTACAAAAAGAGTCCTTGATTCTTGCTAAGCCTTACCTTGAATCCTATTAGACCAAAGATTCCCGAGTCTTCTCCTATTTTCTTTAGTCGGGTAAGTCTTGTTGAGTACTCCCGCATTTCGGGGTTTGTTGACCCCCGCTGCGTCTTGACTCGTCTTTGTTTAACCAAGGTTATGTCGGGTGGGCACGACATGATCTCGGTTTATCTTCGATTCTATCTAGCTTCCGCAAATAAGTTAAGTTTACTCAAATGAAACTTACTCACATTTTGTAAAGTTAATGTTATTATTCTTCTTCCGCACTTTCGATCTATATTTTTATAACAAATGTTGTAATGTTGTAGCTACTCCTTTGTTGATCCCGGTATGAGTTATTAACAGGGGCTTCTTAAGTTATCGGTGTATCTCGCACACGGTGCCAAAGGTCTTTAGGACAATGACAAAAGTGCGGTGGGCCCGTAATTAGGAGGTTTACATTACGAGTTGGTATCGAGCTCATACTTAGGATCAGTTACAACATTACTTTTGAAAACTTTAAAATGATTTTATAATCTAAAAAGTTTTTGAAAGTAACAAATTAAAAATAATCTCCTATCTTTCCTTATGCTTGCTGGAAGGCTTTGAGAAGATGTCTTGATGAATCAAATAAAAGGCTTCGAGAAGTTTTCATCTCTTCTTATGAAGAACAATTAAAAGAGTCAAATATCGCCGATTAACAAAGTTCTACTAAGAGCCATTTCATCATTGTGCCAAGATCATCCAAGAATATAGTATATAAAGTAAAGCCCTATAATTTACTAACATCTAACATAATGAAGGCAGAGTATGCTTAACGTTGTGAAGACGTATAGGGGCGAGCATGCATCATATTATGCATATAATGTTGAAGTACCATGATAATGTGCATGCATCATATTATGCATATAATGTTGAAGAACCATGATAATTTTGAGACTTCCTTCTTTCATCCGCACAACTATTAGCCTTTATAGTTGTTTGTCCTTAATTTTGTCCTCGCACTGTGTTTTTGTTAAAGGATTTCCAATTGATAATCTTTGCTTCATAAGTTCCTATCCTTTGGGAGCTTGCACCTTGCCATGTCAACTTTATTAAAAAGCTTCAGACTACTCCTTGATTTCTCAACTCATACATGTGTCGTATTCGACTTCTTCCATTCCTCACATGCTCTTTACTTCACCATAATTCACGATTACGTGCTTTCACCTTCGTTGCAAACTCTTTTTGAAATTCATATCCAACTCTAAAAAATTTTGAAAAAAAAAAAAAACTCTTTTCGGTTGCAATCACCTTTTTTCTTCTTCGGTTGTAATCCTGATATCAACTTTGTGGTTTTGTAAGAAATTTCTTATAAGCCAATATCTTTGGACGTAATTCCTTTCCCATTATTTATCTTACGGGATTTGTCATCTTGAAATCTCGAATTTGATTTCTTTTTAAGGGGAAGGATTTTCATATCCCGGATGTTCATAATCCTCTTGCTTTGCATCATTAGCAAGCATCCTTGCATTGCATATGTTGTTTATGGCATTTATGTTATGCACATATGATGTTTCACATGTTATCTAAAATGGTGTTAATGTTGGGTGTTGTTTGTGTTTTTCTTTGTTAAGCTTTGTGTGTACTTTGGTTGAACCCTAGTTCAACTAGAATGTTATGCGTAAAATCTTTGCCACGGCTTATGTTGTGCCGTGTGGAACCATGCCAAGTCTCTGTTGGACTTCTTAGACGTTTCTTCAAAAAAAGCCTCGATGCCATATAATTTCTCTTTGATCTCTAAAACTTCCTTGGCTTTGATCTTGAAATCACCTTCATATTGACTCCACATCTTGGAACTTTCTTTGGATGCTATCTTTCCTTTGTAAATTCGTGGTTATCACTAATTTTTATCATTTGAATTCTCTCCATGATTGTGGTTTTGGCCGTGGTGTTATGATTAATATTTTTAATCATGATCCATTACAAAACTACACTAAGCATTCCCTTGTCATGATTTTCCTCGGTCATTTATCTATATTCTAACCCGAGGACTTGTATATCGGATCGATTGCTTTGTGAGTTCCTTCCCAAAGTTACAAAAAAGGGAACCCTTGAAGAGCAAGTCACCGACATCAACATTAACGGACTACAAGAAGTAGTAGATAAGGGACTATGCTTAACCATTTCTGAAAGTCGGGATCATCGTGGCATCTTGTTGCCGCCATACGTGTTTTTTCGAGCGTCGTGAGCATCCCGGCCCCTCTCGCTTTTCGTTTTAGGTGTTGCGGTTTCATTGTGTCTCTCTTGCACCACACCCTCTTTCTTCCTCTCTTTGTGTGCCATGTTTGCTCGTAGCTCTTGCCATTACACCATATCGAACCCCTCCATGACCTCGGCCCACGCTACTCGCCTCCCGTTCTCGCGAAAAAATCCTCGCAACCCCTATACTTGAGCACGAGTGCACCATAGGCGATGGTCGCTCCACCCATGGAATTGGCATAGTCTCCCTTTGTGGAAATTGGAGAAGATTGGGTAGTTCTCTGCAACGCTAATACTTGAGTGTGTGGATTAGCTTCTTAGAGAAGGGTGGTAGGACTATGAGTGCTATTGGTCAAGTCATTAGAGGCTAAGAAACGGAAAACTCTCTAGAGGCACTTCGTGTTCTTTTTTCGCGTAAAAAGGTTTCTATGAGTTGCTTATTGACATTGGATTGAAAGCTAAACATTTTTGGGCAGCTCGACTTCAAAGGATAGTTCAGTTGATTTACCTGTCACAAGGAAGACGGATGCATTAAGAATCAAGTAGCTAATTGATTTAATTGGAGTAAAGATTTATACGAGGCACCTTGTACAGTTTTGAGTGGGGGGTGATCGTGAGTCTTCGGTGAGAAGATTTCCCATCCAGAACTCAAAGATCGGACAAGCCGATATGCAAGGAGAAGTAACAATGTTTTATGGGAGCCAATGAAGGAAATTCTATGGACAAAGATCAAGGGTAACGTGTTTTCTCTTCCCTTAAAAGTCTTCTTCCCAAATCTCGGGGCCGAGATTTATTTAAGGGGAAGGACTTTGAACACCCCCGTGTTAATTACCGCTTAAACAATGGATTTGGCCAAAGACAAGTGTATTAGTTCATGGTCAAGTCGTCGGTCGAAGAGACGCTGAAAGAATCGATTCGGAAACTATTCCCTTTGTCGAAACCCTAGTTTGAAAACCCTAATTTGTCCCCTTCTTTTTATTTCAAAAATCTATCAAGAATTTGGGTATGGTTATTAAAGTGAAAAGGTAGAGTTTTCAAAATAGAGCAAAGTTGGTATTTTGAGTTTTCAAAGTTTAGTTCAAATTTTTAAAGAAATTTTGAATTTTATCCAAACCCTAATTACCCCCTTTTCTATATTTCAAAATTTATGCAAAATTTGAGAAAACTTTCAAAAGCTAGTTTGTAGATCTTGTTGAGAAGAACAAAAGTCATGTACAAAGTTTTTCAAGTTGTTACATGATTTTAAAAGTAATTTTGAATTCAAATTTCAAATTTTGGAACCGCATTTCAAAAAGGTCATATTTCTAGGCAGATTTTGAAAATGGTCCAATTGTGAAAGTTGTAGATCTTGAAAAAATTAAGGGGGTTACTTTTTGGAAATTTTTGAGTTCAATTCAAAGTTTGAGAGTAATTTGCAAAATTCAGCAAGTTAGGTTTGGGTTGCTACAAGATCTGCGAGGGAGGGAAATTCCTTTCTTCTTCTTCTCCGCGTCGTCGCCCGTCGTCCGGCCGCCCGTGGTCGCTCTTCCGCACCCCTCCGCGGCCGGCTACCTGGGCGAGTTCAGCGAAGGCGTGAGCCACGTCCCGACCTCTCTTTTGCCTATAAAGTCTCGAGCGGCCGTTTTTTTCTTTTTTTTTTTTTTCAAATCCGCCCGTCATGCGTAGGCCATCTCCCCTTCGCCGCGTCATGCCGTGGCGACGTCAACCTCCCACCCGCCCAAATTAGCCTGCGCCATCGAGCCTCGCCTCGCCCTGCACACCTCTTGAGCTAGCTTTGCGCAGCCCCCTCGCGACGCGCCGGGAGCCGGCCGTGCGCGCCGTTTAAAGCCACGGCGTCCGCCATGACCGCCGCGGAGCCGCCGCCCGTGGCGCCGGGCTCCGGGCTTAGCCTCCGCCAAAAACCGACCACGCCACGGTCTTCCCGCGCTCGCTGCACCTCCCCGGCTTCTTCTCGATCCACAAAGGCCGCTATAACCCGCCAACGGCAAATCGCCCCGTTGCTTGCCGCCGGGCGCACGTGGCCGGCCGCCCTCGGCCGCTATGGGGCGAGACGAGGGCACCAGCCAGCGTCAGGCGCTGGTCTCCTTTGTGCTTCTCCACCCTCCATCGCCGCCCGGTGAGCCTCCTTTGGCCGGAACGACGAGCTCCGCCGCCTCCTTCCGCCCCAACCTCGCAAGCAGGGACTTCGGGTTCGAAATAGGAAGAAGATGAGGGGGCTAGGTGAGAAATCTTATGACTCATATGAATAGTGAATGTACTTGTTTGTAATTTCATAGAAGTCCGTGGTCTTTTGTAAAAGTGCTAAGTCAAGGTCCGGATGGGCCACCGTTGGGCGGCCTTTCATCGCTCCTTTGGGCCGGGCCCGTTATCATTATACGATGGGCCATGACCATGCGCTGCCGTGCCAAGCACGTTTGGGCCAACTTTCGCCCAAGGCCTTTTTCTTTTTTTAGCAAATGAATTTTCAATTTATATTTATATGAATAGTATCTGCTTCTTGTTATTTTCATATAAATTCAAATAGTGTTTCTAAAATTCTGAAAATTTTTGTGTAGCCTTCCCATGGGTATGTCTATCCATGAAAAATTTGAAACTTCGATTTTGAGTAGTTCTTGCATGATTTAAAAATACAAATTTTAATTGAAAAATGCATCTTCCATGATTTTTAGAAAATAAAATATATTTCCAAAATTCATAAAATTTTTATTTGGTGCTGTTTTATGATGTGACCTACTTGTATAAAAAGTTTGGAGCCTTTTTGAGAAAGTTAAATTATTTTCTATTTTATGCTTTATTTATTTAATTAGAAAATGAGATGATCGCTGACTTCCGACTTAGGTTTTGGGTAGATTTTGGGTTGTTTTACGAATCTTGGATCATACCACTATCAGATGGTCCTTGAGAACTCCTTAGGCAATGGTGATGATATCTTATAGAGTAGTTTAGCAAGTTGGTTTTGTTGGGTTGCAAAACTTTAGCGTGAAGGAAAGTTGTACTCAAGTTGTTTATCATTTCATGCATCCATCAAGCATCATGTTTACCATTCCATCATGCTAAAGCATGCATCATTATCCACGTGTAGAGTAAACGAGAGTGAGTCGAATCGTGTTGATGAAGCTTTGGAGAAGGCGTTGATATGGTTCGCGATGATCAAGTTTCGGAGAAAATCCATCCGTCGACAAGGATATCATCAAGTTTGACTTCGACAATCCTTCTACGGAATCTAACTTTTTCCTGCAACACAGGCAAGCCCCGGTTCATTTAAACATTTCCTTGTGTTTTACAAAGCTTTATATCACCTTTGCTTTATGCTTTGCATTAGGTGATAGGAGTTGAGTGGCAACCTAATTGATGCATTACCATTCCTTGTTTATTGCGATATCTACCTTGATAACCTTGTTTTGCTAAAATGCTAGAACGCTTAGCCTTGCTATATTAGTTAGACTTTTGAGTCAAAATGTGACAAGTCCCTTATGATAGCCCGAAGAGGCATTTGATGAGAAAAGGATGCTATATGAGAAAACCATACCGGGATATGGTGTTGAAATTGAGACCGGTCGGGTAATTTGCATTGAGAATGGAGTCTCGATTAGTAGTATTTCCGCTTGTCGATTAAGGACCGAAACGTGTAAGATATGTGGATCGAGACTATGGAACGCACCGCGCCCGAGGTCGTTGGACCAATGGCACGTCTGTCATGGGTGTTATCCCATCACGATCGACCCTAGTTACGGGCGCATACTCGGTAAGCCCGATCTTGGGGGTGTCAAATCGAAACGCATAAACCGCGCCTTTGAGTGGAGAGATGGCGGGGAGTACATGTTACCCTCGTGGGTTAAAGTCCCGGATTGGAGGTGTACGGTATTCTCGGGTGGCGTGGGGCGGTTCCGTTTTGAGTATCCGGAAAGGGTTGATATATGCAAGCTTAAGTGCTACATATGTCGTGTGGAAAGAACTCCCCAAATTTGGGTTAATCGATTTTGAAATCGCCGGTGCTTCTCGGATATGGAGACTTGGTTTCCCCTTACATCGTAGTTTAATTATGGAACAAAGAAGAGATGGAATAAGTGATGGAACTTCTACAAGTGTATGCTATAGTGTAAGATCACCTAGAATAGGTGAGATACTAAATTGGGATTAAAACATTGAAAGTAAGGATTCACTACTAGTAAGCTTTTCTACAAAAAGAGTCCTTGATTCTTGCTAAGCCTTACCTTGAATCCTATTAGACCAAAGATTCCCGAAGTCTTCTCCTATTTTCTTTAGTCGGGTAAGTCTTGTTGAGTACTCCCCGCACTTTCGGGTTTGTTGACCGCTTTGCGTGTAATCGACTGCGTCTTTGTTTAACCAAGGTTATGTCGGTGGGCACGCGACATGATCCGGTTTATCTTCCGCTTCTATCTAGCTTCCGCAAAATAAGTTAAGTTTACTCAAATGAAACTTACTCACATTTTGTAAAGTTAATGTTATTATTCTTCTTCCGCACTCTCGATCTATATTTTTATAACAAATGTTGTAATGTTGTAGCTACTCCTTTGTTGATCCCGGTATGAGTTATTAATGGGGCTTCTTAAGTTATCGGGTGTATCTGCACAAATTGCCAAAGGTCTTTAGGACAATGACAAAAAGCGTGGGCCCTGTAATTAGGAGGTTCATTACATAAAGTTGGTATCGAGCTCATACTTAGGATCGGCTACAACATTACTTTTGAAAACTTTAAAATGATTTTATAATCTAAAAGTTTTTGAAAGTAACAAATTAAAAAAATAATCTCCTATCTTTCCTTATGCTTGCCGGAAGGCTTTGAGAAGATGTCTTGATGAATCAAATAAAAGGCTTCGAGAAGTTTTCATCTCTTCTTATGAAGAACAATTAAAGAGTCAAATATCACGACAAAGTTCTACTAAGAGCCATTTCATCATTGTGCCAAGATCATCCAAGAATATAGTATATAAAGTAAAGCCCTATAATTTACTAACATCTAACATAATGAAGGCGCAGTATGCTTAACGCTGTGAAGACGTATAGGACGAGCATGCATCATATTATGGGCTTTTGGATTTTTATTTTTTATTTTTTTATTTTATTAACGGCGGCGGGCATTAAAAGCCGCCAATTTGTTGATTTACCGCGTGACCCCTACGTCCGTCAGCGGTCATAAAACCGCCAACTAAAATATTTTTTGCCCGCCTCCTAAAATGAAAAGAGTAGTAGTGATTGACCCGCTCAAAGAAGTTGCCGCTCAAGTCCGTGCTCGAAAGCTGCCCGAGGTTGTCAATTTTTGAAAACGTGAATTGTGCGCCGTCTTTTTCATTAAGGGAAATCGAGTTTGACATTACAACCACATAGCTTGTTGGCGAGATACCGTCAAACATGGTGGTGACACACTAACACAAATCGCCGGCTCTCACGGGCGCCGGGTTGTCTTGGATGTACTAAAAGGAGGATGGCACCGTCCCCGCCACCGTTGTCGCTAGCCTCAAGTCTTGAGGTTCGTTAGCTTCCCCCGATGCCTTCCGGGATCTCTCCCCGTGAGGAGGTTCGACCGAGATCCAACGCTTGGAGATTCTTTTAGGTTCCCAATGTCCAGCGCATCATGCGCCAGAAATCTACGCTTTCGCCGAGGTTCGGTTGTCCCGGAGGTCCTGGCGGTGCGAGAGGGACGCCGGGGATGCCGCCAACGAGAAGGTTCTGGCTGAGGCTGAGCCTCGAGCCCGGTAAGATTCCCGAGCGACGCAGGATGCGACCGCCGAGCGCCAAGCCAGGCCGAGGCCGAGGACGGTGAGTTTCAACTTCGCCGAACCACCCCGAACGCCGCCCGGTGAGGTGGTTCTTGTCGAAGAAGGTGACGGTGAGGGCGCCGGGTAGCTTGTGGATCGCGCCGGGTATCACGCCCGCGAACGCCGCTGTCGCAGGCCGAGGTAATGTGAGCCGCCGAGCCGCCGAGGCCTCGGGATCGCACCGAGACGCCGCTGTCGGGTAAGGTTGGAGGACCTCGAGGTGCGTGAGGTCGCCGACGGCCGGGATAGCCCCCCTGACGCCGCATTCGACACGCCCAGACGTGACACGCCCGGGCGTGCGGCGCGACGCCGGGCCACCGCGTAGGCGGGCACCGCGGTCGCTCCACCGTAGGAGCTTGCCGCCGGGTCCGACAGCCCGGCCTTGAACGCCCGCCAGTGCATCCGAGCCGGTGCCCGCCGCCACCGGCCGCCGCCGACAAGGCGCCTGATGGCAAGAGCAAGAGAGCAAAGCACCATGAGTCCCTCGGCTACTGCAGCCGCCATCTGCGCTTTTGTGCTATGTTCCTAGCTAGAGGCTAGAGGTAGCTTGCATTGCCGCGACCAAGCCCTCGTGAGGACGGAATTACTTATAAGAGCACCGCGAAGTGTTCTGCCGAGGACAATGCGATACATTTATCGCCCCTATCGCACCGGTGCGATACACCTTAAGGTTGGTTCGACATCGAACCCTAGCCCTTCACATCGAACCCGCGCCCTCGCTCTTTCTCCCACGGTTGCTATCCCCCCGCCATCGAGATGAAGTCGGAAGAGCCCTCGCCACCGCGAGGAGAGGCGAGCAGTCCCGGTCCACGCCGGGCGCCGCATAGCCGCGGGCGAGGAGCCTGGGATGCACCTGGGACGGAGGTGATGTCGCGCCGCCGACGAGGGAGGGAGGCTGCGGCGCGCCGCCGGATCTGCCCGCCGTGCGCAACGAGGCGGTCCGAGCGACCACCGGCTGGCCCGAGCCCCCCGCTTGCTCGCTACGAGGAGGAGCTTGCTCGCCACCGACCGTCACCAAGGCCGTAGCCCGCCGGTGGAGGTAGGAGCCATGGCCGGCTCTCCTTCGCCCGATGCCGGCACGGACGCGGAGGGGAGGGCGCCGCCGGCCGCCGGAGACCGGCGTGGTCGAGTCACCGCCGCCGAGTCAAACCCCGGTGAGAGCGAGCAGCACCGTAGATGCGAGTGCGCGCCGCCGCCGGAGGGGAGGGGCGCCGCTGACGGGTAGGGGCGGGGCGGCGCCGCCGCTGACCGGAGGGGCGGGCCACTCACGCCCCGCCTCACGCCGAGGGGAAGGGAGCTGCTCGCTGAAGGGGTGGGACGGCGCCGCCGAGCTGCATAGATGAAGCAAGTTGGAGGGAGCTAGGAGGAGAAGCAATTGGTCGTGGGGCCGGGATGGAACCCACGCCGATGCTATCCATTGTGGACCTCATATCGGGAGAGGTCACGCCGGTCGTGGGGGTCCGGGATCGAACCGACCCCTGTGCTTGCCACTGCTGATGCTCTAAGTGAGCATGGCCACCCGTTTCCATTTAGCAGTCAACTCTTTGGCACTTGACTGAACAAGTGGATGATTGCAAAATGAGCTTTCATCGTTCTTTCTGGCTTCACGTAACAAGCTTTTGTTTAGGGCGTTTACATCAAACTAGGTCGTTGACTTCATTATTATGAATGTTTGGATTGACTTTTTTCTTCAGAAAATCAGAAGTGACAGGGTGTTTGGCACGAAGCATGTGATCGACCCGCATTGTGCTCCGTGACGTGCAATTCCTTGGGTTTGGAATGTTTGGGATTTGCATTATTGCACGCTGATCTGAATACCTTTCCTTTTAATGGCGGCTTATCGTCGCGGTCCATGTTCTTGCTTATTGCTTCGATTGTTGGAGAGATAGTATGGTAAGGTAACTACTCCTACCTCGCTTCTTGTTAGTTTTGGTGTCCTGGGACCAGCAGATTGGACGAGTCTGCAACAAAGAGACGGGTTCTTAATTCTGATGATATCTGAACCGAGTACAACCCTGAGGAACAATCGGACCAGTCTATTTCTTCTTCTTCTTTTTTTTTGAAGCTTGGTTAGTGAACTTTTGTATTACTTTGTCAACTCTCATATTAAATTAAACTATCTTTATTTGTTTCTATTTGATTCAAAAGCAATTTGAATTGCAACTTTATATCTCTTTATATTTCAAATTAATGAAGATCCAATCACTTGGCGAACATAGAAGCTATTTTTAATAGTGACATGAGTTGGTAATAAAGAAACATATACTCCCCTGTATCCTAAAGTATAAGATGTTTTGGCTATCCTAGATACATTTCAGTTGCTATGTATCTATACATATTAAAAATCAAGTGCATACTCCTTCCGTACTCATAAAACTTGATGTTTTGAAAAAGATTTGAGTCAAACATTGGGAATATGAATGATCAATAACTTTTATCTTGTTGAGTTTGCAAACGTGAAAAGTACATGAATAGATCTATCTTGAAAAATACTTTCATAAAAGTATACATAAACTATTTTTGCAGAATAACAAGAGGTCATAGTTGTGTTTTTGAAAACCGTATCATTTGTGTCTTAAACGTCAAGTTTTATGAGTATGGAGGGAGTAGCAAAAAGTTATTTATCTACAAAAGTTACATTGTTGCCATTTGAAACGGAGGGAGTATAAGGATATTTATGGGTCATTAATTTACGTCCCTATAGTGATTGGTAATTCATCAGTATGTAGCGGGGTATTTTGATTATATTTTCTCTGATAAATAAAGAGGCCTTTTTTCTTTTTTGTTAGTCAAATATTACGATTGAATATGGTGCAACTTTTTAGCGAACTTATCGAGAGTTTTTTTTCCGTAATTACACAATACAACATAGACGTTCACAGCACGCCCTATGAACAAATGTATGCAAAGTAGCATAGCATCGTATCGTTTGAACCTTTAGATCAGGAACACTGAGTCTTAACAAAGTTATTTATCTTCATATCCGTCTGGTTTTTTTTAGAGAAGTTGTATACGTCAGATGCTCTCCTATGTTGTCCATAATTTGGGCCGAGGCCTTCCCTACCAAACAATTATGGGCTCAATGCAGAACTTTAGACACAACTTGCAATTTCGAACAACTTTACGCGGGCTTACATGGGTAGAAAAACGAAAGACATCCTTTTAGGACCAAAATGGGCGTGTCCAATTGCAGCAGGGCCCATTTAGGTAGATAGGTGTGGGGGCTTGGAAGTTCAATGGACGAACAGGCCGAAGTCAAAGACCTTCGAAATTTTCTTCAGCTTGCACCATAATCCTGCATCGTGGCAAGAAAAAAAAATTGCTATCTTACATGCGCTATTTGGGGAGGATAATGATTTACATTAGGGCGCTGCCTCCCCTATTGGAGCCGCATGTTGATTACTCACGAGTTAAACAACTAAGCTTGCAAGCTCGACATCGATCCAAAGATGGACGGTGTGCTTGACTGTGGCGACGAGCTGACCGGTGGTGGGCCTGAGGGTTTATTTAGGGAAGGTGGAGAAAAAAAGATATCTTAAGCTAAACACATACTAACCAAGAATGCAAATCCTCTTTCCAAAACAGGATCGAGTAGGACTTAGCTTGGACATGGCAAAATAAATAAAGTACTGTACCTAGATTGGACGCTTGTCCGCGAATCATTGGATGTTAGTAGTAGCAGAGAATTACTAAAAGCAACCTGCAGTGGCGCGCCAGGCCATTGATCGGTGCATGCATCATCTCGTGGGGGCAGTCATCTTGGATGCGAATAATCTTCAGCCATAATCTTGTACCAGTAGCTCAATTAGCTTGCATCGTGTCAAGTAAAAAGAATTGCTATATTACAGGCGCTTCAAATTTCAATTTTACAGACGCCCGTTTTGAGCCATTGGATCAAGATTCAACGTCAACATCGGGCAAGGGGGGCGTTGTATGTAGGGGTAAAGAGCCCTCTAATTTAAGTTAGCAAATTTAAGAATTGGGCCGGATTAGAATCGGGATCGTAAAACTATACAAATTTTAAACTAAAAAAGGAATAGGCCAAGTGAAATTGTGAAGGAGGAATAAGGGTCGGATCCATTACCGCCCCTAGTCGTATGAGGGCGCTATCTTTTTTTTTTTTTTTTCGAATACGCAAAAAGATTTGCCCATCTTTGTATTAAGAAGAAATTTTTGTTACATCACGCATGAGCGCTATTTTGGGGAGGATAATGATTTGCATTAGGGCGCTGCCTCCTCCTATTGGAGCCGCATGTCGATTACTCACGAATTGAACAACTAAGCTTGTAAGCCCGGGCTTGGATCCAAATATCGACAGTGTGCTTGATTGTAGCGAGGAGCTGAGCGGTGGTGGGCCTAAGGGGCTGTCCTCGTTTCAGTCATGATGAGAAAAAAGATATCTTGAGATAAACACATACTGGTACTAACCATGAAAACAAATCCTCTTTCCAAAACAGGAGCAGGACTTAGGCCTTGTTTAGATTGCTAAAAAAATTGTAACGGAATGTCACATCGCACAATTTGAAGACGTTTCGCTTGTTAGTGGTAAATATCATCCTGATGGAGAACTAGACTCAAAAAGAATCGCCTCGCAATGTACATCTAAACTGTGTAATTAGTTATTTTTTTTACCTATATTTAATACTCCAAATATATGTCTTTTTGGTGTATTTAATGTGATGTGATGGAGAGAAAGTGGAAAAAAGGTTAGAAATTTTAGCCATCTAAACAAGGCCTTAGCTTTGGACATGGCAAATTAAATTACTGTACCTAGATTGGACGCTGCTCCTCGAATCAATGGATCTTAGTAGTAGCAGAGAATTACTAAAAGCAACCTGCAGTGGCGCGCCAGGCCATTGATCGGTGCATGCATCATCTCGTGGGGCAGTCATCTTGGATGCGAATAATCACGGTGGCGCAGCGCAGCGCAGCGGTGGTGACCGTGACTGCGGCGAGTCAGTCCGCAGCGAGGGGCAATAATTGTACTGGCACCAACAACTCACTGGATGCAATCAAACGTTGCCAGCCTCGCCTGCTACTAGCCTCCGTCATGCCGGTCGCCACCATGCCGGCTGTTGCTTGCTGCTGCCCCATCTCGCCGTGCATCTCACTGCGTCGGTCACTGTGGACTCGACTGGAGTGGAGTAGCAAATTGCCCTGTGCTGCTACGACTGTGGTACATTAACAGGTCACACTGGGCCAAGGATCTGCAGCATGCCAATTGCCATTTCGTCCACAGCTTATTAGCAAAAGTATGGTGTAAAAACAAATTCCAACAACTTATTAACAAATGGAAAAACTCAATGGAGAGGATATAGATGAACCAGCAGCATTAAGCGTGTAATCTTTCGAAAATTACTTAAAACATTTCCTCATGGCCGATTCCTCATCTGACTCTCCCAACCACATCAAGGAAGAAGAGGAGTCAAGGGACACGCCAGGAAATCCTTACAAGCTACAACCATCACCATTCACCACCTCTCTCACTCTCAGCATATCAACACATTCACCACCTACAACACCAAGATTAATTGTACAAGAACACACCACGCGCCCGCGCCTGCCTTGCCTAGCTCGATCTCTCCCACACCACGACCACCACCTAGCTATCAGCTGCCGCCAATGGCTGGTGACGCGCCACCAGTGCTCGTTACAGCCCCTAGCTAGCCATCTACTGCGGCTGCCGTGCGGCGGTGGAAGCGGCGAGCACGAAGCGGGAGGCGAAGGAGCATGCCTCGTTGCCATCCAGCGCGGTGCCGAAATCGAAGTTGCGCGAGTAGCTCAGCGGGTCGTACTGGTGGCAGCACCGCGCCGACGACGCCGTGGCGCCGTGGCGCGCCGCGCACAGCAGCCTGCTCTGCCGACGCAGCTTCCGCACCAGCCTTCCCAGCGCCGGCGCGCACCCGCGTACTCCGCGGCACCCTGCCGGCGAGGACGTCGTCGTCGATGTCGTCGGGCCCTCCTCCCGGCCGAAGCGCTGCTGCTGCTGCCGGCATCCGCCATCGCTGCCGGCCGAATGGAATGGATCTTGGACAAGCCCAGGGAGCGGTGGAAACTGGAGATGATGATGATGATGGGTGGTGGTGGAATGGAATGGAACGGTGGAGTAGAGTAGAGTGAGTGAGTGAGTGACCGTGTGGTTTATAGGGAGTTGAGCAGCAGTGGAGTGAGTGGAACGAAAGCGAGGAGCGGAAGTAGTAGTACGTGACAGTGGGCAGCAGCGCGTGGTTTCGCGTTCGTGCCATGTGGTCCGGACGTGGTTACGCGAATAAAATACGGTGCGGCGAGTCGGGGACAGTGTAGAGTAGGTGTGGTGTTTTCTGCTTCTTTTTGGGTGTAGGAGGATAGGATAATGCACGGAACAAGATTGGAAAATATACAAGGCTCCAACCACTCTTCGTGGCTACTCGACCTAGTAGCTTTATTTTGCCTCTAATCCAAAGGGGATGAAGAACTCATGATTAGGGCCGGAATGGATGGATGGATGGAGCAGCAAGCTCGCTGGTAGTGGTAGCTCCTCCCGGGACCCCGGCCGGCGCCGGCAAACAAGATGCGCTAGCTCCAGAAATCAAGGGAGGTTGTTTTAGCTAGGAGAACTTAGGTGTGTTTAGAAGCCCAAATTTCCTCCAAAATTTCCTGTATTACCATCACATCCTATCACATCCTATCACATCGAAACATTTAATGCACCCAAAGACACTTGCCGGCCACTATAAAATTTAGGTAAATAAAAAAACTAATTGCACAGTTTAGATATACATTGCGAGGTGATTCTTTTGAGCCTAGTTACTGTAATAGGATAATATTTACCACTAACAAACGAAACATCTTCTGATTAATGCGATGTGACGCTTCTGAGAATTTTCAGCCAAAAATTTTGGCTTCTAAACACACCGTGTCTGGGACTTTGGATGCTGTTCCGTTGGGTTGTGTGTGTGTGTGCGCGGCCGGGGATGGATCACCAACTGTCAGCTAGCTGGAGGATCGGTGGCCGGCGTGAACCGGAGTACACGCGTCCCGAGGAGTTAGTCGGCAACGATGTTTTTTTTTGTACCGAGGCCGCGCGGCTGAGGGGGAGGAACCTGAACTGAACCTCGGCAGCCGCCGGTGGGCGGTGCGGTGAGGTGCGCGCCGGACTCGACTCGCTGGCCGGCACGCCGTGTTCCTCGGAGCCCTGTGTCCGGAAGAGAAACATCTTTCGCGTCCAGGTCCAGCGTCCAGGCAGCTGGTCCGTCTGATGATCGATAGGCTGGCTCAACGTACGTGGCGTCCTGTGCCGGTGGTGCGTACCAAACCGGGGGCAGGTTAGCAGTTTGCTTTCACTACCGTCACAGGCTCATTCACAGCAGTGTCAACACATCATGAGCTGACCTGAGGCTGATTGTTTGCCTTGTCATACTCATAGATGTGTCTGTATGTACACCACACAACAGTCCATGTGAGTGTGCTGACAGAGTATTTGTAATGTGGGCCTAATATACTGTTACTCTTAAAAGTACTGCCATTTTTTCCCCCCCGTAGAGAGGAGAGAATATGGCGTTGAGTCGACAACGGTCGGAAAACAATGTAGAGAGATGCATGCATCAGTCTCACTTTGGCGTGTCTTTTGGTTGTGTGCAGTTTCCACCAGAAATCCCCCGAAAATGGAGAATCAAATCTCGCGTAGTTTAAGAGCATAGGGCTAGTGTGATCTTGGCAATATAAAATTGAGCTGCGCTTATATTAATTAATTAATTCAAAGAGTATGGAGATTGTTCTTAGCTTATGCAAGTGTATTCAGAGGTGGTTTCAGAGATACTGTAGTGCCAGAGTTCCTGCTAATGTCATCCATGCTAGAGCAAGACTGAACCTGTCAATGCCAAGTTGCCAACAACGTCGTCGTGGATCGGTCATCAGTGGTCAGTGAGAAGCAAACACCAAGATTCCAGCCGATGCTGACACCAAGCGACTTACACGAGTTAAACAACACTGTCTTGTCCTGCAGCGTGCAAGCACAAGGCGACCACCACGCAGATCCATCCTGCTGCCCTCCTGCAAAATTCTACTCCATCATCGTACAATTTGACCGGTCAGCACGACATGCTGGTTGGTCGCCAGTTGCCACAGAATATGCGGCCTTCAGCAGTGTATCTCCATCAGCATCGTCTTACATTCTCATGCTCGTCACTCATCAGCCACCACAGAGACTTTTCAACTTGGTGCTAGCTCACCATGTGGGAGCACTGGATGAACACATGGTGTTGGTCTGTTTGGAGATTCTAAAAGCTCTCGTCACATGCTTCCAAGACGAAGACTGGTGACCCTAGTCAACATTCTCATCCGCTTTCTGTACACTACATTTTCCTTTGGTTATTTACCCCTTCCATATTTGTTTTTGCACCATCATATGTTTATTGTTTTTTTTCATTAGGATCCCTTGTTTGGTTTTGGTGTGATATATATTGCATAGTACTCAGACCGTCGCTGTTGGTGTGCATACCACCAATTTGACTTTCGATTTATACAAATACGTTATAACCTTTGTATCTTTAAATAAATTTATTAAAAAACTAGATTCAAGTATCTTTCTAATGATACTAATTGTGTACCATAAATATCTTGAAAAGCTCCAGGACAATTTTTTTTTATTAGGAACGGAGGAAGTACAATTTAAAATGATGGACCCGTTCGGCTGCTAATCAAGACAACACTGTTGTGGCTACTGCTGTGCTTGTGATGCGACCAAAATACTGTACTATGACTGCCAAGCAACACTTATCAGCAACCGAACAAACCCGATATCAGGTGCTTTGAGCTACATCAAAATTGCCTCTAGTTCCCATCCATATCACAAGGATAACAACAATGTGCCATGTAGACAGCTTATGGGGCTCCAGAGATCAAATTCTCATCTATCCTTTTATCAAGACAATGATGCACAAGTTTTATACTCCCTTGGTTTTAATTAGAAGCCAATTTGACTTTTTAGATACATAGTGTTTACTATTACATACTACATAGACAAAGAGAGTACATGTTGTAAAACAAGTTTGACCCTAGGTTTTTCTAGGTAAATGTCTTCCCTTGTATCATTGTTTTCTCACAACATACTGTTAGATCTACCATAGCGACAAGGGACACGACTAAGACCCTCGTTTGGTTCCGGGGACTTTTGGAGTCGGGACGAAAAAAAAATCTCTTTTAATCCCCAAAAAACCCAAACTGGAGAGACTTTTCCATACAAGTACGTCACGGAGGGAAATTTTCCAAAATCCTAGGATTAAAAAAAATTCATAGAACTAATTAACCAAACAGGACTTAATGGCCTACCTGATACACTCCACATCACATCATGCATTTGCACCACATTGGGTGTACTGTGTGTGATCAATTGATGTAGAAGGGTGGCGCCCGGTTTGCTCCCTCAGATCCTACACCATAATAGTAGATGACTAGATGGTGACTTCATTTCGTTTGGACCAGATCCTTTCCATCTATATATTATTGTACATCTATCTCTCCATAACTGCATGTTGGATCGGTACGTGGATCATATTATCCACATATATATGCATGTTTGGATAAATTCATATCCATTCTAATTTACAATTGTCTTACAGTGCATTATTAAGGTGAGAAATATTTATCTTTTTCACTCCAACCTAGTCTACTACACGTGGATTAATTAAAGTGGATATGAGTGCAACTAAACAAGATATGTTGCACGAGATGGTGTTGTATCCCTCGCTAGCAACGGCGGTCCGCTGGATTAACATGGTCAATGGCTGAGTGCAACTAAACATAGAGTCCGTCCGGCTGTCCTTGTCTTAGCTTATTTCGATTTATTTCGGCTTATTTTCTCTCACACAGCACTATTAAATCGGTCGAAATCAGCCAGCTTATTAAATCAGCCGAACCCAGCGATAGAATGCCGTCATATATATATTTGCTAGGCAATGGATCAAGCATCATGTACAACTATAAAACAAGTGCACTTACTACCAAATACTGTAGTGCTAATGTTGTAGGCTGGTCTCTGATCGAAAAGGAGTAGGTGATGGCAGGCAACAAAAGGCCATGTCAAGTCGCCATTACACATGGATGCAGACGATGGTGCATGTGAGATCTACCGAGTGGCCACAAGAACCTAAACGACGACCTAAAACGCTAAAACTAGACGACGCCTACGGGATTAAAAATCAGATGTCCACAGGGAGGAAAAGTATTGCTTAAAGAAGGTAAAGGCTGCTGCGTCGTTAGGTAAATTATTATTTTTCCATTATCTAAAAAAAAAGGTAAATTATTATTTGGGAATGCCCATCATTGGTACTGATCTGAACTCTGAACAGAGTCTGCCAAATCAACGGATACAACAGAAGGAGATTTATTTATTTATTGTTACTATAGTACTCCGTACTAGCTTAGCGTTTTGTAGCCTCTTTTTTCAGTACTGTGTTTAGAGGCCAAAGATTCCCCTCTAAATTTCCTCGCACTCCCATCACATCTCAATCACATCCCATCACATCGAAAACAATAAATGCACTAAAAGATGCATTTTCGAAGTCTGAAATGTAGGTAAAAAATAAACTAATTACACGTTTTAGATGTACATTGCGAGACGATTCTTTTGAGTGTAGTTACCCCATGATCGGATAATATTTACCACAAACAAACGAAATGTGCTTCTGTCTTTTCAGTTATTCTGATCTGCGAGATTCCGCATTTTGACCCAAATTCCGAATTTTGCCCCAAAAATTTTGCCCTCTAAACACACCCACAGTGTTACACATGGGTTTACCACTTTTTGGTGCCTTGTAATTGCAGGGTCGGTCAGTGGTCCTCAAACCACGCCTACGCATTTGCATGTGACGCCAAAACGCTCTAGCCTTCAAAGACACAAAAAGTGCCGGTGCTACGTTTACTCGAGAGTAGTTCGACTCGTACAACAGCCGAGTATGCTTTGGACTTGACCGGCAGATTCTTCAGTTAGAGTAAGGACGGCACAAATCTGGTTAGAGTAAGGGTAATGATGACACTATCTTTCAGTTTCAGTATAGTCGGCTGTGAAATTCGTGAAACGAATCTTCTTTTTTTTTTTTTTTTTTTGAGAAACCAGGTATTATTTTTCACATCTGACTGAGCCAACCTAAGTTTACGGAGCTCCGCCAACTCAAGAAGCTGTAGTGGCGCCGAACCCGTATCTTCTCCTTGGCAAGGAGATGTTTTACCACTGAACTACGCCGCTACATTGAACTACGCTTGCTACGGCCTATATTTTATAGGGTATATCCACCTGGGTCGACTTCTTCCACTCCGTCCCGAAGACTAACTAAGACCAATTGAGTCACGTTTTCATGTTCTAATTGAACACTTTCCATTTATGATTAAAGGAGAAGATTGTTCTTTTACCAAACATATGCGGATCAAATCACGTCTTATAATAAGAAGAAATTGCTATCTGTTTCCATAACGAATCCTTGGTTTAACTGAATAAGTAAAGAAAATGGGCCCTTTCTCTTCGTCTCAGATCGATGGATCTTCTCGATTGGAAGATCTCCCTCTTTTGTAGATCTTTCTCTAATTCTTCGATTGCTCCCCTTTTCTTTAATAAATTGGGAATCCAATATGGATTCTCGACGTGGATTGTATCGATTTCTTTTTGAATTTCTATAAGCCTAGGATGAATCTCTCTTCTAGTCTAGCTTCCGCTTACACTGAAGCTTCCACTCCCATATGGGCAAGAAGAGCTCCTTCTCTTTTTGCCAAAGCCAAGCTAACAAAGTGAGAATTAGAATGTAAGTATTCAACCACATCACTTATATATGCCCACTTTTGTCTTAGATTGAAGGGATCTTTAGGATTAATGCAGAAAATAGCCGGAAGTCTATGTCGGGGACCAATTAAACAAAGGAGTGGTTAAAAATTTTGGTGGTTACATCCCAAGTCTTACAAGAACATCCCCGAAAGAAATAAAAAAATACAGCTTCGGTCCTTGTAAACTCCCTGGGTCTTCCTCGCCACCGGCGACGGAGGACACCTTGCTGAAGCCGACCACCTCTCCGGCGAAGCAACAAAGTTTTTTATGCCGTCTTGTGTAGCTTGTCGAAAAAGACTTGCTTTCTTCCCCAATGAACGCCCGGTGGAAAAAGATGGCTACAAGCCATCCCATCATCGAATCGAGGAATCGGCGCCGCACATCGAGCCCCCCACCGCCGATGAACAACGAAACCCGAGGGGGAAACGAAACCACCAAAAAGGTGGGAACCGAGCCAACCCGGCATCTCGACTTGGTAGACAAACCTCCCAAGGTCTTCGCCGGAGGAGCCACCACAAAAGCACCATCGGCGAAGAAGAAGAGGGAGGGACAAAAGCACCGGCGGCCATCCGACATCCACCGAAACCTATCGTTGTGCGTGCCCCATCCGATCTCTCGAGCTCCGACTCGGTCTCCAAATCCGGTGAGGAACGACCCCCAAGCTCATCACCATCAATAGAGTAAAAGATGGCGAGGTAGAGAACGAGCCGGAGTACCTTATTCCACTCTCGCGGCGCCGCCTCCACCTTGTAAACACCACCGGAAAGGGAAACCTAACCCTAGGAAGCCGTACTCTACATAGCCGGGCCAAGATCTGTCCGTTCCCCCTCACATCCGAGGCCAAGAAGGCCGTCGGAAGCGAAAGAGGAACGGCGGTCTCGCCGGCGAGAGGATCGGTTCCTCTCTTTCGCCTCCCGCAGCCGCCGCGTCGCTTGAGAGAAGAGAGGCAATGGGGCGTGAATTATAGTCGCCCGAACGGCTTGGTGTCCATGGGCCCCTGAGTTGTATGTAGATCTTCAGGGCCCAGTTGCCTTTGCTGCCTTCCATCCTTCTTGGGCTCAACTATAGGTTTCCTTCTTCGCGCGATACTTATTGCTGATTACACTCTTTGTTTGAGCAGTATGCTGATTACAGTGTGCTGCTCCATTGTGCTATTAGAAGACTTTTTAACCATTATGATTTAGCTATGAAATTGGTGAAACTAACAAACTTCACAGTGTTGATACATTCAGCTTTTCTAACTGTAAAATATAGGAGAGTTACAATTTGTTTGACATAACTGTTGTTTGACGACAAAGTAGAAGAAGAACTGTTATGCACACAAATATTTTAATATATCTTCTGAGTACGCATGATAAATTGATAAAATCTTTCACCGGGCTTTGTCCTAAGAGAGGAGTACAAACCTTCAGGGAGGTGCTCACACGCCTGTGAACACCTAGGTTTGATCCTGGTTGGTTAGGCATTCAAATGAGGCTCTACTGATGGAGTCATTGATTGGTTCTATCAGTGTCCACGATGTGGTAGTGGCAGAGAAGTTGGGTTGATAACCTGGAGCAATGAAGAAAAGTAGGAACTATTCTTTAATTACTTTGAAGCTGTTAGAAAAACATTGATACAAATTAAATCCAAAATTAGTTCCTTCAACCGAATGATGAAATCATGCCACCAACCCTGCGTCAAGTGAAAACTTATCAGTCCGATGGCATGCTCACCCATTCTGTGGTCTCTTTTTTAGAAGGGACGGCAAAAGCTTTGCCGTGATTTCTATTAGACGAAAAAAAAAAAAGGTAAAGTGCCAGCCCGGTTTTTGACCGAAACCGGGCCGAAAAACCATACAAATGTAGAGGGTACCCTACTCCACCCGGACACCTAGGTACCAAGTCTACTCAACTCGCGCCGCAATTAGCGCCCACTCAACTTGGTCGAAACGACCCAACTAAAAGCAACTCAAACACAACTAACAACTCGGATGAGAGAAAATAAACATGACACTCTGCTCGGTTGGATTGGTCGTCAACCCGAGCCTCCATCCACAACAGCCAGTCGGATTGGGACCTCGACACGAAACACACAACACAATCCACTTAAACAACTCAACTAAACACAACGCGGTTGGGAGCAAGATATACAAAGAAGCACCGCTTCGGTTGGATTGGGTCATCAACACAAGGCTCCAACACCGCCCGGTCGGATTGGGACATCGACACGAGCCGCCACACAAAGGCACCAAGAAAAAAAAACAAAGACACACAATACTACACCACCACCACCTGGGAGAGGTGTCGAAAGTAAGCCGTCGAAACCGCGCCGTCGTCACCAACGATGAAGCCGCAGCTCGCTGCAAGCCCGAGCAGCTACCAGGAACTCCTCCACCATAGGGCCATCACCCTCAAGCCGCACACCCACAACTGCCGATCCCCTAGCTCCGGCAAAGCGTCGGCGAAAACACCCGTCGCAGCACAAAGGGAAACCACACCGATCCGGCAAGCGTGCGTGGGGGCCTCGCCTCACCCACCGCCTCACACCACACCGGACTCGGATATCCGAAATCGCCGAGAGCACCACTTCCGCGCCGCCGTCACCAAGGTCATCACCACCATGCGCCGCCGGCCAAGACCTCCGGCACCCATGGGCCCTCGGCACCTTCCCCCAACACGGACCATGTGCACCCCCACGCCCACCACGCACAGGCAACACCACCAAATGACCACCACCCTTGTCACCCGCCAAGATGGGTCTCCCGGATGGGGCGCCTCAGGAGGGGAACGGCGCCAAAGGCGCCGCCGTCGCACGTCCACGAAGGGGGGCCCAGGTTTTCACCACGAGACTCCCGTCTTTGCAAGGAACATGGATGCCCTCAATGGTGCCCCCAAATGAGAGAACGAAGACCCAAGGCCGCCGCCACCATTGCCACCGACAAAGCGGTGGTGAAGGCTTTCGCCCCGCCGTCAGCACCAAACCTGCCGCACAACCTCGACCATGCCACAAGCACGCCCAACTCCACATCGCCACCACCGGAAGAGCCCGGCACTGGCCGAGGCACCACCACGGCACCACCTCACCAAATACCCGCCGGCCCGGGCTCCACCACCATGGCAGCGCCGCCAAGCATTGACGACGCCGAAGAGGAAGAGTAACATCAGCCACCGTATCGTAACCCGCCGCTGGCGCTGAACATCCCGGCCCCCACCATCTCCGATCGCCATGGATCGGAACTGGGCAGAGCCGGCTCCTCCAGCCTGCGAGCACCGCCGACGCCATCACTTGGCCCGGCCGCCCCTCTCCTCCGCACACCGGCCGCCGCCCGCCCCCGGCTAACGCCATACGGCCATGAAAGCCGTCGTCGCCGCCCAACACCGGTCGGCGCCCACCACACATCGGCGCTCCCCGCCGGCGCAGCCACCAGATCCGGCCGGGGCGCGCGGATCTGGCGGCCCGACCGCCCAGCGGATGGCGCCCACGCCGGCGAGCCGTTCGGGTCATGGCGGTCGCGCCCGCCCGGGTCCCGCCCGAGAAGAAGGGGAGGAAGGCCACGCCGCCCCATCCTCACCCAGTTCACGCGAGCTCCGGTGACCCGTTCCGACGGTGGCGCGGGCGGTCGGGCGGAACGAGGACGGCGGCGCCTAGGGTTTCGCCGCTCGTCGACCTCGATGACTTTGACGGACCTGGAATTAAGTATCATTCTGTGGTCTCTATGTTTCAGGGCAGCATATCAGAGGGTGCACTGAAGGGAATTTTAAGCTACACGGGAGGACGGAATTTTTTTAGAAAGGACGACAAAAGCTTTGCCGTGATTTCTATTAGACGAGAAAAAAAAGAAAAAGGCAAGTGCCCGGCCAGTTTTTTTTTTATCGAAACCGGGCGAAAAAACTATACAAGTGTGGAGGGTACCCTACTCCACCCGCACACCTAGGTACTAAATCAACTCGACTTCAGCGCACCCGAGGCGCCCACTCAACTCAACTCGCGCACCCGAGGCGCCCACTCAACTCAACTTAGGGAGACAAACCCTCCACCTACCACTTGTTGCAACAATACAACTTCGGATGGGAGAAAATAAACACGAAGTTCCGCTCGGTTGGATTGGGTCATCAACACGAGCCTCCATCCACAACGACCGGTCAAATTGGGACATCGACACACAAAGCACACAACACTAACTACACCACCACCACACGGGAGAGGAGTCGAAAGCAGGCCGTCGGAGCTCACGGCATCGTTACCAACGCCGTGTCGTAGCCCGCCATTGCAAGCCCGAGCGACTACCAACCCTCCTCCACCACGGGGACCATCGCCCCTAAGCCGCACACACGCAAGATCGCCGATCCCCCCGCTCGGCGGTGCATCAACAGAACCCGCTTGCGGCACCAATGAAAACCACTGATCCCGGCTACTGCGTGGGGGCCTCGCCTCATCCACCGCCTCACACTTCACCAAACCACTACCCAGACTTCGATAAGCGAAACCGCACCGAAAGAACCACTTCCGCCCGGCCATCACCGAGATCACCACGCACCATGTGCACCACTCAAGACCTCCAGTCCCCATGGGCCCTCTCGCACCTCGCCGCCAAACACCAAGACCAAGGCGCACCTCCTATCTTGCCGCACCCGCCAACCAGACCACCTCCCACACCGCTACAAGCCGAGATTGGTCTAAGCTCTACTTTCATGCCTACTAACACCTCAGTCCAAGATATTTGATGCCAAGGTCGGGTATTGGTCCGAGCTCTACTTTCATGAAGCTTGTGTCTTGGTACGACAACGAGTGGGGCTACAGGTGAGCATCCAAGAAAGAAACAAAGCGCTTTATTTCAGCATTTTAGCTATGTGTTGTACCCGTTTGTGTTTTGCCTGAGGATGGTTCCCTTTGCTTTAATTTGCTGCAGCAACCGGGTCCTTGATCTGATCGGCCACATAGCTCTTGTCAATTCCAAGCATTAATGCCTTGACACACTGTATAGGATGAGAAGGCGCCGCAAGCAATCTTTTGGTTTGAATGCTAAGGATCGAAGTCGCTCGTCAACTTGAAGCCATGATTTGCGATGATTGTTATGTAGCACATTGATTTCCGGTCGAATCGTTGAGTGGCAAGGCATAGAGTGTATGGCCGCCCCGTGGGAGTAGGTCTTGTTCATGGTTGTTGGAATTGATCTCCACCGGCTTGGCCCAACGGCCAATCGGGCCCTAGTCTCACGCCCCGACGGGACGCCCGGTCCATGAAGTGCCCGGTGGGCCCCCGTCGCCCGCGGTGCCTATAAAAGAAGAGGTTGGGGCCACAGCTCGGATTAAGAGGTTCATTACAGCCGCGGGTCCCCACCATCTAACCCTAATCCGATCCCTTCGGGTGGCACCGCCAAATGACGGAAGCTCCACCGGGCGCCGCCTCTGCTCTACCTCTACACCGACCACGCCTCGCGGCGCAGCCTCTTCACCGACTCTAGCGAGGCTAACGTACGGTCGGTTCCTCCTTCCTATCTCTCCCTTCTCACTATTCTTCTCAAGATCAAATTGTTTATCATGAATACAAGCAAGTACCCATCGATCTACATCTAGTATCGATCGATCCTAAGATGCTATCAATGGTATCGAAGCTAGGTTCTAGCATTGTAGTTTTAGATCGGGTTCAAAAGAAAATGTAAAAGAGGGATTTGAATTTAGTTTCGGATCGAAACTCAATCCTAGTTTTGGTTTTTGAATCGAAACAAGAGAAAAGGAATTGAAAGAAATTAGAATAGAAAGATGACCGATTCAATCAAATCGAAAAGAAATCCCCAAAATATGAAGCCCTAACCCTAATCGACATGAACAGAGAGGGAAAGAACTTGATTCATTTCTGGATCGAGACTCTAACCCTAACAGATCGGACAAGGAGTCTACCTTGCTCCTTCACCGCGGCGTGATGCGGGAACAAGGCCGCCGTCGTGCGGTCGCCCGTAGCGCGGATAGATGAGGGCACTGACGTGATGCCGTTCGACGGCAGCGTGCTCACCCTATGGGGATCACGCGCGCCGGCAAAGGGGCTCGCGGCGGCGCCATAACCGGCCATCCTCGCGTGAGCCCTCCGGCCGGCCATCCGGCCGCTTCGGTGAGGAGCGCGGGATATGGAGGAAGAAAAGCGAGAGGCCCGGGAGAGGGCGGAGTCACCGGCGCGACCGCCTCGCGCGCCGGTGGGCGCCGCCTTTCCCCGCCCGTCGCCGCTCGGCCTCACAGAAAGCGTGAAAGAAGAACCGGGGAGGGGAGCCGACCGGAGCGAGCCCGGCGGTGACCCGCTACCGGTGGCCGTACCGCCTGAAGACCGCCGCCGTGATACCGGCCGCCGCCGCCTAATGAGCGAGAAAAGAAGGGTGAGTAAGAAATGTTCTAGGGTTTTCTGGGGAGGATCCGGGTGCCGTCGGTTTTGTTCTCCGATAATGAAGCACGGCCCGTCCGATCAAAATGAATGGTCGAGATTGAGTCGCACTCCTTAATGGGCTGCGGCAAAAGAAGCCCATGGCCGGGCGCCGCTGCATTGCCGGGCGGGAGCCATGGGCCGAAGATCTTTGTGGGCCGAATGGTTTGCCCTCGGTCCACAAGTGCACAATAATAGTTTTTCCATTTTTCATTTCGGAAATAAGATATATGAGCCATATTTGACAATTTTGAATGAATTTTGTTGCAAACTTTGATCCAACGATCTTTTTGCACCGAGAAAAGAATAGTATATTAATGTTTCCGGAAATTTGATTATGAGATTATTATGTTTCATTGTAAAGAAAAGAAAATAGATATTTATCGCTTGTCTTGTTTTATAAATTCGAACCAACGGGAGAATTTATTTTCAAGTCAATAGAGAATTTATTAAATTCGATCCAACGAGAAATTTAATGTGAGCTTTATTCTAGAATTTAATTTGAAGAGCAAATGAGATTATTCTAATAATTGAGATTATGTTCATTCTCTATTTGTTTAGAGGAGATGAAATATATTTGAGTAAACAAAGATATTTCTTTAAAGATAATTATAGTATTGTTATTTTCTCGACCAACGTTGATGATAACAATATTGTAATTTAATGAGTTTATGTTTAAAGAAAGTGATCAATCATTCGTAGAGAATAGATAAAGATAAAAGAAAAGTATTCTTCATGTTTTCGCTACAATGAAATTGATCATCCGAAAGTGTTTATATGCTTTCAAGAATCTCCGCACATTTATTCCATTTTTGCTCAACGGTGATGTGGAATTAACATAGAATAATGAGTTATGCCTTTAAGGTCAACGAGTGTTCATACTTTGATTCCATTTCGCCCAACGGTGATGTGGAATTAATGTACAAAGAATGACCTAATAGAACTTAAAGATTTTAAAGTCTAGTGTGCATGTTTTAACCGGACCAACATAGGGTTATTTCATGCTCATTACTATTGATTGATTATTATTGAAGTTTTCGTGAGAATGATTTTCATGTTTTGTTCTTGAAGGCGGCAAAGAAAACGAAGTTGGTCACTTGTGACTTCGAAAAGAAAAGAATTCTTGGATATTAATTCAAGACATGATAAAGCATTGAATCGGTTGATATTAAAGTTTTGGTTTGAGAAATGTTTTCATGCATTATCAATGAAAAGAATGTATTTTGAGTTTTCAAATGTTATGATAAGAGTTGTAAAAGATCACATTCATGTTTAATTTGACCAACGTTGGATTAAGCATGTATGTAATGTAGTATTCAGATTTATTTCGAATTTGATGATCGATTATGAGCCAATCCCCGCACCGATGTCCCTTCGAGGGAATTATTCGCATGACGGAAAAAAAGATTAAGATAATACCCGCATGGCGGGGGCGAGTGGCACAATGCGTATCTTGCATAGCAAGGTAAAGTTAGCATTGTGCCTATCCTCGCATGGCGGGAGAATTTATGATGACTCATGTGGTGATGTGTCTCGCATAGCTAGAAGAAGTATGAGTAGCTTTTATGCTATCCCGCACTGTTTGAGCACTAATATTGTGTCATAGACATTAAGCACTTCATGAGTGTAAAGAGAAAGAAAAGAAAGTTATGTATGAACCTCCGAAAAGAATATTTTTTTACAGCATGACTTGCAAAAGTATTGATAATAAAGGACTTTCCTAAGTTCTTGAAGTGAAACGAGGAAAAAGTACTCCCATATGAATCCAAATTTCCTCCTTCACAAGAAGGATAGTTTCGTAATTGTGGTAGAAAAGTTTATGCCACATTCGAGGGGGAGAAATATAAGATAAATTCAAAAGATATGAAAAAAAAAAATGATTAAGAAAGATACTCCCCTATAGTTCGAATCTTTGCTATGCATATTGTGCATTAAAGACAAAAGTGATCTATAAAAGATGAATGTGATTGTTGAAGGAGTACAATGGTCATAACAGATATATCCCTAAATAAAGTAATGGCTAAATTCCCGGACCTTTATAGTTCTGATAGGAAGATAGCATACTAGAAAAGTTTCAGAGTTATTAAAGCGGTGCTTATGGGCGCCATATAAGTTTAACAGATCAAACCCAAAAATAAGAAAGGTGATGATACTCTATATTTAAAAGATGGAGTAACTGGGAGTTAAAGAATTAATTGCCTCTCTCGCGGCAATAAAAGAGCAACAACAACCCCATATGAAAAGAGTGCCAATAGATAAGGCCCCCGATGGTCTCAAAGAATAAGAAATCGGGCTTTTTCGATGATTATGAAGTTCATGTTAAGAAAGAAAATCGGATGAAGGGTGATCCCACCTTATCTAAAGAACCATGAGAAGTACTCACTTGTCTAAATGGCAAAAGTTATGAGATTGAAGAATCCCGACCATGTTTGGGACTTAGAAGTCATTCCTAATGGAGCCAAAACAAGGTCGTAATGGGTCCACAAGATGCAATGTGACTCCAAAGGGAATATGAAAAGATGTAGAGCGCCACTTGTGGCGCGAAGACTCATGTCAAAAGAATGAATAGATTACAAAGGAAAGCCAATGACACATTATGGTTTTGAATTACATCGTATGGATGTAACGCCGGCATTTCCCAACAAGATTTGTATGAAAATGAATACATGGCACAACCTAAAAGGTTTTGTCATGAGAGTAAAAGAACATATGGGATGCCGCCCGAAGAAATGATTTAAAGAGTAGAGCAAGTCTCTAGAAAAATAGAGTTTAAAGTTGAAAAGTCATTTAGAGATTTTGGGTGTTAAAGAGAATGAGAAGGACAACAAGTATTATGAAAAGTATAGGAATGGGAAATCTATTTTCCTAATCCTACATGTGGATAGCACCTTGCTTGCTTAGTAGTGGTGCTAATCTACTGTCGGAGAAGAAGTTCTTGTCCTCAAGATTCAACAAGAATGGTCTTGGTGAAATGTCTCTCATAATAAGAGTTGAATATTCACCGAGACGGAAGAAAATGGGTATTAGGAATATTGCAAAGGCATACTTAGAAAAGATTCTAAAGAAGTAAAGTATGCATGCAAGAAAACCTACGCCTATTCTTATAGTGAAGGGTAATGGTTTTGGGAACTTTAGTGTTCCAAGAATCAAAGTAAAATAGATCAAAGATATATGTGGTACCATATGCTTCAATTTGTTGGAAGCTCATTGAATGCACGAAAAATGACATTACCCACAGAATTCACATATCCGGGATATTTTGGCTGAAGTCCAGTCCAGATATAGATCACTGGAATGGAGTTAAGAATATGTATTGCAATTTTGTAAAGAGTTGATAGCCTCATATCAAGTAAGAAAGAACACGTATTCTCACATAGTTGTGGGTACAGATATTGAGATTTGGCGAGATGTGCGCTGAATTCCACACTAGTCAATGACACTCGCGATTGGAGTTTGTTGTAGAAAAGCTCCAATGAATTAACAATGTAATTAATGTAATTGTTATAACGTATTTAACTGCATTTGTTATAGTTGTGGTGTCATTGATGATGCACACACAAGATATAACTTGTTACGAGGCTTCAAAAAGACAGGCAAAGGTGATTAACGTAATCTATACCCGGAGTTGAGAATGATTGACAAAAAGAATAACCATTTGAATAGTTTGCTCCTATGACAACAGATCAAGTGTGCCGCCAAAACACATTGACAATGTAATTATAAGTTGTAAAGGAGAAAGTCCGAATCATACTTGAAAAGTATTGAGCATATAAGAAAAAGAAAAGTTTTGACGAAAATGCTTACGGATCTGTTTACCAAAGGCTTACCACCCGCCATGCGTCGAGAGAACACACAATGACATGGGTTTAAGGTATGTCCTATGACTTTCTGGACAATAAAGGGCCCGTAGTTAAAAGATTTTGTTTCGAAACGTAGACGTGTATTGTAGCCGCCAAATCTATCGGCGATAGACCGTGACGATGAAGCATGCTCTATGCAATCGATCCGTGATGTGAAAATAGATAAGCATGCTAAAGCTAAAGAATTTAAGATGAGATCAAGGGGGAGAATGTTGGAATTGATCTCCACCGCTTGGCCGCCCCTGGTCTCACGTCCCGACGCGGGGGCGCCGGTCCCATGAAAGTGGCTAGTGGGCCCCGTCGCCGCGGTGCCTATAAAAGAAGAGGTGGGGGCCACGGGCTCGATTCACGAGGTTCATTATAGCCGGGCCCCCACCATCTAACCCTAATCCGATCCCGGGTGGCGCCCCCGGCGACGGAAGCTCCACCGGCGTCGCCTACGCTCTACCTCTACACCGACCGGGCTTTGCGCGTGCGCGGCTCTTCACCGACTCTCCGCCCGAGGCTAACGTGCGGTCAGTTCCTCCTTCCTATCTCTCCTTCTCACACCGTTCTTCTCAAGATCAAATTGTTTATCACGAATACAAGCAAGTACCCATCGATCTACATCTAGTATCGATCCTAAGATGCTATCAATGGTATCTCATGAAGTCCATGGTATTTAACAGTTCCATTTCGTCTTTGGAGCATTCGTGCCCTCATTGTGCCTTGGCATCTATCCGCTCCGTCCCGGTTTGCCAAAGGTTGCTCTCAAATGCCCGATTGCTGCCCCTCTCGCTTTTGCAAATGTAATTGTTTTTGGCTTGGCGTGCGGATCGCGATTGGCCGCATACGGAGAGCCAATAGCCAAGCATGAGGCATCACAATTCGAGCACCTTAACCCCATGCACTAGCCGCACGTTCAAACCATGACCAGAAGGCATCAATATCTCCGGAAAGCTATTCCGATCCCGATGATGATGATATGACAACAACCGGCGGCAGCTAGCGTCGCCTTCCTCATCACATACCATTCCCAACTCCAGGCCATCAAGTGGGTTTATGCATGTAGTGTTTCATCAAAAAAAGTGGGTTTATGTAGTGGAGGAGCATCGCGTTCAGCCCCCCAAGATAACACGGGAATCGACTCCAAATTTGCCCTCCTTTCTCCAGTCATCTCTCACGAGAGCGCCAAGCAACGATTGGCTGTATATACTTTTTAACATATTTGTTCATTAGTAGTTCGTATATACATAACATGACCACGGCTAGCTTGTTGCCAATGTGCATGCTGGTTTTCTCAACAAGATTTCATTATGGGACCTAACACATGTGTACATATGACCGCATCAGATATACATTAGACATGCTCTTATAAAGTCAATAATCGTGATGTTTTTGAATCTTAATATATGTCCACGTGTTAAGAAAAGAAATGAAAAGCGTATTTGTCACCGCCGCGACGGGGAGGGGGCGGCGGCGACGGAAAGCGCCGGCGCCATGGCGGGCGAGCGACGGCCGCCCAAGGGGCGCGTGTCTTTGGCGCGCGCGGCACGCGTGAAAGGTCCCTAGTGGTTTTTGGTAATTGAGTGACAACATTAGGTGGACTAATAATGTGTGGTTGAGATAATACACATGAGATTAGTTCACATGTCATGACGCAATGAAGGAGCTTTATTGCATATGAGACATGACATGGAGTCATGTGACAAAGATGGTGAAGATCGAATGAGGCTTGGCTTGATGGACCGTTGCATGTGTGAAGGGCAAGTCGAGGCTTTGAAGTCATGGACCGCGAGGCGTTGAACCTTAAGCAAGACTTGACGCCGACGGACCAACGCAAGCGGTGAAGAGCAAGTGAGGTCAAGATCGATGGACCAAGAAGGTCATGTGATGATATGGAGTGGATCATATCATTCTTGATTGTGTTGGTACATGCGTTGCATCGGCACTTGAAGATGGAGCGGAATGGAAATGCGCAAGGCAAAGGTATAACTTATAGGACATTTCATTTCACGGGTCATAGGTGCTTAGAAAAGTTTATGACCGGGTTTTTTTTACAACAAAACAAATTGTATATTATTATTTAACGGCATTCCGCGAAAATAAGGGTACATAGTTCAACCGATACATCAAGCATAGCATGCATGAAAGCACAATTTCCAAAGATGACTAGCATTTTACATGATACGAGAACATGTTGGAGAGGTCACACGCCCCGATTGAAAGCCCGAATCGCTAGCAAGTGTGCGACAGCATTTTTTCCTATCAATATTGATCACTTGCCCATTCCCAGTAGCACAAAAGAGTTGATGAACCTTTGTGTGAAAGGTTTAATCCTCCAACTGGGGGAGAGTCATGGTTGTTGCCGCCAAGCGAAGTTGGCAAGAACTTGACAATCAGTGAGGAAGGAGATGTGGCTCATCCGAAGACACCGAAGTTATCTTTGGCAGCTAGCATTAAAGCGGCCGCTTCCGCCATGAGCAATGTAGTGCAATCATTGACCTATGCCTTAATGAGGATTTTGAGATTTCTTGTTGGGTCAAGAATGAATATACCAAGACCAGCTTTTCTTGGTATTTGTATGGGTCCATCTGGGGAGAAGTGAAGCATCGGAAAAAACATCTAATGCCGGGAACATGGAGTGGCGATCTACATGTCAACCGCCTTGTACATTCCTTCGGGCTGACCTGTAAGATCGTAATTTAGAACCCGTGAAGGGATTTGGTCATTTTTGTTGCTCGTTATGATAGGTGCGGCATCCTTCATCGATGAAGTAGCCACCTTCATGTCGACCGGGACGCCATGTGAACCTCGCAAAATGCACCATTGCTTCCGATTGAAGCGTTTATCATTTCTAGCTCTCCATATGTACCATAAGGTCGCCGCAATTACGTGAATGTCATTATCGAGGTTGAGTTAGTAAAAATAAGCTCCAAGGCTTCCTGTACTCCATCCTGTTCGAAGGGTAGCAAGGAAGATTTGAATGGGGGCTTGGCGAAAACCAAACCGCCTCTTGAAAAATTACAAAGGGAAAAATAAGTGAGAGTCATTTTCTTTAATTCCACGGTAAGCACAACGCCCATCAATTTTTTGATGACAGAGATCCCGCTCTGTCCCGTGGCAAGGGCATTCCCCCCGACAACCTCCAAATGAAAGTTTTAATGTTTGGAGGAATGGTTTTGTGCTTCCAAACCTTTTGGAGGATAGACATTGCGCCCGGTGAAATTCTCCTTGGTCCCCGAGTAGGGAGTTGAACCCGCAATTGTCTCATTAAGATATTTAAAAGCTTCTTTTGTAGAGCACTCACCTTTAGTTGATGGCATCCATTTGACGTAATCATTTGAAGTCAAAGGACTACAACAACTTTATGAATAGATTGAGCGGCTTCTTGGTCAAAGATTTGGTTAATTAAATCGAGTTCAATTAATAGTATCCGAAGTTCCGAGAGATCGAGATTGTACCGGGTACACTCTACGAAGTAGTAGGAAGTCTAAGATGACTATGAATCTCTTTCCAAATGCTACACCAAGGGGTGGACCCGGATGCTTTGGAGTTACCTCTTTGAACTTGAATAGTGCAATTGGAAATTAAGGTTTCTTTGACACTCAAGATGGAGGCCCAAAAAGGATAGATGGTCGTACTATCAAGAGGGGCAAACTTGTTTGCATATCGGTCATCTAGTGACACTTGTGCGATCTAACTTTGCGATGTGTGAGAACCGAGTGGTGTGGAAAGAGTAAGAGAAAATCCTTTGAAAATAATTATGAAAATGCTAACACACATGCACATAGTGATGTACACTTGGTGGTGTTGGTCCATTTACAAAGTAGAAGGTGTTAAAGTTGATGTTGATCAACTTAGAGAAGAAAGAAGTTGTTTTGGTGTTTCTTGGACACTAGGATTGCTCTTAGAGTGGAATACTGCTTTGATCCGTTGTGATTTGGATCAAGTAACCATGTGGGTTGTGTAGCCCTCTAAGTAAGCTTTTCATAGAGTCTTAGATCATCGATAACGGAGTTCGGTTCAAAGAGTTATGGTCGTTTGATTGGGTGGTCCTACTAAAAAAGCGCTGAATCTTTGGCCTTGGCCAGACGCCGAGGTTTGTGCCCGGGCGTCCGGTGCATGCGAGATGCGTCCGGTGCATGCGCAGGATGCGTCCGGCGCTTGTTGCTGAGCGTCCGGCAGTTCCGTTGGTTTGCACCCTCTCTGGACTGCATCTGGGGGTGCGTAGGACGCGTCCGACGCTTGCAAAGGTGACCGTTTTCAGCTCCGAACGACTAGTTTTTGAGGGAGGCTTATAAATAGCCTCTTGCTCAGGCTTGGCCGGTTGGTTAGCACACTCTAGCTTTCGTGGCTTGTGTTGTGGTGCTAGAGAGCCCTCCCAACTCACTCTAACTTGATAGTGTTCATCCGATTAAGTGAGTGAGCGATTCTAGTGTGATGCTTTGAGAGATTGCATCGTATGACACTAGGTGATCGTGTTACAAGCCGGTGTGCTTGTTACTCTTGGAGGTTACCACCTCCTAGACGGCTTGGTGGCAAGAGGCTCCGTCGAAGCATGCAAGAAGATTGTGAGGTGCTCTGGAGAAGAGATTCCGAGAGGTTCGTGCTCACCTCACGGGGGATCGTGAAGAGAAACCTAGTGGAGCGTGTCATTGAGTTACCACACTTGGGTGTGGGTTCTTGCGGGCTTGAGGATCTCCATCTTGTGAGTGATTCTTGTGAGCTCCCTCCGAGGGATTTGGCACCAGCCATTTGCTTGCGAATCATCAAGTGGGTGAATCGTCTAATCAAGGAACCACCCGGGTGTTGGTCGACACAATGAGGAGGAGTAGGGGGAAGTTGGCAAGCTTCCCGAGACCCGGTAAAAATCACCGGTGTCATTTTGTGTTCACACTTCGCCGTGGTTTGCATTCTCTTGTTTACAAGCCGCTATTCTACACCTTCATTGTTTTTAGGTGTAGCATAACTATACTACACCATGACACAGCACCAACCGGTCCGACTCGACCAACTAGCTCTGACGCGCGATGCGATCCGCACCCTACTTCTCGACTCCACCGAGCCTCCGACGACTTTGCTTCCCCGCGCCGTCCTCGACACCACGAGAGACCTCGGCGCCGCCCTCAACTCCGCCGGCCCAGCGCAACCCCCTCCCCCGCGGCTCCCGCTGTATCAGCCTGCGCCCCCACCGCCGCGGCCCGTAGAAGCCTTCCAGCCACGAGCGCAACCCTCTTTCTGTCGCCAGCAACCTCCGTGGCGACGGACCCTTCCTCACCGACGGCCATGGCGGAGGGAGTGGACGAGCAGGGTGGCCTGCTGGGCTACAAGTGGTGCGGCAGCCAGCACATCCCAGCCTGATGCGCTCCCCAGATCGATCGGCGGCGCCGCCCCTTCCTGCGTGTCCCTGCGCTGCCACCAGCCGCGAGCCTGTGACTGCTCGATCTGTGCAGGGAGATGCAGAGCCCCTGCCACGAGCTGGATTTGCTACAGGAACCCAACACGTTCAGCGACGATGGCATGGTGTTGCTGTGCATCTGCATGGTCAATATGAGCAACAACGGGGACCAGGGCCAACGGCAGCGACTAGATCACCACCATCAGGTTCATACGCGTCCGCCACAAAAGGAGCTAGCCCCTGCCGTCGATACGCTGTCCTCGGTGAGCATCTAAAGCCTGACGAGTGAGCATCGAGTTACTGAACGAGAGTTCCGTCCATTGTTTATTTAAATGGTAACTATGTTCCAAGCTTCATTTGGCAACGTGTTGGTTCTGTTTTTTAATACTGAGTTCCTGACAGGTCCTAAGAAACTTGGTTTCGAGAACTCAATTGAAGCCATGGGTGACAAACTGAAAAAAGAGTACTACTGAAATGTAGATTGAAGTGTTGAAGAATGCCTACCAAGGAGCAGTTAGCTGAAGAATGCTCAACACTAAATGTCTAAAACTCTGAAACAGAGACAAAGAAAAAGGAAGAAAAATCGGGATCGTTGAATGTCTGAATATTGATCATACTGAACATGCTGACGATTGTCAGTGTTGGAAGCTAAAGAAAAATGAACTGAAAACATAGCGAGCTAACACAGTCAAGCAGCTTCAGGCTCCAGCTGCCCATCCATGGTGTCGATGGCTTCAACCAAACTAAGGGAGTGAATAAAATACTAGAGAAACAATGTAAATACTGAATGCATCTCTTGTAATACTGAATATATTTGCCATACTAATCTGGGGACAGAACATGAAGAATTGAGGGAGATTGAAAGTCTTGTCGCTGAGTTTGCATATGGTCTAGCAAACGATTCTAATGGTCACAAAATACTGACCGAGTACCCTGACGTACTAAAAGAAAACTATATAAATATTGAAAGTAAATTCATAAATACTGAAAGCTACTTAAACAAATTAACAAAATACATACCAAATACTTGAAGTTACTGACAAAATAAATGAAGATATGGAGAACTAAAATTTAAGAACCACGTGTATAAAGGATCTAAAAATCAAGATATGACAGGATACTTAAGAATACTAACAAAATACTTGAAGTTATGATAATTACTGACAAGATACTCGGACATACTAACAATATACTCGGAGATACCGACTATTACTCGTAGACACCGATAACTAAAATACTCGAGATACCGACACCTACTCAAAGATGCTAACAAAATACTTAAACGGACTACTTAAGAATACTGACAAAATACATGAAGTTACTGATAATTACTAACAAGATACTCGGCCATACTAACAATATACTCAGAGAGATATCTGAATACTACTCAGATACCGAGAACTACTCGAGATACCGATAAACAAGATACTCCTGACATACCGACAAAAATACTCGAAGATACCGACTACTACTCGTAGACGGTGAGAACTAATCGGAGATACTGATAAACAAGATACTCGGACATACTGACAAAAATACTTGAAGATACTGACTACTACTCAGAGATAGTGAGAACTAATCGGAGATACTGATAAACAAGATACTCAGACATACTGACAAAAAAACGCAAAGATACTGACTACTACTCAGAGTATCCGAGAACTACTTAGAGAAACTGATAAACAAGATACTCAGACATACTGACAAGAAAACTCGGAGATACTAACAACTACTTAGAGATACTGATAAGTACTCAGAGATACTAAAAAATATTGAAATGTCGGAGTTCGCCCCTCGGTATCTCTCATAGTACTTGTGAACATATTCGGTATCTCTCACTCTCTCAAGATACATGTGAGGAGATAGGACCGCCTGGGAGGCGAGTTGGTGGTGGGCGCTCGTGGCTAGTGACGACCGGTGAGACTCCTGTGGTTGGGGCGCAAACTTGGGGCGACAAGGGCGGGGGTTGTGTGCAAGGTGTCCGTGGAGTGCAAAGCCAAAAAGCGTCCCAATGACCTCCGGCAAGCCCCGCTGGGCGGGCCTCCCACTCGTGCTCATGGCTAGAAGGTAGAAGCGGGCCTCCCGCCTCGACCGGCGTCGATGACGTAGTGGGTCATTGAAGGTTAGCGCCGCCGAAGCGGTCGGTCCCATCTTCAAGTATTTCATCAAGATTTTGTTAGTAGCTTTGGTATATTTCAAGAGCATTCAAGACAACACAATATCATCCAAAGATATTTTATTGAACCCTAAACTCCTTAAAACGCCACAAAACACTAAACTCAAAGAAACGCCATGAACCCTAAACTCTAAGAAACGCCATGAACCCTAAACTCGATAAAACGCCATGAACCCTAAACTCAAAGAAATGCCACGAACCCTAAACTCGGCAAAATGTCATGGACCCTAAACTCATGAGCCCTAAACTCGGCAAACACCATAAACCCTAAATTCGACAACCGCCATAGACACTAAACTCTAAAACGCCATGAACCCTAAACTCGGAACCGATATGGACCATAAACTCGCAAAACGCCATAAACCCTAAACTCGGCAACCCCATGAACCCTAAACTTGGCAAACTCCATGAACCCTAAACTCGGCAAACGCCATGAACCCTAAACTCTCGGCAACCACCATGAACACTAAACGCAAAGAACCGCCATGAACCCTAAACTCGGCAAACACTATGAACCCGAAACTCAAGAAACGCCCGAACCCTAAACTCTAGAACCGCGCCCACGAACCCTAAACTCAAAGAACCTCCATAAACTCTAAACTCGACAACCACGATGAACCCTAAACTCTTAAAAAAATGAACCCTAAAAACCAAGCAAAACGCCAGAACCCTAAACTCAACAAATGCAATGAACCCTAAACTCGGCAACCACCATGAACCCTAAACTCGCAACCTCCATGAACCCTAAACCTCGGACTCGCAAAAAAAACTATGAACCCTAAACTCAAGAAACACCATAACCCTAAACTCAACAAACACAATGAACCCTAAACTCCCAGAATCCGCCACAAAACCTAAACTCGACAAAATATCATTAGAAGTGACAAATAGCTAGTACTAGAACATACCGGGCGGTACCATGAACCCTAAACTCGGCAAACACCACGAACAATAAACTCAGCAAAGGCCATGAACCCTAAACTCGGCAACCACGATGAACCCTAAACTCGGTAACCACCACGAACCCTAAACTCAGCAACCACGATGAACCCTAAACTCAGCAAAAACTATGGACACTAAACTCAGCAAACACCATGAACCCTAAACTAAGCAAACGCAATGAACCCTAAACTCGGAAACCGCCACGAAACCTAAACTTCGACAAAATATGATTAGAAGTGTCTCTCAAGAACCTTGCACGGGAGGGGCATGCTTTTTGAAAAGACACTCGCCCCAAACCCTAAACTTAACAATTAATGACAAATACCGAAAATCAACAAAACCTAAACTCGGCAAACGCCATGAACCCTAAACTCGGAACCATGATGAACCCTAAAGTCGGCAAAAAATATGGACCCTAAACTTCGCAAAAAAATATGGACCCTAAACTCGGCAAGAAACGCCATGAACCCTAAACTCGATAAACGAATGAACCGTAAACTCGGCAACCACCATGAACCCTAAACTCGGCACACGCCATGAACCCTAAACTCGGCAAACCACGATGAACCCAAAACTCGGCAAACGCCAAGAACCCTAAACTCGGCAACCACCATGAACTCTAAACTTCGGCAACCACAATGAACCCTAAACTCAAAGAATCGCCATGAACCCTAAACTTCGGCAAATGTCATTAATAGTGTCTCCCAAAAACCTTGCACGGGAGGGGGGGCATGCTTTTGAAAAGACACTCGCCCCAAAACCATAAACTTAACAATTACCGATAACTATTGAAAATCAATAAAGCCTAAACTTCGGTAAATAAGATACAAGAAGATAATAAAAAATACTAGAAAATACCGATAAAATACTTGAAGATATACCGACGAGATACTAACAAAATACTTGACGATACTTGATAAGATACTAAAAAGATTTTTAAAGATCCCGCACAAAGCCCCTACTGAAATATACCGGACCTATTAATTATACTAAATGTTGCTGAAATATACTTGGTGATACTAAGCACTACTTAAAGATACTGACAAAACCACTTCCAAAATATAGTTGTTAACACCAAAATTTGGTAGAGCCTGGATGACTGATGGGCCGGCGCGCGATGGTTCGGTAAGAAGTCATTCGGCTAGCAAGAAGACAACAACAATCTTTGTAGCGTTAGAAGCCGCTTTATTCGCTAGGAGCCCGAGTCCGAGAAAGGAGCCGGGCAACAGGATGGTTCGGCAAGCGTGGAGCATCAAGGAAGATATTCGAGGACGAGGGCCCACGTCACGTGCAATTTCATGACTCCGAGAAGACTTGGAGGACAATGTATCTTAGCTAGATATTTAGTTACATTTATTCGTAATTAGTTAGGACTCGTCAAAGCCCGGGTATAAATATAAGACCCCGCAATTGTAAAACGATCTACCAAATTAAATACAACAAACCCGGCCCGTGCCTTGGCTCGCCACCCTTCGAGTCCAGTGTCGCCGATCTCTCACTGAGGGATTCATCGACCGTCGACCTCCGTAAGTACCGGCAAACCTTGCACCATGTCTAGTATCGTCAGGGGATTTAGATTATTGCAAGAAGTCTTGTTCACGCTTAGTATCGTCGCGGATTTAAGCTATCGGGGGCAAGAGGGTTCTTTTGTCGATCATGAGCCATCCGGTAGGCTAAGGTCCGGCTTAGAGCTAGTTATCGGCTTCATTAGATTTTGGCAAGATCTAATGAATTCATTAAGTTACCACGCGTGTTTGCAATGCTTTTAATTTATTTATTCAATTATGTTTGCACACACTTTTTTGCCCAATTTAGATTGAGAAGTCTCGGCTTTATCTTATCATAGATCTAGTTGCTTTTAGTACTTTCATTGTTCATCTTACCGTCTTTGCTAGGTCTATCTCATTTATTATAGCCGAGATAGATCAATCTAAGTTGTTACATGTTGTGGGTTCGTATACGTTTAGATCTTGACAGATCGTGTCATCCGGTGGATACAGATCTTTGGGTTACTCTAGAGCTAGTCATCCTAAGTGGACTAGAGATCGCTTTAATCGATAGGTTTTTACGTAGGGTAGTTCCTTCTTCATGGACCCCGATTCGGCAAGCTTGCCGAACACGGTTATGCTTTCACGTGTCATGAATATCTCGTAATCGATGTTTATGATTTATATTTCTTTTATTTATCATATTGTCAATTAATTCGATCTATGCAATAGAGCTTTTTACGATAGCACATCATAATGATCGACTTTATTTGTTAAAACATGACTTTTATGATCATTCTACAGCAACTATTACATCATATCTTCATATATGTTTACCGAATGCATTCATTATTCATCGACGAGATAGCTTTCATAGCTATATGTCTTCACATCCGCCTTAGAGCCATACATGCGAATCGCTGTCTTGGTCTCACCAGCATGTTCCGTGATCTCACGCTTACCTCCTTGTCAATTAACAAAGTCAAATTGATCGCACACGCCTTCGATTCAAAGACATTCGGGCGAGTAAAGCCAAGCCTATTCGGCTTGTCGGTGTGTGTGCGGCGCAAGGAGCGTGATTTTTGTGCCTACAATAGTTAACAAATATACTAAATATTGACAAAATACATGAAGATGGTGACAAAATGCGAGCTAGCGAATACTTGAAGGTAGTGACAAAATACTTGTAGATAATCGACAAATACTTACAACTACTTAAAGGTACGTGATAACCATCAAGATGTAGTATCGGCTTATGTGGCAAGGAACCGACGAAAAAATACTTGAAGATAGTGACAAAATACTGAGATATTGGCGAGTGCTTGAAGGTAGTGACAAGATACTTGTAGATACTCGACAAATACTTACAACTATACTTAAAGGTACTAGCAACTATTGAAGATGTAGTTTCGGCGGTGTGCCAAAAACTGACGAAAAATACTTGAAGAAAGTGACAGAATACTAGAGATACTGGCGAATACTTGAAGGTACTGACAAAATACTTGTAGATATTGACAAATACTTATAACTACTTAAACGTAGTATCGGCTGTGTGCCAAGGAACTGACTAAAAATACTTGAAGACCTATTAGTACTTGTTTGGAAAAGTGAAAATTAACAATTGAACTGCTTTCGTCTTAGACCGCATGCATTGTAACAAAAAAGCCTGTAGAAGAATTTTCTATTTTTTATGTTTCTAGTGTAGCGTGTTTGTGACAGACGCATATACATGTCTATTTTTAGTACGTGGTGATAGTGAGGTGCATGCATGTTCCTTGCACGCATGTGGACCAATGCAAGATGTAGGCAACACGTGGGCCAAGATGGACGTGCATGTCTATCTGGGTACTGCGCGAGTAATTGTGGCCGCGTGAGCGACTGTTAACCGCGTCACCAGGCTGGACTCGAACCACGAAGCTCGTTACTGCATCGTGCTACCGCGTCGTACGGGTCCGTCAGATTACGGCGCGCGGGGAGTGTCCGGGCGGGTCGCGTGGATGGGACGTGGACAGGATCGGGACGGCGCGCGGGTAGAGTCAGTTGGCGGGCGCGTGGGGGTTGCGGGCGCCGAGGGAGCTGGTTGGGTCTGTTGGTTGGGCGAGTCGGTTGTCTCGTGGTGTAGAATAGTTATGTTACACCTAGATGTAGAGTAGCACGTATATATATATATATATATATATTAATTTGTCCGGTATCAGCCTTACAAAGATCCTGTGAATTTTAATTCCGCATATCATCCCAAGATCGAGTCGAGAATATTCACTAATTGAGTTCACTAATAATCACGCACTCACTCATATTCACGCACACATCACTATCACTGAATATCCCTCACGCATACTTCATCTGTTATCCACCAGAAGTGCTCCGAATAGTAGCAAGATTTTGCTAATTAAGAACATAATAATCAAGCACTCACTCACGAAGTGCCTTGCATAGTGAAGCATAGTAGAAATATTTGAAGTGCCTGAGCCACTCAAGAAGTGCTCTTGCACTATTTATATTCAATTTGAATAGTGACAAATATTTTGAATAGTGACACGAATTTGAATAGTAATACCCGAATTTGAATAGTGCCGTGAATAGTAACTCGTGAATTTTAAATATAATTTTTGAATCTGAATTTTTTCCCCAATATTAATAATATTTAAGTGGTTACCAAAAATTTAGTAAAAATTGAAAAGCTACACTATTTGAATTTAGAAATTAATACCGGAAAGTCCTGTAAGAACTAAAAGAAAATATAAATATCAAGTGCGATCGAATAGTGCTTTGAAGAACATACTTGGCATACTTCACACGGCCAAATAAATTTATTAGTAGACCTAATACATAATTTCTATATAACTTGGGGTAAAAGACAAGACGATTTAGAACTAAAATTTGAAAGTCTTCAAAAAGAACATAAGCAAAGAAAAGAACAATATTCAGCTATCAATAACAAGTTAGAATTAGCTTTACAAGCTTTGGAAGAAAGCAAAACTTATCTAGGAAGAAGTAGTCGAATACTGATTATATTAAAAAGGATATAACATATCTATATAACAAACTTGAGAATACTAATATCGTTGAGCATAACAAAGAAATTGTGCTATCATCTACGTAAGTAGTTAATAGATCATTAAATTCAGATAAATGGAAATACCTAACAGCTTATCTAGAAGAGACAAATCACTCCAAGTAGTAAATAGAGACATAAGACCTTTAGGGCTTATGGATAAAATAACAGAGGTTGTGAAAATATTGAAACATTAGAAGAAATGATAGATGTAGAAAGAGATCTTGAAAGATATCGAGAAAATACATTAAGAAAAATAAAACCTCAACAAATATATCAAATGGGTTGGTTTGAAAATAAAAATGGGCTATACAGAATATCTAGAGAAGTAGAATTAAGTGTTTTAAATAACCCTGTTCAGCTAAATATAGTTAATAAACAAATTGAAAATGGATTAAAATATAGTGGATACGTATATATACACCAAGGAATGTATATCATAGGAATTAAAGGCATGACAAGGAAGAAATTAGGAGCAAAAAAAGTTCTAATAACTTTGTTAGATAAAAGATGGGATTCAAAGTGAATAAAGCAAAGATTAGGATTCTTAGAAGGTGATATGAATGAAAATATGCTAATAACATATATAGCTCCAGATTTATTAATGCCAAGAAAAGAATTTATAGATAAGATGGCTTTTGGTTTCCAAACTAAAGGCTATGAAGATTTTAAAGGAACAAATCTATTAGTAAGCATTGAATTCTTAGGAAGATTAACTAATAGAAGTGGTACAAAATATAAAAATAAATGTGAATAATGTGATTGAAAATATGCAGTCTAAAGGAATAAAATTCATGAGCCCGCTAAAGATAGGTTCAAGAAAGGGTCGGTGAAGAGGGAATATAAGCTCTCTTATAGAGCCAAAGATTTTAAAGCAACCTAAAGATTTTATAAGCTATGAAGGTAAAGAAGGTTCAACTAGCATTAGATTTGTAGGGTATGAAGATAAAAGTCTAGATGATTTAGAAACATCTAGTTCAGAAGTAAAATCAAGAGAAAATAGAAGAAATAGTATATGTGAATTCATAGAAATCCTAGATATAGATAATGAAATAAAACATTATGAACAAAAGATAAAGAATATCCCCAATGAATACTTTACTAATGGAATAAGCAAATGGCCAGCTATAAGGGAAAAAGAAGTTTATTTTAAAAGAGAAATTTATAGACTTACCCAACTTAAGCAAAGTGAATCAAATAATAGAAAGTTTAAGGTTCCAATAAAAAAACACGAAGTTGTGTCTAAGCAAACTGAATATAATGCCCAAAAAGAATTAGAAAATATAATAGATAATATTAAAGATAAAGAGATAAGTGAAGATGAGCAATGGGAAATTAATAACAAGCTTTTTACTAGAAAGTTATGAAGAAGAAGATGATGAATATATAAATGAGTTAGGCAATAATAATTTGGTAGATGTTACAAACTCCTTAGAATATGAAGAATTACATAGAATAGATAATTCTATAGAAGCAATGGATATAGATCCATCTTCATCAAAAAGAAAAAGAGGCCCAGAAATAAAGGTTGAAGAAGAAAGAGAAATACCAAGACCAACTAGAAATCCAGAAAATGGCCCCTAAAAGAAGATTCTACATATAATTATATACCAGGCCAATATACTCATATGGGTTCAAAAAAGAAGAGATTTTGAGAAAAAGTTCAATTTCAGAATCATAAAAATGATGGTGCCATATTGAATCTAGCAAAAGACATGATCCTATAGATTGGCCAAATATACTCAAAGATATGGAAAAATCTAATAGTGCAAAAATATATACAGAATCAACATAATATAGGAAATAAAGTAGAAGATATGATTACATATTTAGAAACTTTTTTAGAGAATCAGTTAAAGTTTTGTGGGAACAATGGGTAGAATCTTTTCCTATATTTTATGGAGAATTAAAAAGAGTCGGTAGTAATCCACATAATTTTGCAAATATTATATCAAGTATAGTAACAGGAGAAGATCCCGAATTGGGATTTACAAATCCTACAAAATGAAAGATTAAGAGAATTAGAAAATTATCATTAACTAATTGGAAGAAAATAAAGCAATTTTCTCAACATTATCTATATAATGCTACAACCGCTAAACAAGGTTATAATACAGAATAGTTGAAAAATATTTTCATAAGTTGCCGATCCTTTAGGATCTATGATATTTGAAGAATACAAAAAAGAAACAGGTTCTAATTGCTATAATATCTCTCAAAGCTATAACTTTTGTTTTTAAACAATTAAGAAAGATATGTACTAATATACAAGCCCGTAGATCAATGAAGCAACTGATTATAATTTTTGTAATAATATAGTTCAAATACCATTGACATATGGAGAAGAAAGATCCAAGTATAAAAATATCCTAAGAATTATAGAAATGAAAATATAAGAAGGAAGAAGAGATATTTTCTACGAAGATCCGATAATAGAGCCCTTTTCTTACATAAGAGAAATGTAAGAAGATATAATCCTAGAAAGAATTATGATAGTACTTGCAGATGTTTTATCCGTAATTCTCCGCATCACTTAAGCGTAACTTGTCCTAATAAAGATAAGAAAAGATATTCTAATAAGTTAGAAGAACAAGAAAAGGTTCTAATAATAGATAGTGTAAATGAAAATATTCTAGTATGTGATGATGAAATAATGGATGATGAATCAATATATTCAATCATAGAAACAGATGAGATAGAATATGATAAAGAACAAGAATCAAGTGATGAAGAACTAGATTTAATTGATGAATTATCTGGATTAAAAATTGAAATGATGGATCAAATAATTTCCAAGCATAAGAAAGAAGAATACCGTGTTTTATCTAATACATGTTTGTCTCCTTTTGCAGGAATGAATATAAGATGTGTATATTGCATATATTATCAAGAACCGTAAGATAGAGCTACATGCGTCTTTTGTTTAAAACAAGCATGTATGTTATGCTCGCCAAGGTAAAAGATAGAAATAATAACATAACAAATAATATTGAGAAAAATAAATTAAGCTTAGAAAAGAAAGAAGCAAATATGAGAATAACATTTCACAAGAATATCTCATCCCCGCATTAAGTTTTAAAACCGAACTTATCCTATCATACTTTACGCAAGATATTATAGATTTAATATGGGCAAAATATGCCGAAAGGCAATACAAGAACTTTCAAGATATACAAGAATACTTCTTAAAAATATATGAAGGAAAAGAAAGATATCCAGGAATATATATTAGAGCAAATGTCTTCCCTATGATCCATATTGATGATATACTCATTGTCAAGCCTCATCAAAGATTTTTAATATTCATGGCTGACATAGATTTGAAATACTTTCGAAATATACAACGAAGTAATAATGATGATATATCACTCCAAACCATTATAGATCATGGGCTAATCCATGATATTTATGGTACATTAGAAGAAATAAGTAAATCTGATCTTGGAAAAGCTATTAAAGAAGCATGTAAAAAGTTAATATGTATCCGTAGAAAATATAAGATCAATTTCTGCTCTAATCCTCCAAAATTCACGCAACCAATAAGACCAAAAACCCATGACATATATATAAAAAAGGGTCCATATAGATTTCCTAATATATGGACAATTGAGGAAGATTATAAAGAATTATTTGCCAAGAAAAACGAATCATGATAATCGGAGAATATTCAAATAAGCAAAAGAATTAGAAAGTCATGTCATATTTGATCGCAACTATCATATGATGTATCAAAATAAGATAACAAAAATATTCTTCCAAGCATATTATGATGAATGTATGGTAATACAAAGAGAAGTTGGAAGGATAATTAAACCTAACTATGGTAAAGAATGTCAATTAAGAAAAGAATACAAAGAATTGTTGAATATCCATCAAATATGCCAACCCGAGGATACGGACTTTGAAGATCTTGATTAAATAAGTATTGGAAGTTTTATGAATACATATATTTGCATATGTTGATAAGGTGTTATCAACAATTTGTCCGGGAATATCATTATACACATGCCGAGTTTTGATTTGATGTTTTGCAACATCAATCAATCGAGGCGTGGAAGGCCATACCCATAATACCCGTGAATAATTTTCAAAAATCTTCAAGATGCATAACCGAACAAGATGAAGATTGGCTACCGCTTGATGATTATTGAAGCTTCATTGGCTACATGTTGATGATTATTGAAGCTTCATCGGGCGACAATTGAAGAAAAATGTCGCCAATGCAAGAAGGTAACTCCATCCAAAGACATGCATGCAAGATGAAGCAAAGCCAAGGTCATTGTCGCTGCAGCCAGCTTGAAGGTCGAAGATTGAACGCCTCTTCCTTATCTCGCGGAGGAAAAGGTCGGCCGTGCCTTGCATAATTGAAGAAGCCACATCGCATCTCTAGAAGATTCGCATGATGAAGGCACGTCACCAAGGCTTCACTTTGTGAAAGGATAAGCTTGAAGAAGCCTGAAGTCTTATCCTCAAGACGAAGTCCGAAGCTCTTCTTCGCTCCTATAAAGCGAAGGCCATCGCCCACATCAAGGAGAGGGAGACACCGACACGGCATCGAGAACGAACATCGCCTCTCACATCCGCACCCTCTCAACCATTCACTCTCCACATCGAAGAGCACCATGAAGACCATTATCTCGAGCACATCTGGAGCACCATCCACCACCAAGATTAGTTTTAGAATAACCCTTTCCACTTCCATTGTATTACTCCACCCGTGCTGTAAAGAATAAGGAAGGACCAGATGAACTTCCCGCGCTTGTAAGGTAATCGGGTTTGTGCTAGTGCTTGGGGTTTCCCGAAAGGGAAAGCCGTATGTAAGCTCGTTTGCTTTAATGGAGCGATTTTAGCTTTGAGAATCCCTACTTTTCAGAGTCGTCCATGTAAGTTTGAGTCTATTCTATGGACCCTATAGGAGAAGCCTCTGTCGCGTATTGTTCTTGTATTGTTCTCGTGTTAGCCCATGTAGCGTTTTAGAGAACTTTGAAAGAACTCGAGTCACGGGAGAAGTGTTCCTCTGGTGGGGCTGCACAGGAGACGATAGACGTCTTAGCGTTCTAATGTCACGACGGAAAAACGGCTATCGTCAGCGTTAGAGGGATAGGATTAGTCGTTTTGTTGAAGAGAGCTAGTGATGCATACGGTGAGTACCGAGTAGGATCAACACAAGCATAAGTACACACGCTAAAACCAAAGAGTTACTATTCACAAAGACTATTCAAATTCAGGTATTACTATTCAAATTCGTGTCACTATTCAAAATATTTGTCACTATTCAAATTCGAATATAAATAGTGCAAGAGCACTTCTTGAGTGGCTCGTGCACTTCAAATATTTCTACTATGCTTCACTATGCAAGGCACTTCGTGAGTGAGTGCTTGATTATTATGTTCTTAATTAGCAAAATCTTGCTACTATTCTGAGCACTTCCGGTGGATAAATGATGAAGTATGCGTGAGGGATATTCAAAGGATAGTGATGTGTGCGTGAATATGAGTGAGTGCGTGATTATTAGTGAACTCAATTAGTGAATATTCTCTCGACTCGATGCGGATGATATGAATTAAAATTCACAGGATCTTTGTAAGGTCCGATACCGCATAAATTAAAAATATAATAAACTACCGGGTTTAAGCGCAGTACTTATGCTTGTGTTGATCCTACTTCGGTACTCACCGTATGCATCACTAGCTCTTTCAACAAAAAAAAGAAGCCTAATCCTATCCTCTAACGCCGACCGATAGGCCGCTTTTCCGTCGCGGACGTGAGAACGCTAAGACGCCTATCGCCTCCCCAGCAAAATCCCACCCGAAGGGAACACTTCTCTCGGACTCGTAGTTCTTTTCGAGTTCTCTAAAACGCCGCTACCCGGCTAACACGAAACAATACAAGAACAATACGCATGAGGCTTCCCCTATAGGGTCCATAGAATAGACTCAAACTTACATGGACGGCTACGTAAAAGCTGTGGATTCTCAAAGCTAAAACTCGCTCCATTAAAGCAAACAAGCTTACATACTGGCTTTTTCTTTCGAAACCCCAAGCACTTAGCACAAACCCGATTACCTTACAAGCGCAGAAGTTCACCGGTCCTTCCTTATTCTTTACAAAGATGTGGAGTAATACAATGGAAGTGGAAAGGGTTATTCTAAAACTAATCTTGGTGGTGGATGGTGCTCGATGTGCTCGAGATAATGGTCTTCATGGTGCTCTTCAAAGGAGAGTGAATGGTTGAGAGGGTGCGGATGTGAGAGGCGATGTTCGTTCTCCGATGCCGCGTCCTGTCTCCCTCTCCTTGATGTGGGCGATGGCCTTCTCGCTTATAGGAGCGTAAGAGCCTTCTCGACTTCGCCTTGAGGATAAGACTTCCGTGCTTCTTCAAGCTTATCCTTTTCACGTTGAAGCCTTGGTGACGTGCCTTCATCATGCGAATCTTCTAGAAACAAATTAAAAAATATAATAAACTACCGTTTAAGCGCAGTACTTATGCTTGTGTTGATCCTACTCGGTGCACTCACCGTATGCATCACTAGCTCTCTTCAACAAAAAAAACTCAGCCTAATCCTATCCCTCTAACGACCTGATAGCCGCTTTTCCGTCGTGGGTTACGAACGCTAAGACGCCTATCGCCTCCCCGTGCAACCGCATCCCACCCGGAAGGGAACACTTCTCTCGTGACTCAGAGTTCTTTCCGCCTCCCCAAAATTCACCCACCGAGTTCTCTAAAAAACGCCGCTACCCGGGCTAACACGAGAACAATACAAGAACAATACGCACGTAGGCTTCTCCTATAGGGTCCATAGAATAGACTCAAACTTACATGGACGGCTACGTAAAAGCAGGGGATTCTCAAAGCTAAAATCGCTCCATTAAAGCAAACAAGCTTACATACCTGCTTTTTTTTCGGAAACCCCAAGCACTTAGCACAAACCCGATTACCTTACAAGCGCCAGAAGTTCACCGTCCTTCCTTATTCTTTACAAAGATGTGGAGTAATACAATGGAAGTGGAAAGGGTTATTCTAAAACTAATCTTGGTGGTGGATGGTGCTCGATGTGCTCGAGATAATGGTCTTCATGGTGCTCTTCGCTGGAGAGTGAATGGTTGAGAGGGTGCGATGTGAGAGGCGATGTTCGTTTCTCCGATGCCGTGTCCTGTCTCCCTCTCTTTGATGTGGGCGATGGCCTTCTCGCTTTATAGGAGCGTAAGAGCCTTCGACTTCGCCTTGAGGATAAGACTTCAGGCTTCTTCAAGCTTATCCTTTTCACGCTGAAGCCTTGGTGACGTGCCTTCATCATGCGAATCTTCTAGAGATGCGATGTGGCTTCTTCAATTATGCAAGGCACGCCTTCACCTTTTCCTCCGCGGATAAGGAAGAGGCGTTCAATCTTCGGCCTTCAATCGCCCGCGCGACAATGACCTTTGGCTTTGCTTCATCTTGCATGCATGTGCTGGATGGAGTTGCACTGCCGCTTGACGGCGACATTTTCTTCAATTGTCGCCCGATGAAGCTTCAATAATCATCAACAAAAGCCAATCTTCATCTTGTTCAGCTTATGCATCTTGAAGATTTTCAAAAATTATTCACGTATTATGGGTATGGCCTTCCACGCCCGATTGATTGATGTTGCAAAACATCAAATCAAAACTCGCATGTGTATAATGATATTCCCACCCAAATTGTTGATAACACCTTATCAACATATGCAAATATATGTATTCATAAAACTTCCAATACTTATTTAATCAAGATCTTCAAAGTCCGTGTCTTCGGGTTTATTAATATTCGTGGTTGCCCATGACCACGAATATCTAACATATTCTCATCTATCATTTCATTATTTTCATCCTCATTATTATCATAATCGATATATTTATATTCATTTTTGAATCATAATCTTTCTTTATATATTCGCTATAATCTTTCTTTATATTCTCTTCATATTCTTGGTATACGTAATGAAATTTTTCATTTATTTCATATCTTGCTTCCTCGCAACACTTCTTCTTTTATATCTTTCTTTAATTGAGGAATTATAGCTTCTAGTCTTTCTTTTATTTTTCTCTCGAAAAAATCTTCATTCAAAATATCTTTTTTGCAATATCTTTATATGAAGGAACTCTTGAGGAACCAAATTTTCGAGGTATTTGTACTGGTTATATTGATATTATTCTCACTTATTTTTTATGCTTTTGAATATATTCTTTTTTTTTCGGCTCTATGAAGTAATTTATTCCTATCAAACTTCTTGCCCATAATAAAAAAGCTTCATCAACTTCTCGTATATTTTTTCCATTGTATTCCACCTTTATTTTTTCTTTCCATTTTTTGAGCTATAACTTCTTCATATTTTGTGTAAATTCCTCGCCTAACTCCTTCATATATAAACATACAAAGGATTCTCTTCTTTATTTTTAGGTGTTATTCTTGGTTGCATTTTTCCATTAATCATATGAAAATATTCTCGCCAAAGCTATTTAATATTGCTAACATATAACCTTTGTCTTCCCTTCTATTATTATATTGATGCCGAAAATTATCTAATATGCATTGTTGAACATTATCTAAGATAACATTATTTTTTGGTTTGAAGTTAAAGGTATTTGGTGGAAAGATTCTTAGCTTATTATCATTTCCAAAATGATAAAATTCGGTTTCATATGGACTAGGGCTTGATCCCTCTTCATTCCTCGCAAAAATGATGATCGTGAAAAATATGTCGCAAGATATTATCCTTTCCTTTTATATGCTCAAATATAACTTTATAACCATTTCCAAAGAATAATGTCTTCAAACAAAACCCATCTTCTAGTTGAACTTTTCTTGCTATTAACTTTATTATAGTATTTACATATAGCTTCACAAATCTGTCCTTATCAGAAATTCTTTAAAACCTAAATATAATCTAAAAGCATTTATAGCATTTATAATCGCTAGAATTTCTCTATCAGTATTATTTATTGCTTTTAACTTATATTTACCCGAGGCATATCTGCATATTTTTTTCTTCTAACTTTGATGAATATTTACTAGGCTTTTGCTTAAGTATAGCACCCCATCCTAATTCCCGATGCATCCGCCTCTATAATAAAAATAATTATCCTCTAAGGGTAACTCTAAGGGTTTTAAATCTTTAACCTTTTCTTTTATAATTTTACTAGCTTTATATCTTCAGAGTTAAAATATTTTTGTCCATTTTTCCTTAATTTAGCATACAATGGTCCAAATAACTTTGCCAAATTCTCAATATGATTTCTAGCATAATTTACTATACCTAGGAATTGTTGCAAAGTCTTCTTATCATTCATGACATCCGAAACTGTAAAATTTTCTTAGCAATATGATCTTGCAAAATGAATTTTTCCTTCTCCAATTTCATGACCTAGAAAGTTTATCTTTTCTTTGCATATTTCCATTTTCTTCTTAGATAAGATTAATCCATGTTGTTCTACCTTTCTAAAGAAGGTTTCTAAATGAGCTATATGTTCTTTGTAAGATTTTGAGAAGATTAAAATATCATCAATATAAACTATTATGAATTCTAAATTTTCATTAAATATATTTTGCATTTTCCTTTGAAATAATGCAGGAGCATTCTTTAAACCTAAAGGCATAACTATCCATTCAAAATGACCTTGAGGACATGTGAAAGCAAATCCATTCTATTGATTCTTCGCCATTTTTACTTGCCAAAATCCCGCTTTTAAATCAAATTTTGAGAAATATTTACAAAAATTTGAATTCTATTTATCCATTCTTGTTTATTTGGGATATTATAACTATCATCTATAGTGTTATCATTTAATCTTTTATAATTAATAACCATCCTTGATTTTCCTCTAGCTATTTCAAAGATGATTTCTAACTATAAAAGCTGATCTATGAGGACTTCTACTTTCTCTTATTGCTTTTAGCTTTAGTAGTTCTTCTATATGCATTTTAAATTCAGCTATATCTTTGGGTGTTGCTTCTATAGGACTAGTCTTAATTATGTAATTTGGGTTTATTATGTTAATTTTACATATTATACCATTCTTATCCCAATGCTTCATCGGTATTTCTCCAATTATTTGGATATCTTCCAATCTTTGAACTATTTTATCTATATCTTTTTTAGATTTTATATCTCTATACCAATTTGGCGCTAAAAGATTGTAAACCAAAGCATTCTATACATGTGTTTGTTATATAAAAATCTTCTATATTTTCACCTAGCTCTTCATTTATATTCTTATTAGTTTCTTCAATTTCTAAATTAGAATTTACATTTCTTACCACTTCATTATGTATGGGATATTATCTTGATAAGGTACAAATGTAATTCCTTGCTCATGTATGATTGTTGTTTGCACGTAAAATTGTAAAAATCTTAGACCTAACAACATATCAACATTTATCCCGGATAGGTCTCTTATTGTGATCTCATCTATTATATACTTTGTATTATTTATTTGTATTTCTACATTATAAGCTATTTGATTATGGAATCTTGTTATTCCGCATATGTCGAAGAGATTTTTCTTTATTTTGATCTATTGTATGGACTATTTCTGGGCATTTTACAAAATATTTATCATGTATTAAGTTTTTTTGTGCAACCTGGTATCTAATAATGCTAATGTTTTATAGGTAATTGTAGGGGTTAGGTTTAATTTTACTGGTATTCTTATACCTACTATTTCTTTAAATGGCAACTTAACTATAAATCTACTTCCAAAATTTAATATGGCATCTTTTAATTGCATAGTCTTATCATTATTTTTATTTAACATTTGCTTTATTTTTATTTAAAACTGCTTTTGGTCTTTTAATTCAAATATACCAAAAAGCTTTTTTCTTCATTTTTACTTATGTCATTGAATTCTATCTTAGTTCTTAGTTCTTCTAATTCTCGCTTCTAGATTGTTTATTCTATTTTCTAGAATTCTAACTCGCTTGTTAATATTCTATCTTCTAGTTCTATTTCTACTTCATGTCTCCATTTCTCATTATTTGTTTTTAAACATGAAACACATGTTTGCTTTAAACATGTACTGCATGTAGCTCTATTATCTTGACTAGGATAGAATATGCGTAAGGTACACTTTATATTATAGTCATCTCTACCTTTTATCCAATCATGTGCACAATTATCTTGGTCCATTAATTCAGTTTTTTGGTTCTTTAGAACTCAAGTAATATTATCGATATTATATCTAAACCTTCCATTGCATTATCTAAGTTACATAATTCTTCATCACCTAAGGAGTTTATAAAATCATTATAATTTTCAAAGATTATCTACTTCTTCATAGCTTTCTAACAACAACCTATTATTTATTTCCCATTGCTCATCTTCACTTATCTCATTTTCTTCAATATTATTCTCGCATAATATTTATATCTATATGATTTTCAATGATTTTTTGTTATTATTCAACTCAACTTCTTGCTTAAGTTGATTAAGCCTATAAATTTCCTTATAAAATAAACTTCTTTTTCCCTTATAGCCGGCCATTTGCTTATTCCATTAGTAAAGTATTCATTAGGGATATTCTTTATCTTTTGTTCATAGCACCTTATTTGGCTATCTAATTCTTCCATTACGAACAAGGTATTTAATTGTAACCACTTAAATATTATTAATATTAGGGAAATATTCAGATTCTAAAATTCAAATTATAAAAATCACGAGTTACTATTCATAGTACTATTCAAATTCAAATGTTACTATTCAAATTCTTGTCACTATTCAAAATATTGGACACTATTCAAATTCGTAATATTACGAATAGCGCAAGAGCACTACTTGAGTGGCTCGCACTTCAAATATTGCTACTATTCTTCACTATGCAAGGCACTTGGTGAGTGAGTGCTTGATTATTATGTTCTTAATTAGCAAATTCTTGCTACTATTCTGAATACTTCCGTGTGATAAATGTATGAAGTATGCGTGAGGGATATTCAAGGATAGTGATGTGTGCGTGAATATGAGTGCGTGATTATTAATGAACTCAATTAGTGAATATTCTCTCGACTCGATGGATGATATGCGGAATTAAAAATCCACGTGATCTTTGTAAGGCTCGATACCGCATAAATTAAAAATTATAATAAACTACCGGTTTAAGCGTGTGTACTTATGCTTGTGTTGATCCTACTCGGTACTCACCGTATGCATCACTAGCTCTCTTCAACAAAAACAAAGCTTCATCTAATCCTATCCCTCTAACGCCGACCGATAGCCGCTTTTCCGTCGTGGACGTAGAACGCTAAGACGCCTATCGCCTTTTTGGCATTATATTCAAAACATTAGACACAACTTCGTGTTTCTTTATTGGAACCTTAAACTTTCTATTATTTGATTCACTTTGCTTAAGTTGGGTAAGTCTATAAATTTCTCTTTTAAAATAAACTTCTTTTTCCCTTATAGCCATATATTTGCTTATTCCATTAGTAAAGTATTCATTGGGGATATTCTTTATCTTTTTGTTCATAATGTTTTATTTCATTATCTATATCTAGGATTTCTATGAATTCACATATACTATTTCTTCTATTTTCTACTGATTTTACTTGAACTAGATGTTTCTAAATCATCTAGACTTTTATCTTCATACCCTACAAATCTAATGCTAGTTGAACCTTCTTTACCTTCATAGCTTATAAAATCTTTAGGTTGCTTTAAAATCTTTGGCTCTATAAGAGAGCTTATATTCCACTCTTCACCAAACCTTTCTTCGGTAATCTTTAGCGGGCTCATGAATTTTATTCCTTTTAGACCGCATATTTTCAATCACATTATTCACATTTATTTTATATTTTGTACCACTTCTATTAGTTAATCTTCCTAAGAATTCAATGCTTACTAATAGATTTGTTCCTTTAAAATCTTCATAGCCTTTAGTTTGGAAACCAAAAGCCATCTTATCTATAAATTCTTTTATCGCATTAATAAATTGAGCTATATATGTTATTAGCATATTTTCATTCATATCACCTTCTAAGAATCCTAATGTCGCTTTATTCACCATTTGAATCCCATCTTTTATCTAACAAAGTTATTAGAACTTTTGCTCCTAATTTCTTCCTTGTCATGCCTTTTAATTCCTATGATATACATTCCTTGGTGTATATATCTGTATCCACTATATTTTAATCCATTTTCAATTTGTTTATTAACTATATTTAGCTGAAACAAGGGTTATTTAAAACACTTAATTCTACTTCTCTAGATATTCTCAGATAGCCCATTTTTATTTTCAAACCAACCCATTTGATATATTTGTTGAGGTTTTATTTTTCTTAATGTATTTCTCCGATATCTTTCAAGATCTCTTTCTACATCTATCATTTCTTCTAATGTTTCAATATTTTCACAACCTCCTCACGGGATCCATAAGCCCTAAAGGTCTTATGTCTCTATTTACTACTTGGAGTGATTTGTCTCTTCTAGATAAGCTCAAAGGTATTTCCATTTATCTCAATTTAATGATCTATTAACTACTTCGTAGATGATAGCACAATTTCTTTGTTATGCTCAACGATATTAGTATTCTCAAGTTTGTTATATAGATATGTTATATCCTTTTAATATAATCGTATTCCGACTACTTCTTCCTAGATAAGTTTTGCTTTCTTCCAAAGCTTGTAAAGCTAATTCTAACTTGTTATTGATAGCTGAATATTGTTCTTTAACATGTTCTTTTGAAGACTTTCAAATTTTAGTTCTAAATCGCCTTGTCTTTTACCCCAAGTTATATAGAAATTATGTATTAGGTCTACTAATAAATTTATTTGACCGTGTGAAGTATGCCAAGTATGTTCTTCAAAGACTATTCACCAAGAGACTTGATATTTATATTTTCTTTTAGTTCTTATCACTTTCCAAAGATTAATTTCTAAATTCAAATAGTGTAGCTTTTCAATTTTTACTAAATTTTTGGTAACCACTTAAATATTATTAATATTGGGGAAAAATTTCAGATTCAAAAATTATATTTAAAATTCACGAGTTACTATTCACAAAGACTATTCAAATTCAGAATTACTATTCAAATTTTGTCACTATTCAAAAATATTTGTCACTATTCAAATTTGAATATAAATAGTGCAAGAGCACTTCTTGAGTGGCTCGTTTTAGCACTTCAAATATTTCTACTATGCTTCACTATGCAAGAAATAAATACGTGAGTGAGTGCTTGATTATTATGTTCTTAATTAGCAAAATCTTGCTACTATTCTGAACTTCCGTGGATAAAGAAAGTATCCGTGAGGGATATTCAAATGGATAGTGATGTGTGCGTGAATATGAGTGAGTGCGAAGATTATTAGTGAACTCAATTAGTGAATATTCTCTCAACTTATGCGGATGATATGCGAAATTAAAATTCACAGGATCTTTGTAAATCATACCGCATAAATTAAAAAATATAATAGATAATATTAAAGATAAAGAGATAAGTGAAGATGAGCAATGGGAAATTAATAACAAGCTTTTACTAGAAAGTTATGAAGAAGAAGATGATGAATATATAAATGAGTTAGGCAATAATAATTTGGTAGATGTTACAAACTCCTTAGAATATGAAGAATTACATAGAATAGATAATTCTATAGAAGCAATGGATATAGATCCATCTTCATCAAAAAGAAAAAGAGGCCCGTAAATAAAGGTTGAAGAAGAAAGAGAAATACCAAGACCAACTAGAAATCCAGAAAATGGCCCCTTAAAAGAAGATTCTACATATAATTATATACCAGGCCAATATACTCATATGGGTTCAAAAAGAAGAGATTTTGAGAAAAAGTTCAATTTCAGAATCATAAAAATGATGGTGCCATATTGAATCTAGCAGCACATGATCCTATAGATTGGCCAAATATACTCAAAGATATGGAAAAATCTAATAGTGCAAAAAATATATACGTAATCAACATAATATAGGAAATAAAGTAGAAGATATGATTACATATTTAGAAACTTTTTTAGGAGAATCGCTTAAAGTTTTGTGGGAACAATGGGTAGAATCTTTCCCTATATTTTATGGAGAATTAAAAAGAGCCGGTAGTAATCCACATAATTTTGCAAATATTATATCAAGTATAGTAATAGGAGAAGATCCCTGAATTGGGATTTACAAAGTCCTACAAAATGAAAGATTAAGAGAATTAGAAAAATTATCATTAACTAATTGGAAGAAAATAAAGCAATTTTCTCAACATTATCTATATAATGCTACAACCGCTAAACAAGGTTATAATACAGAATAGTTGAAAAATATTTTCATAAGTTGCCGATCCTTTAGGATCTATGATATTTGAAGAATACAAAAGAAAAATGTTCTAATTGCTATAATATCTCTCGTGGCTATAACTTTTGTTTTTAAACAATTAAGAAAGATATGTACTAATATACAAGCCCGTAGATCAATGAAGCAATCTGATTATAATTTTTGTAATAATATAGTTCAAATACCATTGACATATGGAGAAGAAAGATCCAAGTATAAAAAAATATCCTAAGAATTATAGAAATGAAAATATAAGAAGGAAGAAGAGATATTTTCTACGAAGATCCGATAATAGAGCTCCTTTCTTACATAAGAGAAATGTAAGAAGATATAATCCTAGAAAGAATTATGATAGTACTTGCAGATGTTTTATCCGTAATTCTCCGCATCACTTAAGCGAGTAACTTGTCCTAATAAAGATAAGAAAAGATATTCTAATAAGTTAGAAGAACAAGAAAAGGTTCTAATAATAGATAGTGTAAATGAAAATATTCTAGTATGTGATGATGAAATAATGGATGATGAATCAATATATTCAATCATAGAAACATGAGATAGAATATGATAAAGAACAAGAATCAAGTGATGAAGAACTAGATTTAATTGATGAATTATCCGGATTAAAAATTGAAATGATGGATCAAATAATTTCCAAGCATAAGAAAGAAGAATACCGTGTTTTATCTAATACATGTTTGTCTCCTTTTGCAGGAATGAATATAAGATGTGTATATTGCATATATTATCAAGAACCGTAAGATAGAGCTACATGCGCCTTTGTTTAAAACAAGCATGTATGTTATGCTCAGCTTAAGCGAAAAGATAGAAATAATAACATAACAAATAATATTGAGAAAAATAAATTAAGCTTAGAAAAAGAAAAAGAAAAATATGAGAATAACATTTCACAAGAATATCTCATCCCCGCATTAAGTTTTAAACCTGAACTTATCCTATCATACTTTACGCAAGATATTATAGATTTAATATGGGCAAAATATCCGAAAGGCAATACAAGAACTTTCAAGATATACAAGAATACTTCTTAAAAATATATGAAGGAAAAGAAAGATATCCAGAATATATATTAGAGCAAATGTCTTCCCTATGATCCATATTGATGATATACTCATTGTCAAGCCTCATCAAAGATTTTTAATATTCATGGTCGACATAGATTTGAAATACTTTTCAAATATAGAACTAAGTAATAATGATGATATATCACTCCAAACCATTATAGATCATGGGCTAATCCATGATATTTATGGTACATTAGAAGAAATAAGTAAATCCGATCTTGGAAAAGCTATTAAAGAAGCATGTAAAAAGTTAATATGTATCCGTGGAAAATATAAGATCAATTTCTCGTTCTAATCCTCCAAAATTCACGCAACCAATAAGACCAAAGAACCCATGACATATATATAAAAAAAAAGGGTCCATATAGATTTCCTAATATATGGACAATTGAGGAAGATTATAAAGAATTATTTGCCAAGAAAACGAATCATGATAACTGGAGAATATTCAGCAATGAAGCAAAAGAATTAGAAAGTCATGTCATATTTGATCACAACTATCATATGATGTATCAAAATAAGATAACAAAAATATTCTTCCAAGCATATTATGATGAATGTATGGTAATACAAAGAGAAGTTGGAAGGATAATTAAACCTAACTATGGTAAAGAATGTCAATTAAGAAAAGAATACAAAGAATTGTTGAATATCCATCAAATATGCCAACCCGAGGATACGGATTTTGAAGATCTTGATTAAATAAGTATTGGAAGTTTTATGAATACATATATTTGCATATGTTGATAAGGTGTTATCAACAATTTGTCCGGGGAATATCATTATACACATGCCGAGTTTTGATTTGATGTTTTGCAACATCAATCAATCTAGGCGTGGAAGGCCATACCCATAATACCCGTGAATAATTTTCAAAAATCTTCAAGATGCATAACCAACAAGATGAAGATTGGCTATCAAGGATGATTATTGAAGCTTCATTGGCTACAATTGATGATTATTGAAGCTTCATCGACGACAATTGAAGAAAATGTCGCCGCAAGCGGAAGTGCAACTCCATCCAAAGACATGCATGCAAGATGAAGCAAAGCCAAGGTCATTGTCGCGCAGCAGTTGAAGGCCGAAGATTGAACGCCTCTTCCTTATCTGCCAGAGGAAAAGGTCGAAGCTGTGCCTTGCATAATTGAAGAAGCCACATCGCATCTCTAGAAGATTCGCATGATGAAGGCACGTCACCAAGGCTTCACTGTGAAAAGGATAAGCTTGAAGAAGCCTGAAGTCTTATCCTCAAGACGAAGTCCGTAAGGCTCTTCGCTCCTATAAAGCGAGAAGGCCATCGCCCACATCAAGGAGAGGGAGACACCGACACGGCATCGGAGAAACGAACATCGCCTCTCACATCCGCACCCTCTCAACCATTCACTCTCCACTGAAGAGCACCATGAAGACCATTATCTCAGAGCACATCTGAGCACCATCCACCACCAAGATTAGTTTTAGAATAACCCTTTCCACTTCCATTGTATTACTCCACCTGCATCAGAAAGAATAAGGAAGGACCGGTGAACTTCCCGCGCTTGTAAGGTAATCGGGTTTGTGCTAAGTGCTTGGGGTTTCGAAAGGGAAAGCCGTATGTAAGCTTGTTTGCTTTAATGGAGCGCTTTTAGCTTTGAGAATCCCCTCGCTTCAGAGTAGCCCCATGTAAGTTTGAGTCTATTCTATGGACCCTATAGGAGAAGCCTCTGTGCGTATTGTTCTTGTATTGTTCTCGTGTTAGCCCAGGTAGCGGCGTTTTAGAGAACTCTGAAAGAACTCTGAGTCACAGAGAAGTGTTCCCTTCGGGTGGGACTGCCTGGGGAGACGATAGACGCCTTAGCGTTCTACGTCACCACGACGAAAACGGCTATCGTCAGCGTTAGAGGGATAGGATTAGCTGCTGTTTTTGTTGAAGAGAGCTAGTGATGCATACGGTGAGTACCGAGTAGGATCAACACAAGCATAAGTACACACGCTTAACCTAAGAGTAAAAATTTATATTTTTAATATATATATATATATATATATATATATATATATATATATATATATATATATATATATATATATATACACACACACCGTATGTATATATCGCACCCGGGTGCATTCGCTATAATGAATGCACCCGGCCAACCGACGCGGCAAGGTGGACCTGGTCGGACCCGGCCCTCGCTAGCTAGCCCCCGTTTTCCCTCGTCCCCGCACACCACCGCCCCTGCTGCGTCCGCTATTTCCGCCGTGCCAAACCACAGCCAGAACTCCGCTTCGGTTCGGCGTCGGCGCAAGGGTGGCGGAGGCACCGGGCGCCGCCCTCCCGCCCACCACCGGCGGTGGACCGGCCGATCCCTTCCACGACGGGAAGCGACCCGCCTCTCTTCCTCGTCCCCAGCGGCGCAGCGGCTTCACCCTTTCCCCAACTGGAAGCACGGTCCGTCTCCTACTACGACCCTTGGCGGTGCGGCCGCCCCTTCCCGCAGCCCGAGCGGCGACGACGGCTTCACTCCTGCTTCTTCTCACCGTGAGTTGATCTCGGGACCTCCCCCAAGCTTATTTGGGAGTTTCTCTTTTTGTCTTTTTTACTCGCGGGGGTTAGTCCAACAAAATATACCAATGTCTACACAAGCAATTTTTAGTTCAATAACCAAACTAGACTCCATGTCTAATTCAATTAAGGAAGGCGTTCTAACCTAAGCACCATGCTTAATTTAAAAAGCTTTTGGAAACACACTATCTCGTAGAGTAGCAAAGATTCCCAAACCAAAGCATACTATGGTAGATAAAGGGTAGCATGAAAGTATTATAGGGATTGACTCAAACAGGGAGATGAAAAGCATGACAGTAGTTGTTTAGTAGATTGAGCATGTCTCAAAAGGTAGAGGCAACTAATGTAGCAACATGATAAGGAAATATTTCTATGCATGTGATTTCATGTTGCACAATGATTGGTTGGACATACATTACATTGTCATCCTTCGTTCTTTTTGCTCTAAACCAGAAATGGTTAGTGACAAAAATACCCGAAGGAATATTTCTTCATTCATATCTCTATGCTCACTTCACAAGGGTACTATAGCAATAAGATAAACACTCATGTTATTTCTCAAGAAGTGCTTGTTTAAGGACAGTAAGCTCGTCCTTAGGAAACCTGTTGAATTATGATTCATGATGGTGAAGTGGTTTCCCTTCCAATATCAATCTACCTCAAAATTTTATGCCAACGAGATCTAGAATATTTATTATAGATGTATGCATCTACAACCACCATTTCAAAATCTATAGGAGGAGAGAAAATGAGGGGGTTGAAGATCTCGTGTGATAGTGATAGAGAGACTAGATGATTCAGGAAGGTGATCATGTGAACATGGACTAGATGAAGTGTCTATAAAGCAGCTCTCATACTCACTGATGTTGTCTTCCTTCTTGAACTCCAAGGTTAATTCATCATGGCTGTCTAAAGGATCCCTTGGGTTGGTGTCTCTCGTGGCTATAATAATATTTAAAATGTCGTCCATACAATCAATGGTTGTGGTACATAGGTTTTAACACTCTCAAGCCATTGTTGTGGGTCTTCTTGGTGGTCTTGATGATTCCTATGCTTAGGTTATTGTGGTAAATTTCTAGGGTCATCATGAGTCTCAAAGAAGGAAGCATATGTAGATTCACCGGGGTCAAGGATGGGTTTAGAGATAGGTTCGAATAAATCATCTTGTCTATGCATAGAAGGGGAGAAGATAATATTGTCTTCTAGATAGCTTTGCTCTCCTTCTATGGCATGATCAGACATGGCATCCTTGGGTTCTTCCCAATGTCTTTTGAAAGAATAAGCATATTTAATAAGAGACTTCTCCTTAAAGGAATCTGAATTATAATCACTTGGAGATCTCTTGTATGTATGAGAATTTACTATTCCCCCAAAATCACCGAGGCTGCAATCATAAGGTTCTTTCAAAGGTGGAATTTCTTCTTCCTTTGGGTGATTTTGGGATGTTGATGGTTCGGGATGGATAGCTAAGTCTTGGGATTGGAATTGTTGTGAATTAGCTATCATAGTTTCCTCTCCTTGATTGGAGGGTGATTCTTCCTTTTCTCGGAAAAAGTTCTAGTGGAGGTGGCGTATCCACAACATCTGTTGATGACATCCGAAATCTCATGTTTGGTTTTAGAAATTGATGACACACTTGTGGACTAATCCTTTGCTCTAAGTATATGACTTGAGATAGGATTAGGCTGATGACAAGGAGCATGATGATCATGAACATGGACAATGATGGTGGACATGGTGGATCGTCAAGCTCGGTGATCGGCTTGAGAGGAACCCGGGAGATCAAGGCAAAGGTATCTTGATAGGGTTTTCCTTTCGGTGATCAAGACACGATAGAGCGCGTGTGATCATATTCTAGGATAGATAGCCGACTATCAAGAGGGGATGCCGTGACAATCCTTTGGTGAAGTGCTTCTAGGTCAATTGACTTGCATATGCATTTAGGATTGAGAGCACTAACCGTTCTTGTCTAACCGATCGCGACATGCTAACACTTGTGCTCACGGGACACATTCGAAGTGTTGGCAACTCAAGACAAGAAACGAAACTTGGAAAGGTGGAAAGACGATGACCTTAGCGATGAAGAGGAACTTTTTCAAGCTACTTGACGCCGACGCCGGGCCGGCGCTGGCGCGCCAGCGCAAAGTAAAAGTTCGAATTAGCGCGATCGACGGCGTCCGGGCGAGGAGCGCCCGACGCGGTTGGAATCAGTCCCGGCGTCCGTGCCGTTCAACCGGAATCCAACAACACGAAGTCAACAATACGACGCCGCCAGCGCCGCCCCGCATTTGTCGCTGATCCCAAGAAGCATGTCGGGGAGGCCTCCCGCCGGACGCGGCGCCCGGGCGCCCGGGCGCAAAGGCGTCTGGCCGTGTATTTGTGGGCACCAGGCGCGTCCCAGCGAGCGGCAGAAGAAGAACTTTTGGCCAACGGCTCTATTTCGACTTGGGGTCTATATATAGTGCCTTGGCCGGTTCTTTTGAGTCTCTCTTGCACATTTCAACAGCCTAACTTATTTGTGAGCTTGTGAGACTCCTCTCTACTCATCCCCCTCACTCTAACTTCGAATCTTGAGTGAGATTGAGAGTGATAGAAGTGCATTGCTTGATTAGTCTTGCATCTAGAGGCACTTCATCCTTGGAGAAGCCTCGGGATCTTGTTTCTCTTGGGAATTTGCTTGGTTCCCTAGCGGCTTGGAGCAAGAGGCGGTATTGAGCTCGATTGGAGCTTGTTCGAGGCCACACCGGTGGTGATTGTGAGGGGTCGTTCCTTACCCCGCGGGAGATTCGCGAAAAAGGAGCACTAGTGGATTGCTCGTGGCTTGTTGGACCCTCTCTTGTGATCGTTTGCTTGAGCTCCCATAGGGGATTTGGCACCGCCATTAAAGCTTAGCACACGTCAAGTGAGTGTGTCGCCACAACGGAGACTTAGCGTCTTGGGCAAACACGTGAACCTCGGTGAAAAATCATCGTGTCTATTGTCTTGAGTTCGTTGGAGATTTCTCATTGTACATGGTGATTGACATCATCCTCTACACTCCGCGGTGGTATTGTATTCTAGCCTCTTAGCATTACTTTCACTAGTAGCTTGTGTAGTTTGCTTAGTCTTGTTTAGCTCCTAGTGGTAATCTAGTTAGAATTGCTTGTTCACCTAGGAGTAAACTAGCAACATAGCCATTGTGTGGATTAGAGACAATAGAATTGACTTGTGGCTTGCTTAGCTATTTCATAGCACCGCTTATTTAGCTTGCCATCTTATTGTCTAATCCGTTTGTTTAGTGTTGTTGTAAGAATTTTTAATAGGCTATTCACCCCCCCTCTAGCCATTAGGACCTTTCAAGTGGTATCAGAGCCGAGGCACCGTTTTTAGAAGTGTTAACACCAAAATTTGGTAGAGCCTGGATGATAAATGGGCCGGCACACGGTGGTTCGATAAGAGAGTCATTCGGCTAGCAGGGAAGACAAATAAGCGGTCTGTGGCATTCGGGAGGCCGCTGTTATTCGGCTAGAAGCCCGAGTCCGAAACGAACCGAGCATGAGATAGTTTGGCTACCGTGGAGCATCAAGGAAGATATTCGAGGACGAGGGCCCACGTCATGTGCAATTTCACAACTCCGAGAAGACTTGGAGGACATTGTATCTTAGCTAGATATTTTTGTTATGTTTATTCGTAATTAGTTAGGACTCGTCAAAGCCCGGGTATAAATATGAGACCCCGGCAAATCGTAAAACAATCTACCAAATCAAATACAACCAACCCGGCTCCGTGCCTTGGCTCCGGCCACCCTTCGAGTCCGGTCGTGTCGCCGATCTATCAAGCGAGAGGATTCATCGACCCGTCGACCTCCGTAAGTACCGGCAACCTTGCACCATGTCTAGTATCGTCGGCGGATTTAGATTATTGCAAGTAGTCTTGTTCACGCTTAGTATCGTCGGGCGGATTTAAGCTATCGGGGGCAAGAGGATTCTTTTTATCGATCATGAGCCATCCGGTGGGCTAAGGTCCGCTAAGAGCTAGTTATCGGCTTCATTAGATCCGGCAAATCTAATGAATTCATTGTTACCAAGTGGTGCATGTTTCTTATTTATTTATTTATTTAATTATGATTGCACACACTTTTTGCCCAATTTAGATTGATGTGGCTCGGCTTTATCTTTTGTTAAGATCTAGATGTCATCAATGTTTCCAATGTTCATCATTAGTTTGTCATTAGATCTATCTGTTCCTTCATAGCCGAGTCTAGTTCAATCTAGGTTGTTACGTGTTGCGGGTTCTTGCATGTTTAGTCATGAGTCGTGCGGTAGGCTAAGGTTTTACGTGTGAGTTTCTTCTTCATGGACCCTGGTTCGGCAAGCTTGCCGAATACAGTTATGTGTTTACTTGTATCTTTCATGTGTAAGTCTACCTATCGTTAGAGTCTAGTCGGCAAGCCGTATCATGCGGTGGATTAGCTTGTTGCGTGTCATGCGGTGGATTGCTTGTTAGGGAAGAAGAGGGTTTAGAAACGGTTAAGTCCGGCAAGTGGTATCATGCGGTGGATTAGCTTGTTGCAAAGTGTATCATCGCGGTGGATTGTTTGTTAGGACTGATCGGGATAAATCTCGGCTTTTTTTTTAGATTAGGTTTGCATATGCATTTTACATGTCTATGCATACACGCCTCAACGAGTAATGAGTATCTATAGATCTATTTAGATGTATGCGTGCTTTTAGCTTGTCATGGTTAGATTGTATCATGCGGTGGATTGATCTAGTTGTGGTAAGTGGTTTAGATCTGTAGCAAGTGGTATCATGCGGTGGATTAGCTTGCAAGGGTTTAAGCTCGACGGGTTTAGGAAGGCTAGACGTGCGGCGGACTAGTTGGATGAAACCTATGCATGTGTCATTTAGATTAGGTTTATATTTATGAGTTACACGCTTTTGCTCCATGTTGTCAATTAATTCAATCCATGCAATAGAACTTTATGATGTCATATCATGATGATCGACTTTACTTATTCAAACATGTCTTCTATGATCATTCGACAAACATTTATTACATTTACATCTTTGTACAAGCTTACGAATGCATTCATTATCTGTTGGATGAGATAGCTCTCATAGCTATATGTCTTTACATCCGCCTTAGAGCCATACATGCGGAATCGTCTTGGTCTCACCGGGCATGTTCCGGATCTCACGCTTACCTCCTTGTCAATTAATAGGTCAAATTGATCGCACGCCTCAAGACGCGCCTCGGGCGGCGAAAGTAAAGCCGGCTATTCCCGGCTTGTCGGTGTGTGCGGCGCGAGAGTCGATTTTGTGCCTACACACTTTTTGGCACGCCCGAGGGGACAACTCAAGGTCACAACACGATGCGACAACGTCGACAAGAGCAATGTCATTACGCTCCCGGATGGATGACCGCCACCGACCTAGAGACCATGGTGAGAGATATGTGCGCAGCCTTCTCGCAAAAGTGCATGTCATGCTTCTCCAAGAATAAGAGTGGTACAATCATCTAGAAGACAGATCTTCCAAAGATAGTGATGCCCGTGATAAGGAATATGCTCAACAAGTTTCGATGAAGAAGAAGGGCGAGGAAAGGAAGATGAAGAACCGGCGCTGAAGAAATTCATCGGATGGAAGAGATTGTTACAAAATGCCGTTGGGAGAGCAATGACTAATCACAACACGGTGTTCTTCAATACTTTCCGTGATATCATGAAGGGCAGCTTTGGACCCGAGTTTGATGAGCACTTTGAGAGGCGGCTTGGTGAGCTTTCAGGGCCTAGATACATACATGTGCCAAAGCCACCACCAAAGAAAGGAGCTACAAATCAAGAAGCCGGAGGGGAGAACAAGACACCAGAAAAGTCGGGGGAATCCGGAGCCAAGACACATGGAGAAGCGGCGTTCGGTGCACACAGAATCCTCTAGCATACAACACCTACTCAATAGCTCCAATGGCCGGTGGGTTCTGAGAAATCCCTTTGGCCCCTCGTTATCTGAGAGTTCACCGACTATTCCACTATTCATGCTATGCCAAATCCTGGATATAGGCCACCGGGCCGATCGGACAATATCATGGACCACAAGATTCAAATATGGATATACTCCTAGCGAGGATGGCCGATATGATGCAACACCAATTTGGGATTAAGCCCAAGAATCGGCCCTATGTGTATCGGTCACCCTATCCCCGATTGGTACAACGGTGGCGCTTCCTTCCGTGATTGAAGCCTCCAACCGACTTGACCAAGTTCTGCGACAAGATGACACCTCTACTACCGAACACATCGGTCGGTATCCGATTCGATTAGGAGAGCTTGCCAATGATGAAGCATGGAGGATTCGCTTCTTCCCATCATCCCTTACAGGGCCGGCTTTCACATGGTTTGCTACGTTACCGGCCAATTCTATTGGAACATGGTCTGAGCTGGAGGACAAATTCCATTCATACTTCTACATGGTTCCAATGAGAAAGAACTCGTTGACTTGATGGGGTTGACGAAATATAATGAAACACCACAAGAGTTCTTACGCGGTTCGAGAGAAACAAAGAACTCATGCTATTCTCTAAATTTGCCGGACCATCGTTTGCCACCATAGCCATTCGGGGTATGCATCCAGCTATCGTGGAAAAGCTAGCCGGTATGGAGTTTGATGACCTTGGACAACTCTCAAAGGCCCTATCACTCATGGCCAATCAGTTCGAGAGCATCAAGAAGGACACCCGTTTTTGAGAAAGGGGCAACGTGTCTTATCAGACATACAACCACTTTTTGGAAGAAGGAGAAGATGAGGATGATGGCCAGGAAGAGGTGGCGGTACCCGAATTCGCTTGGGGCAAGGAGCCCGTCCAGTTAACCCAAATGGATGAAGACACTCAAGGGGGCATATGACTTCAACGTCTCCAAGTCGGACAAGCTCTTTGAGTTCTTAGTCAAAGAAGGACGTATCAAGCTACCAGAGAATCATGCTATGAGACGTCATTAGGGTCAAGACTGGGAAATATTGTGGCTTCCATGATATGATCACTCACAACATCAACGATTGCGAATCTTGAGCAAAGAGATTCGAGGGCTATACAAAGGGGTCTCCTCAAGTTCAACAACAAAGATGAAGGTGGATAAGGAGCCCTTCCCCTGCGAGCATGGTTGCTTTCGATACGTGCATGATTTCGCCCCAGTGATCCTAAGGGCAAAGGCCCGGTGAAAGTCTTGACTTTTGAGAGGGCAAAGCAAAGTGGATCGATTGACCCTAGTCGGCAAGTGTCCGATATAGAACTCCGGGGGCGTCGTGTTCGGTTTCCAAATAGCCTAACAGAAAAAAGAAAACATCCAAACCAAGGGTGACATCTCGTATAATCTTTGAATAAATGGCAAAGACAACAAGAGAAGCAATATCGTAGAGATTAGCGACTTCGCGTAAGAGCAAAGGGAGGTATGAAGAGGAGATGTATCACCAAGAACGAGGAGGAGTACATGAAAGAACGAGAGGAGTCTCATTGGGACCGCCGCTTTCTTTAGGCATTGCCGGAATGAAGGCTTAAAGCTGCCTGCTAGGAATAATTGCCTCAATACGAAGGAGCAATACCACGGGTGCAGACAGGCACGAGTCAACCGGCCGTCCCCATCCAAGAAAGATCGGGGCACGCTTCCCCGGAGGATGATCGGCGTTTAAAAATGAAGACAAAGAAACCTCACGTCGTCGAAAAGAATTACGAGATCAAGCATGGGGCCGATGTGGAGGATTCCGATGATGATCCGGACTCTCCTCAAGAGTATGTGTGGCAAAAGGGACAGTGGTGCCCTCCCCGGTCTAAGGAAGAGCCGTAAGAGAAGAGTCCAACGCCTCGAAATAGGGAGCTTAAGGAAAACAAAATTTAAACGCAAAACAAAAGTGTGGTGCCCAAAAAAAAAAGAAAACTCGGGAAGCCAAGATTCGGTAGAAGAGTATTCGGCAAGTGGGCATTCGCGATGTTAGCATGGTGTTCTACATCCCTATAGAGTTTGCGGCCCCTCTGAGAATAAGCCACTGATGATCTAGAGGAACAAGATGCTTATTCAGATGAAGAGGCCTATTCTGACTTTGATAATAAAGAGATGATTGATCTCTTAGGACAGTTGGCTCTTTCAAGACAAGCTGTGTTCGACAGGCCTAGAAAGCATAATCATTTGAAGCCTTTTTACTTGAAGGGATACGTTAATGGAAAACCTCTGACTCATATGTTCATCGATGGAGGGGCTGCAATCAATATCATGCCATATACAACCTTCGTAAAGCCGGGATGACCAAGGAGGACTTGCTGAAAAACGTATTATATGCTCGGGGACTTTGCGGGCAATCCTTCTGATGATACCCATGGAGCCGTTCACGTTGAGTTGATGATCGGCTCAAAGACTTTGATCACTACCTTCTTTGTGGTCGATAGTAAGGGGTCCTACAGACTTACTACTTGGGAGAGATTGGATCCATGCTAACTGTTGTGTTCCATCCACCATGCATCAAGTCCTCATCCAATGGAACGGTGATGACGTCGAGATAGTGCAAGCTGACGATTCGGTAAGCGTTGCTACTACTGAACCATCGCTACGGGAGTATGAAGGTGTGGAATGCTTTTCGGGAAGAGAATGGGAAGAAGGTCCCGTCGGTACTTTCGTTACAAAGGTCAACAACCGATTGAGATAGTCGGCTCTCATAGTAATTTTAAGGGAAGATTTCGTGTCGGCTTCTAAAAGAATCGAGTTATTACAAAATGTGATTGGCCGACACGCATGATTTCAATAGTTTGAGCAAAAGTCTGTTCTATTCATAAGAGATAGCCAATGAATAAATCATCGCCTTTTAGCGTAAAAAATACTCCATAGAAAATTGGAGTATAGCCGGCATAAGTATTGTTATGTCGGCTTTAGTGCAAAAATATAAAAAATCAACTTGAAGCCAAAAGGGTCTTTTATTCGAGAACTCGAGAGTTGGTTGCAAGGCATTGCCGAATACGTTACAAAAGATTTCTACTTGGTCCTAATCCTAGATACTATTCAAAGCATAATCTTGGTCACGCTTCTTTATTTTCTTCTTTATGGCTTCCTTGATCTTATCAAGGATCTCTTGCACTCGTGGCATCGGTGGGTTCATCGGCATGTCAAGCGCCCGCACCGACACTTGACATTGCTTCATGGAGGCAATTGTGGCGTTCGGAGATTCCTTCTCAAAAAGATACGGTGGTGGTCAATTTGTTGGAAAAAGCAATGTGCGTATAAGGTTGAGGTTTTTACTTACCACCAATGTGGACCTCCGGTGACATGCGGCATTCGCGTTTTGGCGGCGGCATAGGAGCCCTGTCACGTCCAGATCCGCTTGGAGTTCCCTCGCGACGGCGTTTCTCTTCACGCACCGCTTGCGAAGAGTCTCTGCGTCTGGCCGAGAATCCTCATCGGAAGAGTCCGATGGGATTGGAATTGGAATGCGCCGTGTACCAAACAGAAATGCGGGTGCGTTGGCGAGCTAGAGGCGTAAAGGATTAGAATACATTATGATAAGGGGAAATCGGACTGCAAGGATGAAATCTCACCCAAGTGAGTATGGAACCGTGGTGGAGGACCCCCTGATCGTTGACTCTTGGCCGATTTCTTTGCCTTTGTGTCGCCATTGGGATCGCCCGGTGCTAGGAAAGTGCTTGGTGAAGGAAGGAAAGAAATTGAAGGACAGAATTGCAGTTTCAATCTCAACTGCGTTTGGACATATAAGGCCGGATACTTGATGGAAAGGAAGTTAATTGGCCGAGATATTTTAAATTATATATTTTTTTAGAGATTGCTTATTAAGGAAGCTTGCTCTACTCGTTCCATCTCCCCTGACCGACATTTTTGCCCCCGTTGGTTTATTGGGAGAAGAGAAAGGCGGGGACACATTCAATGACGCAAAGAAAAAAGGTCCGCGAGTTTTACGGAAACCTAATTTTTTATATTATTTGAGGGTTTGGCCGATAATGACGCCGAGGCAAAATTCGATCATTTTGTTCAACAAGAATTTCATGGGGATATTCACAAGAACAAAAGAGATGAGAAGATTGGTGACAAAGTCGATCCGCTTTTGGAGTCAAGTATGAAGAATTATTTCTATGAGGGGAGCCGAGAGGGACCATCATTTTTAGGAGAATTCTGAAATGGTCGGCAATTAAATCGGATGACCTTGAGAGGTATTTTCAGATTCGTTCGGCCGAGTTACGTTCGGTAACATTGAACACGATATGAATCGGCAAAGACCTTATTCGGCATCAAGATGGTCAAACCCAGATTCATAAAGACAGTTTGAAACACAAAGATCATAAGAGACGAAGTTAAAAGAACTGGTTCTTTATTGACAAGAGGGAGGAGATGCAAGTCCATTACATATTGACTAATTTTTCCTAATCTACAATGCTATCATAGATGGTCTTGAGGAGTCCATAGGCTGCTGAATCTTACAATCGGTCGTGGGGCTGGAGGACTATCTTCTTCGAGCTCCTTGATCAACCCACCGGTGGCATATTTCAGGTGGTGGAGCCTCCTCGCTATACCAAACATGATAGGGATTGAATAAAGAAGTTGTTTTCGAAAAACAAGAAAGGAGTGCTCGAGAGATATGATAAAACTTACGATTCTTTGTGGTGCATCGAAGCCTCGTTTTCTCTGTCAAGGCGAGCCATGGCCTCCTCTGCATCCCCCAGGATTTGGAGTGTCACCCGATGATCTTCTTTCTCCTTATTGAGAGCTGCTTGCTGTTGGCGTTTCTTAGCGCAATCACTAAGAATAAATATTATCCTTAATGATAACGTCAAGAGAACGTCGGATGATAGAAGATTTAAATATTGCAAGGGTCAACCCATAGTTTACGGATCTATCATCGTAGCATTTCACCCGTGAGTATTCGGTATCGTTCATTTATATTTTCCCATGGGAAGACAGTTTAGATTTAATATGATGATGATAGCCCACAATGTATGTATGGATAGCCACTAATCATGTACGAGGGTAAGTGACAATAATATTGGAGATAGTGGTGACACACACACTTCTTGAGCACTAGAAGGAATAAATAGAAAATAACATTAAAAGGGAAAATCTATGTTGAGTTGGCTATTCTAATATCGCCAATGCGTCGGACTATAGTCTACATAATGTCATTCATGGTTCATAGCGAGAGATGGGCTAAAGTGATGAGGAGATGCCGCATTTGTAACACCCCTGGTGTTACTTTCACTAAAAACATGACATGTCATCATGATCATTGCAAAGCATGCATGATTAGCCCACCCCTGTGTTGCATTGAACTAAAATAAGTTTAATTTATGTTTGGATGCATTGTCGGTCGAAAAAGACGCTTGAGAGGAATCGAGATTTCGGAAACTATTCCCCTCAGCCGGAAACCCTAGCTTTCTAAACCCTAATTTGTCCCCTTTTATTTATTTCAAAATTTATCAAGAATTTGGGTATGGTTATTAAAGCAAAAAAAGGTAGATTTTTCAAAGTTGAACAAAGTTGGTATTTTGAGTTTTCAAAGATTAGTTCAAAATTTTGAAGCAATTTTGAATTTTATCAAAACCCTAATTGCCCCCTTTTCTATATTTCAAAATTTAAGCAAAATTTGAGAAAACTTTCAAAAGTTAGTTTGTAGATCTTGTTGAGAGGAACAAAAGTCATGTACAAAGTTTTTCAAGTTGTTACATGATTTTAAAAAGTAATTTTGAATTCAAATTTCAAAATTTTGAACTGCATTTCAAAAGTCATATTTCTAGGCTGAATTTGAAAATGCTCCAATTGTGAAAATTGTAGATCTTGAAAAATTAAGGCAAGTTGCTTTTTGGAAATTTTTGAGTTCAGTTCAAAATTTGAGAGTAATTTGGAAAATTCAAAGCTAGGGTTTGAGTGAACAAATAACCCGGCCACTCTCCCTCTGCCACCGCCCGGCGCCAAACGTTAAGCGCCGCCGTCCACCGCCCCAGCGCCTTCCAGCGTCGCGCCCACAGGAGGAGCTTCGACCTCCCTAGCCACCTGTCCGACCCCTCCTCCTATAAATAGGCCACCGTCGGCGACGGGTCCTCTTTCTTCATTTTCGCGCCGCCGAACCGGCCTTCCTCCGCCGCCGTAAATGCGCCGTCGTCGGGCATTCTTTCGTCGTCCAAGTTAGCCAGCAAGATCGCAGCCCGTTGCGCCTCTTTTGAGCCAGCTCGCGCGCCGCCTTCTCGCCGCTGAGCTGCCCGCGCGACCCGTCTTCCTTAACGCCGGTTTGCGGCGGCGCCAGCGTTCGACCTGCCGCGGAGAGCTCCGGTGAGCCGTGGAAAACCATCTTGCGCTCTAGCTTCCTCGATGTCCTGGTTGTGATCGGCTCGGCGTTTTCCACAGACGAAGCTCCGGCGGGCCGGAGCGCCGTTCTTGCTTGTCGCCGCCGCCGCCCCTCGCGACGACCTCTCGACCTAGCCCCCGTCCTTGTGGGCCTCGTCCCAAGCTCTGGTGAGCTCCTGCCGCCCTCCTTCTCTTAGTTGTCCATTTGGTCCACGGACGGCGCGGAGCGTGGCCGCGCCGCCCGCGCGGCGCGCCGCGCGTCGTCGATGGCCGCGCACGCACGGCACGTGAATAGTAGCGGGCTGTTCTTGTTCACCAGCCGGCTCAACATCGTTCACCCGGGCCGACCCATCACTATTCAAACCCGAACCCGGTCCGTCTTATGCAGTAACGGGCCATGCACAAAGATCTTGGGCCATGCACGATGCAGGCCAAGATTCAACCCAAACCCTTTTCCAATTTTGAATTGTTTTATTCAATTTCTTTAATTTGAATAGTGTCCGATTTTCCAAATTTTGTATAAATTCAAATACTAGCTCAAAAATTCTGAAAATTTTTTGTATAGCCTTCCCATGAGTATGACTATCCATGAAAAATTTGAAACTTGAATTTTGAATACTTTTGACATGATTTAAAAATACAAATTTTAATTGAAAAATGCATCTTCCTTGATTTTTAATAATTATTTTATTTATCCAAAAATCACAAAAATTATTTTGGTACTGTTTTTATGACATGGTCTACTTGTACAAAAATTTTGAGCTTGTTTTGAGAAAGTTAAAATATTTATTATTTCATGCCCTATTATTTTATGTGTTAAACAAATTGTTAGCGCTTTATAACTTAGGGTTTTGGGTGAATTTTGGATTGTTTTGTGAACCCTAAACCATGCCTTTATCAAGTGGTCCTTGAGAACTCCTTAGGCAATGGTGATGATATCTCATAGAGTAGTTCAACAAGTTGGTTTTGTTGGGTTGCAACTTTATCGTGAAGAAAAGTTGTACTCAAATGTTTATCTTTTCATGCACCCTCGCGCATCATGTTTATATACACGGCATCATGTAAAGCATATGTTATTCTTTTCGTATAGTAAACGAGGGTGATCGAGAAGTTGTTGATCAAGCGCCCGAGGAAGGCTATTTGGTTGATCTTAGCTCTCGGAGTACTACGATCCGTCGTCCGAGTCGGGATATTTAGATCAATCAAGGCAAGCCCGGTTCATTTAAACATTCCTTGTGTTTTTACAAAGCTTTATATCACCTTTGCTTTATGCTTTGCATTAGGTGATAGAAGTTGTGTGATAACCTAATTGATGCATTGTCCATCCTTGATTATTTCGATATCTACCTTGATAACCCGTTTTGGTAAAAATGATTAGAAATGCTTAGCCATGCTAATTTAGTTAGACTTTTGAGTCAAAATGTGACAAGTCTCTTATGATAGCCCGAATGGGCATTTAATGAGAAAGGATGTTATATGATGAAACCATACTTGGATATGGTGTTTAATTTGAGACCCGGTCGGGTAATTTGCATTGAGAATGGAGTCTCGGTGTAGTATTTCGGCTTGTCGATTAAGGACCCAGCGTGTAGGCACGTATGCGCGAGACTATGGAGCATAAATCGCGCGCTGGTCGTTTGGCCAATGGCACGCGTGCATGCGGCGTCGTCCCGGGACGGTCGAAACTAGTTCCGGGCGCATACTCCGTGGCGATCTTGGGGGTGTCAAATCGGAACGCATACAACCGCGCCTTGCGGGAGTGGAGAGATGGCGGGAGTACATGTTACCCTCGTGGGTTAAAGTCCCGGATTGGAGGTGTACGGTATTCTCGGGTGGCGTGGGGCCGGTTCCGTTTTGAGTATCCAGGGAAAAGGTTGATATATGCAAGCTTAAGTGCTACATATGTCGTGTGGAAAGAACTCCCATTTGGGTTAATCGATTTCGAAATCACCGTGCTTCTCGGATATGGAGACTCGGTTTCCGACTTATATCGTAGATTAATTATGGAGCAGTGAAGAGATGGAATAAGTGATGATATTTCTACAAAGTGTATCTTTGTAGTTTAAGATCACCTAGAATAGGTGAGAAACTAAATTGGGTTTAAAATGTTAAAAGTAAGGATTCACTATTAGTAAGCTTTTACGCAAAAAGAGTCCTTGATTCTTGCTAAAAGCCTTACCTTGAATCCTATTAGACCAACATTCCCGAGTCTTCTCCTATTTTCTTTAGTCGGGTAAGTCTTGTTGAGTACTCCCGTACTTTCGGGGTTTGTTAACCCATGTTGCGGGGACCAGGTAGTCATATGCACCTTTGGATCTTGTTGTATGGCGATCCATCAAGAAGATAGTGACGATGAGTGAGACTTGAGACCCGGGCGGTGGTCCGGCGATTGTATTATATGTAATAATCTTTTCGGCTACTCATATTTATATTTTGTAAAACTGGTTTTAAATAAATGGTTGTAAAATTATTGTAATATATAAGACTTCATTTGTTTTACTCGATTATGTATGAAAACTGTTGTAATATCTTGCATTGACCTCGTAACGGATCCTGGTTGGAATAGTTAATAGTACTTTTCAGGTTCTGGGTGCACATTTGTGACTATTAAAGGTTGTTGAACCGATAATTAGTACATGTGGGCCCTGTAATTTGGAAGGTTACATTACAGCGCTGGTATATGCCCGGTAGGTGACACTTGATAAGACTCCAACCCGACACCCGGGCGTGGAGGAGTGCGAAGGGACGAGCGAGTTGTCACCCTGCGCGCCTACCTCACTACCGGTGGGATGCGGCATTTCCGGATGATTCTCTATAGACCTAAGCACCATGCTTACGTTTATAGAGAACTACCTAAACCCCCAGCGGTACCCGACCCTCTGGATCAACGGGCAAGAGTAAAGGTAAACCCCCGAAGGTACACCCGGACCATCACTCGAACTTAGTTCTACTACGTTCCAAGAATAAAATATGATTCAATTAGCCTAAAGTTAGTCTTGTTAATTATCACATTATACTAACTATATTCTAGTTGGCATAATATGAATATAACGTGAGGATAACTATACTCTAGTTCATATGCATTGCGATATAAATAATGAGACTTGAATAAAGGAAAGAACTTCATAGTAAATTACCAAAAGATCCTTCCAAGGAGACAAGCCCTCCTTAAAGCTTAACCTAACTCAAATACTAACACTAAACTAATGAAGGGGAGAGAGTGGTGCTCAAGGTGAGAATGTAACAATGTGATGTGTAGTGTGTTGTGTGTTGTGTTGTGTGAGGAGTGCCTCTCTTTATATAGTAGAGAGGAGGAGGGAATGGAGGGCTCTCCTTGCTTGGGGGTCTTCTTGGCGGGAACGAAAACTTTGCACCGCATGCAACCGCCCGCTTGAAGATCGCTCCAAACCGCCGAGAAAGGGCGGGAACTTTGGGCGAAATAATCGCCCGGCCGCCGCGGTGGGCGGCCGCCCCTAATTTGGGCCTCCCGGCCCCGACCTTCTCATGTCGCCGTTTCTTCTTTTTTAAATATTGGGCCTATGATGGTGCATGGGCCAAATTGTCTTGTGAGGTTTTGGTCCTCTTGATTGATCCACTCCTTGGCGTCTTTTATTCAATGCGCTTTTTAATTTACTTGGCGACTTTGTACCTATTTCCACTTTTATACCTGCAAGACATAATTTCTATGAATACAAGTGGAACTAGGTTAGAAGTAAAGGTATATGTATCATAAGTTTGCCCCTTTCTCATGAATTGGATATAAGTTGGCGGTATAATATACTTTCGATAATGACCGCCAACAAGTCCCCTAAGCAACCTTTGCTCGTCCCGGAGCAAATAGCTAAGTGTTTGGTTGTTGATCGGGAGTTGCTACAATGCCGATATATTTCAAAATGTACCATGCTCGTAACAAAGTATTCTTCCGTTGTTTAAATAAATTGGCATTTTTATCCTTGATTTCTTAAATCATGTGGGGCTTATAACATTCTCCAAATTCTTGGGTTATTGCAAGATAGAGCGGTTTTCATAGAATCACTAGTCATTCATTCTTTGATTGATCATTCATGCGGAGATTTGTGTAATGATTCCTTAGATCATCTCAGTGTGCAAACCATAAGGAGAAACAAGTCATAAGCCTTGATCAAGATGTGCAAGTGAAATTTTATTTCTTTTTTGATAAGGTATGGGCTAGCTCTTATTTTTTTTTTTAGAGAAGTGGGCTCTACTAAGCCCTCGGACACTTGTCCATTATTCTTCTCTCTCTTCTTTTTTTTTTTTTTTTTTTTTTAGGCGGGTATCGAAGTACCCATTGTTTTATTTTTCGGACACACGTCCATTTTTTCTAACTTAGCTCATAACCTATTTTTGGCAATGTGAATGTGAATCTTGATCAAAAGCGTATGACGGGTGTCTCACATAGGCTATCATGAGAATTTTGATCATTAAGGAATTTTGGAAATTATTCTCGAATGATGAATCTCTCTTAGAACAAAATCATAGTAGATTCTATTTTTACCATATCATATCCGGCAATAGCTTAGAGAAGAATCATGTGTTTGCATACCCACAAATCATTAAGTTTTAGGACAAGACAAGTTAAGCCAATAAACTTAAACATTGGGGAATACAATGTTATGAACTAGGTGCAAATTGAACTATAGACGAGCAACTATTCATCATTTCAACTTTAGAGAAATTAAGCATCCTTATACTACATATTGGAGTGGAATCATTTTTGTTCTTTTCATTTTTTTTTCTCTTTTTTTTTTAGGAAATGAAAATGAAAAAATTAAGAGATAAAATAAAATGATAGGGGAGGTAGGTACTTACCTCCGTGGGGGGTCCTCCCCAAAGCTAGGGCCGATGGCCTATGGGTTAGGGGGTAGTACCCCATGTGGCGCGAGAATGCCATCTCGCGTGCCGTGCTCCTGCCGTCTCGTTCCGCCTCCTCGCTGGTGTTGCGAGTGCTGGCGATGGCGTTGATCGAAACCTGCACAAAACCGGGTGGTGATCGCAACGCAATCTCACGTGTGGAGTTCCACATTCCGAGTCGGGTGTTGATCTCTTGGGCGCTGCGGGGTCCACCGTGAGTGTGGCGTCTTTGGTGGCATCCTTCGAGTCGGAGGATCTTGTGTGTGTCTCATGCCATGTTGACCCTCCCCGCTTGTGCGGATGAGGTGTGAACATCCCTTCATACCGAAGGTCGGTGTGAGCCCGGGGTTCAGCGTTGGTGTAAAGAACCGGGTGTGGGCAGCGTACGGGTGTAGGTGTGGCATCTGTGAACCACTAGCCTCGCCTCGTAGCTCTCCTTCGTGATGACCTCGAGAAACGGAGAACTCTGCGTGCTTCGTCTAGCTCAACTAGAGCGAAGGTGAGTGATGGGGATTTATATAATGAGAGTTCGGGTTAGGGAGCGGAATCTCATTTATATATCTGAGAAATAATAAATAATCTTCTCATGGTCATTCTCATCAAATTTTATTATGTGCCCTTGTATTAAGTGTGATAATGAAATTTCAGAGGTAGAGTATCTAGGTATGTGACATTCTAAGCCCTCCAATGCACCAATGTTACTAGCAATCCTTGTCACAAGAGAGGTACAATAAACAGGTGTGGATTGTTTAAAATTGCTAAGAATGCATTTTATGATTTCTTTTACAGAGCAATTTTTCTCTTATGAACTATGGCATAGAGGCATTGCATCTCAACATCTAAAAGACGGTGAAATTAGTGCCTAGGAAACAAAGTTATGGCAATCCATTTTTGAATGAATTTCAATGTTGGTTGATGTATGTTGGCGTTAGAAGGACGAAACCTAGGATCAGTAGGAACTATGGTGGAGATTTCGGTGAAAAGGTGGCACGATTAAAATGCGGTAAAAACAACTAAGTTTGTGCAACACTTCTTAGCATCAAAGCCTATGTGCCTAGCCAGTTCTTGCCAAGTGTAATAGTAGTATTTACTAAAAAGTCCAAAACTAACACCTTGCTCATGAACTTCCAAAGATCCTAGAAATTGGATGGTGAGGAGGCGAGAGCCTGGCTCATCCAGGGGAGCAATCCCACCATCCGACGACTTTCCAAATGATGGGGAATTCGATATCCATACCTAGTTTTTCGAGGACGTCGTTGGGGAAGCGAGGAGCGGGAGCGAAGTCTCGATTCTTGAGGATGTTGTAGGCTTGCATTTCCCGTTCTCCTTCCGGTCGAGGAGTGCGGTGCATCGGCTTCCTCGATCGTCATCCCCTGGGTGCTTGTTCTTGCTCTTGCTCTTGCTCTTGCGGGAGTGTCCTCTTCATATGCTTCGGTGTTGTCGAAGTGCGTACTCGAGCTTCCTTGGGAGAGCCTCGCGCTCTTCTCACGCCCTTCTTGATCGCGCTTGTCGCTTTCTCGAACATGTTAGCGAACAAAAACGAACGGAATGGAAACAAGTGCTTACTCTTGGAGAGAACTTGGGAGAGAGAGCTTGTGAGAGAGTGTCTTTGGTGTTCTTGCACTAGAGCTTGGGAATGCTTTGTGGAGTGCAAGAAGTGAGCAAGTAGCAAAATAAGAGAGTGAGGGAGTGAGAATGAGAGGGGTGGAGAGCTCTCCCGGCCACCTCGCGAATTTATAGCCCGATGCACCCCGACACTTTCGGGGCGAGGGCAACGGCTAGTGCTCGAGACCGTTTGGCCCGTGGCGAGGGTGTCTTTGCCGGGGCGGCCGGCCCAATGCGGCGGCCCCCCATCCTGGGCCCTTTGTCGCCTGCTTTGGCGGTGTGTTCAAACGGTCGAATCCGACGTTGTGCGATGGTGCGGCGGTCGGGTTCGACCGAAACTTTGTTTTCATTTTCTCTCAAAAAATTTTTTTTTTTTTTTTTTGGAATAAAGTTTTATTCGAATATGGCATTATTTATAAAATCTTATCAATATATGAATTTTATTTATATTATTATTTTTATATTTTAATTGACATGGGAAATATGGCAATGAGATTAAAAAAAATATGAAAAGGAATTCTTTTTAATATTAAAGAATATGGTAATAAAAAGGAAATTAATTAATTAAAGAGGTTTTGAATTCAAATATTAAAAATAATTTAATATGAGGAAAATAAATTTATAGAAGGAAAATATTTATTTCTTACCTTTAGTGAAGCTTACCTTTAGGCTCGCTTCACACGCCATGCCTTCTTCGTATTTTTTTGGATGGTGACATGGATGGCGACTTTATTTCTTCTTGAATCTTTTCGGGGGTTGCGGGGTCGTTCTTCCTCCTTCTTGGCGAGAGCAGTGCAGCTTCCTCTTTGGTTTTGTCTGGTAGATACATTCACGGGGTCCTGTTGCCTTATTTGTTGTCTTTGCTTGAGGTTCAACCTTTTTCTTTTTCCTCGATTTCTTCGGTTGTATCCATTGAATAGGCATTGGACCACCGTGCTTGAATTGAAGTCGACCCTTCCCTTGCCAACATGGATAGTAGCGTTTGTTGTGTTGAGGAACGGTCTCCCCAACAACAATGCTACGTGATCTTCTTCTCCCATGTCGACGACGATGAAATGCGTGGGGACGTAGCTATCCTTCACCCTTACGGAATGTCTCGAAGAATCCCTTACCGCTTTATTCTTTGTTTGATCTCGCCATTCGAGTTTGGTCTTGGTGCGGGATAATGGGAAGTGTAGGAGTGTGTCATTGGCCTTCTTTGACATGATGTTGACACTTGCCCCTAGATCACGAGTGGCGTTGCCCGAACGTGTATGGGCCTATTGAGCGGTGATTGTTGGGCTTCACGGATCCTCCTTCTTCTCCGCAAAAAGGTGAGTCCACAACAACATCCGGTATAACCCGTTCTGAGTGCGGTTGTTTATTGTTACCATGTTAATCGGATTCAATGGGGCCCCGGCTTGGGCCGAGTCCTTTCCCATGTTAGGTGCAACCTGCAGCGGATTAATTGAGCTATTTGGGTTTCTATCATTTTATTAAAGCTCAATTGATTCTTTCTTCTGCCGAAGATAGGGTTTCTAGTTTTGTGTTTACATTTTCAAGCATTTTGTCATTGAAAGATAATTTCTTGTTTAGACTTTCATTAATTTTAGCTTGACCATAAACTAAATCTTTCAAGGAGGGTTGATTGGAATTGAAATTGGAATTGTAATTTGAATTGTAATTGTTACCTCCTTGTGGGCGATTCTGATTGTTCCACCCATTGTTATTACCGGACGAAATCCGTTGTTGGCGTAGGCTACCTCTTCTCGAGTTTCGGGACAAGAGCTTCCCGGATGTCAACCTCTCCACGGACTTCACATGTCATATGTGAGTCCATGGGGAGTGTAGCACCGCTTGACGGAGCTTGGTCGCCAGTCTTTTCATCGGGGAGATCGATCTTTGCAGAAGCGGTCACCGCTCCTTTCGCGGTGCATACCTTTTTGTGTTTTTACGAGGGGCCCGTTCTTCTTCCCAGCCTTGGTTCTCGATCATCTTCTCGATGAGCGCTTCGCTTTCGGACGGTGAGGGATAAGAACGCCCCAAAGAAGAAGATCTATGTGGCCCTTCGACATGGTCGTAAGACCATTGTAGAAGTTCGAGAAGGACGAGCCACTTCTCCATGCATGGTGCGGGCAAAGCGAGGATGTACTCTTGCAGCCTCTCCCCACGCCTCTGGTATGGGTTCCATTGCTGTCTGGCGAAAATTAGAAATTCTTGCCCATGGGCATTGGTTTTGCCCATTGGGAAGAACCTTGCGAGGAATACTGATTGGAGCATTTACTCCAAGTCTTGACGACCTCCTTGTCCTTATAGAACCATTGCTTCGCTTTCCCCACAAGGGAGAAGGGAAACAAGCGAGCTTTGATTGCATCTGGCTCAACGTCCTTGATGACGATTGTGTCGCATTTCTCAAGAAGTTCTGGAGATGAGCATTTGCGTCCTCGCTTGGCGGTCCACGAATGGACTTGCTTGTACCATCGTGATGAGGCCGCCCTTATCTCAAAGTTCTTATCGCCCAAGTTGACACGGGGGCCAATCGGGACATTGCCCACGATGGGGGCGAGTAGTCACGGAGTGTCTTGGTGGCCATGAGTGTCGATGAAGATGGTACTTGGATGGCGGGTGCAACCTCCTCGGGAGTGATGACAAAAGAGTGGCCCGAGAGCCGACTCCTTCGGCAGCCTCTCCGGATCGTCGGCGAAGTTATTCGGCAAAGTTGCGACCAGTCATACACTATCTATCTGTTTTCATCCACAACGGAAGAAAACAAAAGAGTTAGCCTCGCAAAGATTAGGGCTATCATCCATACATGTGGTTATGATCATCTTTATTAATTTTTTTCTTTTAACCTTGCCTTCCCAAGAACGGCGCCGAAAATGCTTGTTGGCGTTTCTTAGCGCAATCACTAAGAATAAATATTATCCTTAATGATAACGTCAAGAGAACGTCGGGTGACGTAAGATTTAAATATTGCAAGGGTCAACCCGCAAGCGCGCGGATCTATCATCGTAGCATTTCACCCGTGAGTATTCGGGTATCGTTCATTTATATTTTCCCATGGGAAGACGAGGTTTAGATTTAATATGATGATGATAGCCCACAATGTATGTATGGATAGCCACTAATCATGTACGGGGGTAAGTGACAATAATATTGGAGATAGTGGTGACACACACACACTTCTTGAGCACTAGAAGGAATAAATAGAAAATAACATTAAAAAGGAAAATCTATGTTGAGTTGGCTATTCTAATATCGCCAATGCGTCGGACTATAGTCTACATACGTCATTCATGGTTCATAGCGCGAGATGGGCTAAAGTGATGAGGAGATGCCCGCGCCGTATATGCCAAATTCGGTGACACTTGATAAGACTCCAACCCGACACCCTGACGTGGAGGAGTGCGAAGGACGAAACAGAGTTGTCACCCTCTCGCCGCCTACCTCACTACCGTGGGATGCCGGCATTTCGGATGATTCTCTATAGACCTAAGCACCATGCTTACGTTTATAGAGAACTACCTAAACCCCTCAGCGGTACCCGACCCTACGGATCGCGGCAAGAGTAAAGGTCAACCCGAAGGTACACGGACCATCACTCGAACTTAGTTCTACTACGCTCCAAGAATAAAATATGATTCAATTAGCCTAAAGTTAGTCATGTTAATTATCACATTATACTAACTATATTCTAGTTGGCATAATATGAATATAACATGAGGATAACTACACTCTAGTTCATATGCATTGCGATATAAATAATGAGACTTGAATAAAGGAAAGAACTTCATAGTAAATTACCAAAAGATCCTTCCAAGGAGACAAGCCCTCCTTGAAGCTTCGCCTAACTCAAATACTAACACTAAACTAATGAAGGGGAGAGAGTGGTGCTCAAGGTGAGAATATAAAACAATGTGATGTGTAGTGTGTTGTGTGTTGTGTTGTGTGAGGAGTAACTCTCTTTATATAGTGGAGAGGAGGAGGGAATGGAGGGCTCTCCTTGCTTCGGGGTCTTCTTGGCGGAACGAAACTTTGCACCGCATGCAACCGCCGCTTGAAGATCGCTCCAAACCGCTAGAGAAAGGGCGGAACTTTGGCGAAATAATGCGCCGGCCGCCGCGGTGGGCGGCCGCCCCTGGCTGCGCCTCCCGCCCCGGCCTTCTCCTGTCGCGCGTTTCTTCTTTTAAATATTGGGCCTATGATGGTGCATGGGCCAAATTGTGCGCGGGGTTTGGTCCTCTTGATTGATCCACTCCTTGGCGTCTTTTATTCAATGCGCTTTTTAATTTACTTGGCGACTTTGTACTGTTTCCACTTTTATACCGCAAGACATAATTTCTACGAATACAAGTGGAACTAGGTTAGAAGTAAAGGTATATGTATCATAAGTTTGCCCCTTTCTCATGAATTGGATATAAGTTGGCGGTATAATATACTCGATAATGACCGCCAACACTTGCGCCGCCGCCAGTTGACGACGGAGTTCAACATTCTCATCATCATTAAAGATTTTAAATAAAGAGATCAAGATTGATGAGTGCAAAATAAATACTAGAGATTGGATTGGGATATGCTTACCTTGTTGTGGACCTCTTTGGGGGACAGGGATCTGCCGATTCAGCCGAACGTTTGTTGCTTGAGCCTGCCATCTGGTGCTTTGATTTTGGAAGAGAAGGAGAGAAAGTTGAAGAATGCGAGAGAGATCTGGATGGCTGCTCTTGGTCGAAGGAGTTCACCCGTATTTATATACGAAAAGGGGCCAAGGGGGAGATTGAAACCGACCGTAAGAAAACGAAAAGATCTATTCGGTGCTTATCTTGAGAAGTGGAAACGACTTGCCGATTCGCATTGGTGGAAATTCCGGCGACGAGTCCCAAAGAATTAAACAAATCTTTGCAGAAATTTCCGCAGAGAATGGGCCTTGTTAATTTTAGCCCAAGAAAAGGTTTGGCCCGAGTTTTAGCGGATCGTGGTCAATTTGAGCAAAAAGGATATCTTTTACTCTAAAATTGAGGGGGGCATGTGTTAACACCAAAATTTGGTAGAGCCCGGATGACAAATGGGCGGCACGGTGGTTCGATAAGAGAGTCATTCGGCTAGCGAGAAGACAAATAAGCGGTCTTTGTGGCATTCGGGAGGTCGGTTATTCGGCTAGAAGCCCGAGTCCGAGAAGGAACCGAGCATGAGATAGTTCGGCTAGCGTGGAGCATCAAGGAAGATATTCGAGGATGAGGGGCCACGCCACGTGCAATTTCACGACTCGAAGACTTGGAGGAAAATGTATCTTAGCTAGATATTTTCGTTATGTTTATTCGTAATTAGTTAGGACTCGTCAAAGCCCGTGGTATAAATATGAGACCCCCGGCAACTGTAAAACAATCTACCAAATCAAATACAACCAACCCGGCTCCGTGCCTTGGCTCCGCCACCCTTCGAGTCCCGTCGTGTCGTCGATCTACACGCAAGAGGATTCATCGACCCGTCGACCTCCGTAGTAATACGGCAACCTTGCACCATGTCTAGTATCGTCGGCGGATTTAGATTATTGCAAGTAGTCTTGTTCACGCTTAGTATCGTCATGCGGATTCAAGCTATCAGGGGCAAGTGGGTTCTTTTGTCGATCATGAGCCATCCGGTGGGCTAAGGTCCGGCTAAGAGCTAGTTATCGGCTTCATTAGATCTGGCAAATCTAATGAATTCATTAAGTTACCAAGTGGTGCATGTTTCTTATTTATTTATTTATTTAATTATGATTGCACACACTTTTTGCCCAATTTAGATTGATGTGGCTTTATCTTTTGTTAAGATCTAGATGTCATCAATGTTTCCAATGTTCATCATTAGTTTGTCATTAGATCTATCTGTTCCTTCATAGCCGAGTCTAGTTCAATCTAGGTTGTCACGTGTTGCGGGTTCTTGCACGTTTAGTCATGAGTCGTGTGGCGGACTAAGGTTTTACGTGTGAGTTTCTTCTTCATGGACCCCGGTTCGGCAAGCTTGCCGAATACGGATTTATGTGTTTACTTGTATCTTTCATGTGTAAGTCTACCTATCGTTAGAGTCTGAGTGCGGCAAGCCGTATCAAGCGGTGGATTAGCTTGTTGCGGTGTATCATGCGGTGGATTGTTGTTAGGGCGAAGAGGGTTTAGAACGGTTAAGTCCGGCAAGTGGTATCATGCGGTGGATTAGCTTGTTGCAGTGTATCATGCGGTGGATTGCTTTGTTAGGGATCGATCGGGATAAATCTCGGCTTTTGCTTTAGATTAGGTTTGCATGTGCATTTTACATGTCTATGCATACACGCCTCAACGAGTAATGAGTATCTATAGATCTATTTAGATGTATGCGTGCTTTTAGCTTGTCATGGTTAGATTGTATCATGCGGTGGATTGATCTAGTTGTGGTAAGTGGTTTAGATCAGTAGCAAGTGGTATCATCGCGGTGGATTAGCTTGCAAGGGTTTAAGCTCGACGGGTTTAGGAAGGCTAGACGTCTTGCGAGACTAGTTGGATGAAACCTATGCATGTGTCATTTTAGATTAGGTTTATATTTATGAGTTACCCGCTTTTGCTCCATGTTGTCAATTAATTCGATCCATGCAATAGAACTTTATGATGTCATATCATGATGATCGACTTTACTTGTTCAAACATGTCTTCTATGATCATTCGGCAACTGTTATTACATTTATATCTTTGTACAAGCTTACCAAATGCATTCAAGATCTGTTGACGAGATAGCTCTCATAGCTATATGTCTTTACATCCGCCTTAGAGCCATACATGCGGAACCGTCTTGGTCTCACCCGTGCATGTTCCGGATCTCATGTTACCTCTTTGTCAATTAACAGGTCAAATTGACGGCACGCCTCAAGACGCCGGGCGGCCGAGTAAAGCCGGCTATTCCGCTTGTCGGTGTGTGCGGCGCGAGAGTCGAGATTTTTGTGCCTACAAGAAGGCTTAACATCCCTACGATGACAAAATGGCAATGACTTTTTATGTCAACAACACCAAGAAGGCGCCACCTTTCGATGGCACGAATTTTGCCTATTGAAGGTGAAGATGACCGCACACCTCAAGTCAATCAATAGAGAAGTGTGGGTTGTGACCGAGAACAAGTTTGAGGTGGCAAAACCAAATGAGCCAACCGCGGCCGAAGAAAAGAAGCTATATGCCAATGATGTGGTCGTGAGTGCTTTTCATGAGGCATTCAATGATAGAGTGTTTGAGCAAGTTAAGTCACTCACCATTGCTCATAAGATTTGGAAGAAGCTAGAAGAGTGCTATGAGGGCACCGAAGGCGTCAAGCAAGCAAAGGCCTATATCAAGCTTGAGCAATTCAATAGCTTTAAGATGGAAGAGGATGAGACCGTGCCAGAGATGTTTCACCGCATGCAAGTGTTGTTGAATGATCTCAATGCTCTAGGAGAAGAGATCAAAGACAAGACCTTCAACATGAAGTTCTTGAGGTGTTTGCCCGAACGGTTTGGGATGTTCATCACCATGCTAGTGAGGTTAAATTTGAAGGATTTGACTCCCAACCAATTGCTTGATGAGGTCATGACTGATGACTCCTATAGAGATGACAAGAAAAAGCAAGAGCTCATCAACAAGGCAAATAAGAAGGTCAAGGAAGAAGAGAAGAAAGAGGACAAGAAGAGTTTGGCACTCAAGGCAAGCTCCTCTTCCAAGGGCAAGAAGAAGAAGGAAGAATCAAGTGATGAAGAGGATGGCACCTCTACAAGTGGAAGTGAAGTGGATGAGCAAATGACTCTCTTTGTGAGGAGATTGGGAAAGTTTGTGAAGAAGAACTACATCTCCAAGAACAAGAAGAAGCAATCATCCAAAAAGAAGTCCAAGGATGGCAAGAATGAAGGCAACATGACATGTTTTCGGTGTCATGATGATTGTCACTTGATTGCCGAGTGCCCATATCAAAGTGATGATGAGAAGGGCATCAAGAAAGCAAAAAAGAAGAAGGATGCCAAGAATGAGAAGGAGAAGAAGCCCAAGAAGAAGAATGAGTCACATGTGGCTATGTGGGATAGTGATGGCTCATCCTCTTCAAGTGATGAAGAAGAGAAGAAGAAGAACAAGAAGGGACAAGCTCACCTTGCTATGCATGACAAGATCTCCCTCTTCGACACTCCTTCCTCATGTTTCATGGCTAAGGCCACCAAGGTACAATCTATCACTAGTGATGATGATGATGATAGTGATAGTGATAGTGATGATGATGAGCAAACACTCACTAGGGAGGAGTTGCAAAGCATGCTTGATGATTGCATTGTCATGTTCAAGCAAAGTAGGAAGGAATGCAAGGGCTTGCGTAAGGAAACAAAGAGCCTTAAGCAAGAACTTGATGAGCTTCGGGCATCTTATGAGAGTCTAGAGGTAGACTATAAGAATCTTGAGAAATCTCATTCTAAGTTAGAGAAAGCTCATTCCTCTCTACTTGATGAGCACAAGATGTGCTTAGTTGAAGATAAGGTTGATACATGCAATACTAGCATCATGTGTGACATTCTTGTTGATGAATCAACCCCCAAGTGTGAGACCTCCACTAGCTCTATCACTAGCATATCCATCCCTAGTGAAGATAATGACAACCCTATGCTTATTCATGAGAATGCATGTTTAAAGAGGGAAGTAAAGGAGCTCAATCACACCTTGGCTAAGGCTTATGGTGGTGAGGACCGCTTGCTTATGTGCTTGGGTAGGCAAAGGGCATCCTTATACAAGGAAGGCTTAGGCTATATCCCCAAGAAAGGCAAGGCCGCCTATGTGACTTACAAGACTCGTTTTGTGAAGAGCAATGGTAGCTATTGCAAAGCTTGCAAGCAAGTTGGTCACTTAGAGCCAAAGTGCATGAACAAGAAGGCCAATGTTTCTTTCATCAAGCTTGATCATTCATATATGCTTGTGAAGAAGGTAAATGGTGTTCGTGCTAGGTTCATTGGTACACCATGGATGGGCTCAAAGAAGAAAGTCATTTGGGTACCAAAGGCCTTGGTGACTAACCTTGAAGGACCCAAGCAACATTGGGTACCTAAGAAGAATTGATCTTATTTTGTAGGTCAATTATCGTGCTGGAGGAGAGCATTGGATAATGGATAGTGGGTGCACTCAACACATGACCGGGGATTCTTATATGTTCAAGTCTATTAGCATCAAGGGCATTGATGAATATGAGTCAATCACATTTGGCAATGACAAGAAAGGCAATGTGTTGGGGCTAGGCAAGATTGCTATCACTCAAGAGAAAAGCTTGTCAAAAGTGTTGCTAGTTGATCATCTTGATTACAACCTATTGTCGGTTTCTCAACTTTGTGATCATGGGTACAAATGCATATTCACAAGCCAAGAAGTTGAAGTGGTTAGTGGTGATGGTGCAAACATGATCTTCAAGGGATTTAGATATGGTGATCTCTATCTAGTGGACTTCAAATCCAAAGAAGCCAAGTTGACAACATGTCTACTCTCAAAGGCTAGCAAATGGTGGTTGTGGCATAGAAGGCTTGGTCATGTTGGAATGAAGCAATTGAACAAGTTGATGAAGCATGACTTGGTTAGAGGCTTGAATGATGTGAAGTTTGAGAAGGACAAACCTTGTGGAGCATGTCAAGCCGGCAAGCAACATGGCAATGCACATCCAACCAAGAGTACAATGAGTACAAGCAAGGCATTTGAGTTGCTACACATGGACTTGTTTGGGCCAACATCATACTCTAGCATTGGAGGCAACAAGTATGGTTTTGTCATAGTTGATGACTACACTAGATATATATGGGTGTTCTTTTTGCATGACAAGAATGATGTGTTTGAGCTATTCAAGACCTTTGTCAAGAGAGTGCAAAATAAGTTTGAGACATCTATCAAGAAAATTAGGAGTGACAATGGAAGTGAATTCAAGAACACAAGAATTGAAGAGTTGTGTGATGAGCTTGGAATTGGACATCAATTCTCACCAACCTACACTCCTCAATCCAATGGTGTAGTTGAGAGGAAGAATAGAACCTTGATTGAAATGGCAAGATCAATGCTTAGTGAGTACAATGTTAGCCATTCCTTTTGGGCCGAAGCAATCAACACGGCTTGCTATTGTAGCAACCGACTCTATTGCAATGGGATGCTTGGCAAGACACCTTATGAGTTGTACTTTAGAGTCTTTGGATGCAAATGCTACATTCTCAAGAAAGGCACAAGATTGGGCAAGTTTGACAAGAATTGTGATGAAGGCTTCCTAGTTGGATATTCAACCACAAGCAAAGCATATAGAGTTTGGAACTTGGGTAGTGGCAAGCTTGAAGAAGTTCATGATGTGGAATTTGATGAAACCCAAGGCTCTCAAAATGAAGTTGAAAATCATGATGATGTGAGTGGTTCAAACTTGGAGAATGCAATGAGAAACATGGATGTTGGTGACATTCGGCCAAGGCAAGTTGATGATGAAGATGACACTCCATTGACTACCACTACCATTGAGATTGATGCAAATGAAGCAAGCACTAGTGGTACTCAAGGTGAAGATCAAGAGCAACAAGCTAGTCCAACCCCTCATCCTAGTCATCAAGTGCAAGTGATGCAACCTTCCAATATAGCAAGAGACCATCCAATTGATCAAATTGTCGGTGACATCAATAGTGGAGTGGTTACTAAAAGAAGATTGGCATCCTTTGTGCTCACCATGCCTTTGTAGCACAAGAAGAACCGGAGAATATTGAGAAGGCACTTAAGAAGGAGGATTGGGAAAATGCCATGCATGAAGAGTTGAACAACTTCAAGAGAAATGATGTATGGGAATTGGTGGAAAGGCCAAAGGACTATAATGTGATTGGAACCAAGTGGGTCTTCAAGAACAAGCAAGATCAAGATGGAATTGTGGTTAGAAACAAGGCAAGGCTAGTAGTTTAAGGGTACACTCAAGTAGAGGGTCTTGACTTTGGAGAGACCTATGCACCGGTTGCTAGACTTGAAGCAATTAGAATCTTGCTTGCTTATGCATGTGCTCATGACATCAAGCTCTATCAAATGGATGTGAAGAGTGCATTCTTGAATGGCTTCATCAATGAGTTGGTGTATGTGGAACAACCCCCGGGCTTTGAAGATGACAAGTATCCCAACCATGTGTACAAGTTGAAGAAGGCTTTGTATGGATTGAAACAAGCACCTAGAGCATGGTATGAGAGGTTGAGAGATTTCCTCCTCTCTAAAGGGTTCAAGATGGGCAAGGTGGACACCACTCTCTTCACCAAGAAGATTGGCAAAGACTTGTTTGTGTTGCAAATATATGTTGATGACATTATCTTTGGGTCAACCAACCAAGAGTTTTGTGAAGAGTTTGCTAAGATGATGGCCAATGAGTTTGAAATGTCAATGCTTGGAGAACTCACATTCTTTCCCTTGGTCTCCAAATCAAGCAATTGAAGAATGGCACATTCATTAGTCAAGGCAAGTACATCAAGGATATGATCAAGAAGTTTGATCTTCAAAATGCCAAGTCAATGTCCACACCTATGGCAACCAATGGAAGCCTAGACCCCCGACCTAGTGGCAACATGGTTGAACAAAAGAAATATCGGTCCATGATTGGTAGTTTGCTCTATGCAACCGCATCAAGACCGGACATTGCATTTAGTGTAGGATGTGTGCTAGATATCAATCCGATCTAAGAGAGAGTCACCTCAAGGCAACTAAGAGAATTGTGAGGTACTTGAAGGGCACACAAGATGTTGGACTATGGTATCCAAAGGGATCCAAGTTTGATTTGATTGGATATTCGGATTCCGATTATGGAGGGTGCAATATAAATAGAATGAGCACAAGTGGCACATGTCAATTTCTTGGAAGGTCACTAGTATCATGGTCTTCAAAGAAGTAAAATAGTGTTGCTCTCTCAACCGCCGGCCGAATACATTAGTGCGGGAAGTTGTTGCACTCAATTGCTTTGGATGAGGTCAACATTGAAGGATTTTGGATTCAAATTTGACAAAGTTCCATTGTATTGTGACAATGAAAGTGCTAGAAAGATGACTCAAAATCCGGTTCAACATCCAAGAATAAAGCACATTGATAAAAGGCACCACTTCATAAGAGATCATCAACAAAAGGGTGACATTTGTATCATGGGCATTGGCACCGAAGATCAACTAGCCGACATATTCACCAAGCCACTTGATGAGAAAAGGTTTTGCATGCTAAAGGGAGAATTGAACATTATTGACTTCTCCAACTTGAGTTGATGCACCCCACTTATATGACATGCCTCTCCTTCGACAAACCCAAGGTAAAAGTTGTTTGTCATGGCATTCATATGTTGCTAAGGACTTGTTAGTGCATCTAGACATCATGCATGCTTGATAGGCTCATTCATGGAAAATAAAATGCTTTCAATGTATGTGTGGCACCACTATTGCTTTGAATGGTTTTATGATCTAGTGGTGGCATATGACATATTTATGTGCTTGCAATCCTAGTGTCAACTCTAGAAAATGCGCTATTGATGTGTATTCTAACATGGTGCAAGATAACCCTTATGCACATGAGGTGTGAAAAAGTTTGTCCTTGGTTCAAACTTGAATACATGGAAAGGCAAGTGATCTAGATGAGACCACATGTGATACTTTGATTGACTTGATTTCTCTTATTTACACCTTTTGATGATTGTTAATAAAGGGGAGAAATAAGTCATAAAGATGTTGGAAAGGATCACACAAATAAGGGGAGCAAGCTCATAGACTATTTGTGCATTTGTATGTGCATGATCATAATGTAATGTTGCATTGGCAATCTAAATTCAATATACATGATTGCTTGGTGTATGCTAGTTTTTGAAAATTGATTGGTGTATTGACCAACTAGCATGCATAGGATGTATCTAGACACAAAGCTCATATTTTAGCCTATAATGTTGATCTCATGGGGTATGTTGAGTTTTGATGATTGTCTAGTTACATTGATGCTAAGGACTCGATGGTTTCACACTTCAAAGGTCCAATTCTAGAATCTTAGCATCTCTTTTGGTATTAGTATCTCTCCCCAAGATTTCTATCCATACATATATGCCAAATTGATCTAAACACATGGAAGCACATATGTAGGGGAGCTACTACTACCAAAACCCGAACCTTGAAATGTTTGTCCAATCCTTGATTCATGATCAAAATGCTATGGGCAAGCAATTCAAGTTTAATTGAATTTTATTTCAAATCTTTGTGTTTTTGGTTGTCATCAATTACCAAAAAGGGGAGATTGAAATCTCATGTTTGGTTTTGAAAATTGATGACACACTTGTGGACTAATCCTTTGCTCTAAGTATATGACTTGAGATAGGATTAGGTTGATGACAAGGAGCATGATGATCATGAACATGGACAATGATGGTGGACATGGTGGATCGTCAAGAGCTCGGTGACCGGCTTGAGAGGAACCCGAGATCAAGGCAAAGGTATCTCGATAGGGTTTTCCTTTCGGTGATCAAGACACGATAGAGCGTGTGATCACATTCTAGGATAGATAGCCGACTATCAAGAGGGGATGCCGCGACAATCCTTTGGTGAAGTGTTTCTAGGTCCAATTGACTTGCATATGCATTTAGGATTGAGAGCACTAACTTCGTTCTTGTCTAACCGATCGCGACATGCTAACACTTGTGCTCACGGGACACATTCGAAGTGTTGGCAACTCAAGACAAGAAATGAAACTTGGAAAGGTGGAAAGACGACGACGCAACGATGAAGAGGAACTTTTTCTACTGCTACGGACGCTGAACGGCGCTGGCGTGCGTGCAAAGAATCAGTAAAAGTTCGACCAAGACGGCCCGACGCTGTCCGGCGAGGAGTGCTGACGCGGTTGGAATCGATCCGGCGTCCGGCGCCGTTCAACCGGAATTCGACAACACGAAGTCAACAGCCCGCGCTGGCCGGGCGCTGCTCGTTCGGCGCGCCCGCGCAGTCCGGTAAGCATGTCGGGAGGCCCACCGCTGCGCCCGGGCGCCGTGATTTGTGGGCACCTGGGCGCGTCCTGGCGCAGCGACAGAAGAAGGGAACTTTTGGCCAACGGCTCTATTTTTACTTGGGGTCTATATATAGTGCCTGGTTCTTTTGAGTCTCTCTTGCACATTTCAACAGCCTAACTCATTTATGAGCTTGTGAGACTCCTCTCCACTCATCCCCTCACTCTAACTTCGAATCTTGAGTGACACTGAGAGTGATAGAAGTGCATTGCTTGATTAGTCTCGCATCTAGAGGCACTTCATCCTTGGAGAAGCCGCGGGATCTTGTTTCTCTTGGGAATTTGCTTGGTTCCCTAGCGGCTTGGAGCAAGAGGTGGTGTTGAGCTCGATTGAGCTGGTTCGAGGCCACACCGGTGGTGATTGTGAGGGGTCGTTCCTTACCCCGCGGGAGATTCGCGAAAGGAGCACTAGTGGATTGCTCGTGGCTTGTTGGACCCTCTCTTGTGATCGTTTGCTTAAGCTCCCATAGGGGATTTGGCACCGGCCATTAAGCTTAGCACACATCAAGTGAGTGTGTCGCCACAACGGGGGACTTAGCGTGCCGGCAAGCACGTGAACCTCGGTGAAAAATCATCGTGTCTATTGTCTTGAGTTCGTTGGAGATTTCTTATTGTACACGGTGATTGGCATCATCCTCTACACTCCGCGGTGGTATTGTATTCTAGCCTCTTAGCATTACTTTCACTAGTAGCTTGTGTAGTTTGCTTAGTCTTGTTTAGCTCCTAGTGGTAATCTAGTTAGAATTGCTTGTTCACCTAGGTGTAAACTAGCAACATAGGCATTGTGTGGATTAGAGATAATAGAATTGACTTGTGGCTTGCTTAGCTATTTCGTAGCGCCGCTTATTTAGCTTCGCCATCTTATTGTCTAATCCGTTTGCTTAGTGTTGTTGCAAGTATTTTTAATAGGCTATTCATCCCCCCTCTAGCCATTAGGACCTTTCAACATCTCTTGCTTCTCTATCAGATAGAGAAAGGAATGCGCCTCCCAAAGCTGCACTAAGGTCCCCTGCATCTTTCTTATTAAGACCTAGATAAAAATGTTGAAGAAGGATTGGGTCTGGAATACCAAGGTTTGGTCCAGTGTTGATGAGGTCATTAAAACGATCCCATGATGCAGTAAGAGACTCTTCTTTATTTTGTTTAAAGTTAGGATTTCTATACGAAGACGGGCCACTCGAGGTGGGAAAGAAATATAGACAAAATTTGGACATTAATGTTCCCCAATCTCCTTTCACTCCCTCTTCGTTCAAGTAATACCACTATTTAGCTTTTCCCATCAAAGAGAACGGAAAGAACTTCCAAATAGAAGGTATTATCGATATGCCTTTCAAACGAAGGCAACCCATGATCTCCTCAAACTTTTGTAGATGTGAGTGTGGGTTGGCCTCGCTTTCTCCCAAGAAGGCTAGTTTCTGAACCATTCTTATATAACCCAAGCGTAGCTCATAGGACTTTGCTAAGATAGGCTCTGAAGATTCTGGTTGACTAAAGCTTTCGCTTGTGGGTATATGATATTTATAGATAGGCGTGGAATCCATAATGAAAAGGAAAAGAAAAGAATAGAAGAGATAAAAAGATAAAAGAATAAAAGAATATGATACAAGGATAAGGTAGATTCGAAGTCAACTCAAAGAACCGTTTCCCGAACGGCGCGAAATGCTTGTTGGTATTTGCTAAGCTTACGTAAATATTTATAATTTATATAATCCGCGGACGGATACCGGCGAGCACTTCACCCGGAGAGGGTTTAATATCGAATCCACGGGGAAACGGGTGAGGGAGACTACGATCCAATCTTAACCCGAGTAGCACAAGACTTGAGAAAGTTGAGAGTGTAGAGAGGATTACTAAGATATCTATTTCTTATCTCGGTAGCGATGTTAATATTATCCTTATGGGGACATACTCAAAGGAAAGCGAGGGGCCTAAACGTGCAATCCTCCAAGAACATGGTCCTGCTTGGCCTATCATTCGGAGGGTGGACTCCAAAGGAATCAATATTCTTGTCACTACCACAAACTACCACACGTCCCGGAATGTAGGGTGCATCTAACGAGATACCCGAGTCCAAACACTACGTTTGCACTACGAATATTACTCTAATCCGGCCTTGATTAAAGTACTCAAAAGAGACTCGTAGACCTATAAGAGTAATTATAAACAATATTACTTATTAAAAGAAGAAGTAGGTTACCGGAGTAACTCCAAGTGTAGATTAACTTCCACCGAGATACAAGTATGGAGATAGCACCGACAGGCCGGTACTTCCTCCGATTCCTTCCCTCTCTCTATCTCTCTTGTTCTAAAGATTAGAACTAATGAGTTCTAATCCTCTCTTGCATGCTAACTCTTCTAGTTCTAGTTCTAGTCTAGACCTAGAGGGAGACTCAGGGTCTCAGCCTGTTGATAATGAATGATAATGGATTAGGGTTTCACCCTGGGGTCAGGGGGTCTTCTTATATAGGCCTTGGCGATGAACAATGACCATTGGATCAAACCGACCTTTAACAACGGTGTAGATACAACCTCAAGGTCGATTACAAACCGACATAAAAATCTGAGGCTGATTGGGCGAACCCACCCGCGGCCGGCCTAAATCTCTCTGGCGGCCGCCAGGGGGTAAGATCACATTGTGATCTCCCTTCTCCTGGTGTCTTTTGGTATTTTCTAGAGTGTTCTAGTCCACATTTTAGGTTGAGACGGTTAAGTCTTGTCATCGTATGGGATGTAAACTCTTAGGTTTCTCACCGTTCTTCTCTACTTTTATCTGTTTAGTCCCTGCAAAGTCATGGAATACCAAAACTCATGGAAATATATCAATTGGACCCCTAGACTTATGTTGATATTCATTTTAAGCCCTTATCATGTTTAGTTGACTAGTAATATTATGCTATAACAGGTGTCAACACTCATCCAAGAAGAAGGGTGGCAAGAATAAAGGCAACATGAAGTGTTTTAGATGCAATGATGATTGTCATCTAATTGCCGAATGCCCATATGATAGTGATGATGAGAAGGACATCAAGAAAGCAAGGAAGAAGAATGAAAAAGAAGAATGACAAGCCAAAAAGAAGAAGAATGAGTCTCATATGGCTACATGGGATAGTGATGCTTCATCCTCTTCAAGTGTTGAAGAAGAGGACAAGAAGAGCAAGAAGAAGGGTCAAGCTCACATGGCCATGCATGACAAGATCTCACTCTTCGACACACCTTCTTCATGCTTCATGGCTAAGGTCACTAAGGTACAATCTTCCACTAAGAATGATGATGATGAGAGTGATAGTGATAGTGATAGTGATAGTGATGATGAGGAATCAACTCACACCGTGGAGGAGTTTTAAGTCATGCTTGATGATTGTATTGATATGTACAAGGAAAGTAGGTAGGAATGCAAGGGCTTGAATAAGGAAAAGAAAAGCCTTAAGCAAGAACTTGATGAGCTTCGGGCATCTTATGAGATTCTAATGGTAGACCATAAGAAGCTTGAGAAGTCTCACTCAAGCTTGAGAAAGCTCATTCCTCTCTACTCAAACAGCATGAGTTGTCTTTGGTTGAGAACAAGGTTGAAACTTGCAATGCTAGCATTTCTTGTGACATTCTAGTTGATCAATCAAACCCCCACGTGTGTTGCCTCCACTAGCACTACCACTAGCACATCTATCTCTAGCCACGATTTAAATAGCGCTATATAGCGCCAATAGAGTAGCTCGCGCTACGCAATTATACTTTTGGTGCTATTCGCTATTGGCGCTATAGCGCCGCTAAGCTCAAATAGTGTCATAGCGCGCTATTATGGCGCTATGGGCAAATTGATCAACCTAGCCTAATTGTTGGTGATTGAGTGATTTCAATAACTTTCTCGTTGTTTGCTTATGTACTTGACTTGATGTCTTCATGGTTGTTTGTTTTGAGGATGAGAACTTTCTTATATGGTTATCATTAATTATCACTTATCAAATTATAATTATATACTTGTGCTGATTTCCTGCTATTTGAAACAAATAGCGCGCTATAGCGGCGCTATAGCGTGAACTGCATGCTGACGCTACGTTGCAAATAGCGCACTATAGCGTGGCCATAGCGCCGCTATAGCGGCCGCTATAGCGGCAATAGCGTCCATAATAGGCTGCCGCTAAATTTTATAGCACGCGATCTAAAACATGGATCTCTAGTGAAGATTCTTGCAACCCCATGCTTATTCATAAAAATTCTTGTTTCAAAAGGGAAGTGAAGGATCTCAATCACACCTTGGCTAAGGCTTATGGTGGTGAGGAAGAGGGATTGGGCTATATCCCCAAGAAAGGCAAGGCTACTCTTGTTACTCACAAGACTCATTTTGTGAAGAACAATGGTAGCTATTGCAAAGTTTGCAAGCAAGTTGGTCATGTAGAGTAAAAGTGCAAGAACAAAAGGGCCAATGTTTCTTCCATCGAGCTTGATAACTTTTATATGCTTGTGAAGAAAGACAATGGTGTTCGTGCTAGGTTTGTTGGTGCACCATGAATGGGCTCAAGGAAGAAAGCCATTTGGATACCAAAGACCTTGGTGACTAACCTAGATGGACCCAAGCAAGTTTGGATACCTAAGAAGAATTGATCTGTTTTTATAGGTCAATTACTATGCCAGAGGAGAGCATTGAATACTGGATAGTGGGTGCACTCAACACATGATCGGGGATTCTCATATGTTCAAATCTATTAGCATTAAGGGCATTGATGAGTATGAATCTATCACCTTTGGCAATGACAAGAAGGGAAATATTTTGGGGCTTGAAAAGATTGCTATCACACAAGAGAAGAGTTTATCCAAAGTGTTGCTGGTTGACAATCTTGATTACAATCTCTTGTCGGTCTCTCAACTTTATGATCTTGGCTACAAATGCATATTCACTAGTCAAGAAGTTGAAGTGGTTAGTGGTGATGGTGCAAACATGATCTTCAAGGGATTTAGATATGGTGATCTCTATCTAGTGGACTTCAAGTCAAAAGAAGCTAAGTTGATAACATGTCTACTCTCAAAGGCTAGCAAAGGTTGGTTGTGGCATAGAAGGCTTGGTCATATTGGGATGAAGCAATTGAACAAATTGATGAAGCATGATTTGGTTAGAGGCTTGAATGATGTCACATTTGAGAAGGATAAACCATGTGGAGCTTGTCAAGCCGGCAAACGACATGGCAATGCACATCCATTCAAGAGCACAATGAGTACAAGCAAAGCATTTGAGTTGTTGCACATGGACTTGTTTGGGCCAACAACATACACTAGTATTGGTGGCAACAAGTATGGTTTTGTCATTGTGGATGACTACACTAGATACACATGGCTGTTTTTTCTTCATGACAAGAGTGATGTATTTAAACTATTCAAGACCTTTGTCAAGAGATGCCAAAATGAGTTTGAAACATCCATCAAGAAGATTAGAAGTGACAATGGGAGTGAATTCAAGAAGACAAGAATTGAAGAGTTGTGTGATGAGATTGGAATTGGACATCAATTCTCACCAACCTACACAATCAAATGGTGTAGTTGAGAGGAAGAATAGAACCTTGATTGAAATGACAAGATCAATGCTTAGTGAATACAATGTTAGCCATTCCTTTTGGGCCGAAGCAATCAATACGGCTTGCTATTGTAGCAACCGCCTCTATTACCATGGGATGCTTGGCAAGACACCATATGAATTGTTGAATGGAAGGAAGCCCAACATTGGTTACTTTAGAGTCTTTAGATGCAAATGCTACATTCTCAAGAAAGGCACAAGATTGGGCAAGTTTGACAAAAAATGTGATGAAGGTTTCCTAGTTGGATATTCAACCACAAGCAAGGCCTATAGAGTATGGAACTTGGGTAGTGGTCAACTTGAAGAAGTTCATGATGTTGAATTTGATGAAACCCAAGGCTCTTAAAGTAATGTTGAAAATCATGATGGTGTTGGTGTTTCTAACCTAGAGAATGCTATGAGGAACATAGACATTGGAGACATTAGGCCAAGACAAGTTGATGATGATGAAGTGGCTCCATTGCCCATCCCTACGGTTGAGATAGAGACAAATGAAGCAAGCACTAGTGGTTCTCATGATGAAGATCAAGATCAACAAGCTAGTACACCATCTCATCCTAGTCATCAAGTGCAAGTGATGCAACCTTCAAACATAGCAAGAGATCATCCACTAGATCAAATTGTTGGTGATATTAATAATGGAGTGATTACAAGAGGAAGATTGGCTTCATTTTGTGCTCACCATGCCTTTGTGTCACAAGAAGATCCAAAGAACATTGAGAAGGCATTGGAAAAGAAAGATTGGATCAATACAATGCATGAAGAGCTAAACAACTTCAAGAGAAATGATGTATGAGAATTGGTGGAAAGGCCAAAGGACTACAATGTGATAAGAACCAAGTGGGTCTTCAAGAATAAGCAAGATGAAGATGGAATTGTGGTTAGAAAGAAGGCAAGACTAGTGGCTCAAGGTTACACACAAGTAGAGGGTCTTAACTTTGGAGAAACCTATGCTCTGGTTGCTAGATTAGAGGCAATTAGAATCTTGCTAGCTTATGCATGTGCTCATGATATCAAGTTATATCAAATGGATGTGAACAGTGCATTCTTGAATGGCTTCATCAATGAATTGGTATATGTTGAACAACCATAGGGCTTTGAAGATGAAATGTATCCCAACCATGTCTATAAATTGAAGAAAGCTTTGTATGGTTTGAAACAAGCACCTAGAGCATGGTATGAGAGGCTTGAGAGATTTTCTCATCTCAAAAGGGTTCAAGATGGGCAAGGTGGACACCACTCTCTTCACCAATAAGATTGGACAAGACTTGTTTGTGTTGCAAATCTATGTTGATGACATTATATTTGGCTCAACCAATCAAGAGTTTTGTGAAGAATTTGCTAAGATGATGGCCAAAGAGTTTGAAATGTCAATGCTTGGAGAGCTCACTTTCTTTCTTAGACTTCAAATCAAGCAATTGAAGAATGACACATTTGTTAGTCAAACCAAGTACATAAAGGATATGATCAAGAAGTTTGGCTTAGAAGATGCAAAGTTTATGTCAACTCCAATGGGTACCAATGGAAGTCTAGACCCCGACCCTAGTGGCAATATGGTTGAACAAAAGCAATATCGGTCTATGATTGGAAGTTTACTCTATGAAACCGCATCAAGACCGGATATAGCATTTAGTGTGGGCATGTGTGCAACATATCAATCCTCTCCTAGAGTCACCTCAAGGCAACTAAGTGTAAGGTCCTAGATGGCTAGAGGGGGGTGAATAGCCTATAAAATTTTCTACAAACTCACTTAACAAACCGATTAGTATAACAAATGGCGAATATACGGTTTGCGCTAGCTCTAGTGATCTTGCAAGCCTTCTAGTGACAAGACTAAATATGCTATGATCTCTAAGTCACACAAGGTCTATGTCACTACTCTATCTAGTGAACAATCCTAATATGATCCTTATGCTAGCAAGAGCAACTACACAAAGCAAGGCTAGCTCTCTACTCAAAGTAAACTAGGAAGGTAAATGCAAGAGTAAGAGCGATATACCAACTCGTAGAGGCAATGTACCAATCACCGGAAATAGATGGACAATCAATCAACACAAGATGATGAACCAATCACCAAGACAAGAGACACGTCGATGTGTTGACCCGGAGTTCACTTGTACACCGACAAGCTACTCTCCTGGTTGTGCCGACCAACACAAGGATGGTGTTTGAGCTAGGCGGTGCCCTTGCTAGCCTCAACACACCACTCACAATGCAAGTGAGGTACCCAAGACACGAGCAATGTATTTCTTGCGCTTTGTCTTCCCGACGAGGAGTGCGTGATCCTCTCACAAATTCGCCCGGAGGTGGCCAAGAACAATCACCAACTCTTGCCAACGCCTCCGGGCGTCACTAGTCGGCCTTACGTGCGCGCGAGAACGGAAGCTGCGCATGCGCGCTAATTCAGTTAGCAGTGCACGCGCACTAGTATCAGTAGCAACGCACAACCTTTGGTTCTCTGTCGGACTTGTTATGTCAATTGGCCAAGTTTTTTTTTGGCTCGAATTGTTTTCTCATTTCTCTGTCTAGCATCATTGTGCCAAAAATTTAATTGTTTACAAGCTAATTTGGAGGGCATATTTTTTGAAAAGGCAATTGCCGTAAAACCATTGCCCGATAGGGGGCATACTTTTTGAAAAGACACTTAGCCCAAAACTCATTGCCAAGTAGGTGGCATGCTTTTCAAAACGTTGCCCCCAAAACCCATTACCTAGTAGGGGGGCATGCTTTTCAAAATACATTTGGCCCAAAACCCATTGCCTGGTAGAGGGGCATGCATTTAAAAGGACAGATTGCTCCAAAACCCTAAATTTAATAATCCAAACGACATGAACCCTAATCTCAGCAAAACATTATGAACCCTAATCTCAACAAAAACAAAAAACCCTAATCTCGGCAAAAAAAAGCCATGAACCCTAATCTCAGCAAAAAGACATGAACCCTAATCTCACCAAAAGCCATGAACCCTAATCTCAGCAACGCCATGAACCCTAATCTCGGCAAAGCCATTAACACTAATCTCAACAAACGCCATGAACCCTAATCTCAGCAACACCATGAACCCTAATCTCAAAGAATGCAATGAACACTAATCTCAAGAATGCAATGAACCCTAATCTCAAAGAAACGCCAATAACCCTAATCTCGGCGACGCCATGAACCCTAATCTCAAAGAACGTCGAAACCCTAATCTCATCAAACACCATGAACTCTAATATCGGCCAAAAGCCATGAACTCTAATATCGGCCAAAAGCCATGAACCCTAATCTCGGCATACGGCGTTAACCTAATCTCAAAGAACGCGCAATCAACTCTAATCTCGGCAAAACTTTACACTCCAAAATTTGAAACTTTTTTACTCCAATAATAAAAACTTTGCACTCTTAGATGTAAAACTTTTTTACTTTAAATGTAAATCTATGTCATCACAAAAATTATATCAAAACATATCCAACATGGATCTAGTTTTATAGATCTCGTTATAATAAACACGATGGTGTAAACGGAATTGAAAAGCATGCTTGATCGAAATTTATTACATTTTAAAGAGAAACTAAAGAAAAAAAGGACGCGGGACCCACCGAACCGGCGTCCGCGGCGTGTGCTGCTCCCTACGCGCATGCATCCGCATCCGCCCTCCTCCTGCTCCCTACGGCGCATGCATACGCTCCTCGCTCCCTACGCACATGCATCCGCTCGGCGCCACGCGTCCCCGCGCGCCAAAGAAAGAAGTGGAGCACACGCGCCATATAACGTTTGGGAACGCCTCCACCAATTCACCAAGCCAGCTAGGAGCGGTGTCTCCAAGAGTAACAAGAAACCAACCGGCTCACAACGATCCCCAAGTGCCTCTAGATACAAGAACTCGATGCAAATGCACTTGGATCACCTCTTCTCTCAAGAATGAAGCTCACAAGCAAGAATGAGAGAGAGGGAGGGTTGTTGCTCAGCTCTAGGATGTTAGGAGTGATTCAAATGACCAAGAGACGAGCAATGGCCGGCCAAAGGGGTATAAATAGGCCACACCACGAAATGTGGCCGTTGGGGAGAAAGCCACGCTTTCTGCAGCCTGACCGGACTCACCAGTGAGTCCGGTCGGTGGGTCCGATCATAACCGACAACCCAAAACAGTGCCCGACCCCCTGCCTTTGGAGCGTCCAGTCGCGCGTCCGATCGATGCTTCCGGTCAGCACCGGATGCATCCGGCCGGGCCTTCGACCGGCTCAAAAAACATGCTCTCTGCCGGACGCGATCACCGGTGCGTTCGGGTCAGATTTCCGTGCTTCCGTCGCCGAGTCCGGCCGCCATCCGAAGCTGCGAAATTCCGTCGTTGTGTTGTCGTTTCTTCGCCTTTGCTCCAAACCGACTTCCGTCACTTAATTCTTGTTGCCGACACGTCGAAGAACACCTCGACACCATGTGTTAGCATTTTGAAAATATTTTCGACAAGTGCGGAGTTAGCTCTTTAGGTTAGAATGCATGCATATGAATTTTGAACCTAAAGGCACTGGAGGACCGATATGTACGATAAGTTTCCCTTCTTTATAGTACGGCTTATTGATCCTATAATCACTCACACCCTCTATGGTGTCTTGAGTGTAAAATCAAAAGGCCCTATGGTTATACCTTTGCCTTGGGGCTCAATTGATCTCCAAACCCTCCGAGATGGTTGCTTGATCAACTTTTGGATCACCATGCACCATCTACGCACGACCAATCTCCAATCTAGTCAAACACTTAGCATCGAGAGATTAGTCCTTAGGTGTCACTAATTATCCAAAACCAAACTAGAGATCTTCACTAAGAGAATATTGAGGTACTTGAAGGGCACACAAAATGTTGGCCTATGGTATCCAAAGGGATCCAAGTTTGAGCTAATTGGATATTCGGATTCCGATTATTGAGGATGCAAGATAAATAGAATGAGCACAAGCGACACATGTCAATTCCTTGAAAGGTCACTAGTATCATGGCCTTTAAAGAAGCAAAATAGTATTGCTCTCTCTACCGCCGAAGAGCCCGACTACAATACCAAATTGTAGTCATATCCACCACGTAAGAGTCATATCCTTGTTGTGTTTTTTGGGTCCATGGCGGCCTGGGTCTCCATTTCCAAATTGTTGTGTGATTCTGACCACAACCGACGTCAATAGTTTTTCGGATTCTAGAATATTGTCTAGAAAGAAAATGTTCTTCATGACAAAAATGCTTGTTAGCAAAATATACCAAAATATATATCAATTGGGATTTTTTTTTTGACGAATTTACAATAACAAACTCAGTGATACAATTTGAATTTAACAACCAGACTTTAAGTTTTAAAATTATTTGGGACAGCGTTGATGATATCAGCAAATTGCCTCTCGTCTGGATTTGTATTGTAGTCAGGCTCTTCAGCAGAGCAGGTCGGTGCGAATGGAGGAAGAGGAACTGATACATCGGCGCGAATGGAGCCAGCGACTGGTTGTAGGCGTGTACTTGGGACCTATTCTGTTCTGGCAGCAGGGGATTGGAACAACAGGCGGCCAAATGATCTCTCCAGAGTGTAGATTCTTTTGCCTTGGTTCCAATCAAACAGGAAGCAGCAACGTTCCAGGGAAGCACGGGTGAAAACCATGTTCTAAGGCCGAGGGCCTGGGACCGACGATGGTGGCGAGCAAACGTCATCACCTTCTTTAAGGCGTCAGTATCTCCTTCCTGAAGTCTCCTCCGACGAAGCTCGCGAAGCTCCTCCGACGCCGAGTCCTGCCCCTGCCAGCCTTCTCTTGGGCCTTTGTGTTGGTTGGAGTGGTGGATGGCCGTTTCTCTTCCTCTATTTGTCGTGTTTCATTCTAACCACCGTCTTTGTGGTTTGTGTCGTGTTGTGTTTGTTGTACTTGCCGTGCTTTCAGCCACCTTCTCTTAATGAAAATGACAAGTGAAATCGTGTTTGAGAAAAAAAAAACATCTCCCAAATGAACAGAACAGATCCCATGACCATCCGTGGAGGCTTGCTCCAGCAAAGGACAATCTTTTCCAATTTCGTTACTCGTGATTATGTTGCAGTAGAATGTCTCAAGCATTAATGTCATCTGTTCATCACGAACCTCTTGAGCAAAACATCAAATGATCCATCTTCATTTATTAATTATTATACAGATTCTGAAGGGAAAAGAAAGTTCAGACCAGCAGCAACGCGCAGTAAAGACTCCTTATTACACATACCATTTGACCTGATTACTGAATTCAGACACAGTGGAAAAGGGATTGTAGCCAAGACTAGGAGTTGAGTCATTTAGACTGTAAAATAAAACTATCAAATTAGATAATTCAGTGATCCTTAATGGAGATCAGTGACTTGCATCAGGAGCACAGTTTACCTGGTGTCCACATAAATAAGTTTTCCTTTTTATTCCGAATCCTTACCACACATGTAAGAAATGGAGAATTAGGAAGCGATTGTGCCATTGTCAGCAATGGTCGAACCTGCCGCACAAACCACCGGATGTCCTAGGTGTGAGTCTCCTGTGCTTGTCTCTCTAACAGAACAGAGCAATTTATATTTTCATTCTCAGTTCTCCCGAATGAAGAAGAAGAAGAAGCTCCCCCTAAACTTGGGGTGGCACATTGCTTATGAACAGAACTTCTGGTTTTCTAGGATGTTCCTCAGCGGCACTCACCCAGTCCGCTTTAGTGCCATTGGTGACTCTACTATCAAGCACTACTTCTCTCAGTTGTGTGAAACCTTTAATCTGGATTCCAGAGAGGCCATCCATATCTTTACAAAGCAACTGAAGACATTCAAGGAATGGCAAAGCACCTTCTTCGATCTTTGGGAGTGTTGGATGCTGCAGCACAAAACGTAGGCAGTGCAGCCTTGGTAATGCCTTCTTCTTAATGGTGATTTCTTCAAGTTCATCAGCAATCAGCTTCAGGTACTCCAGATGCTCCAAATTTGTCAAAGCTGAGAGAAGGCCTGCTGTAAGTTTAGTGGACTGAAGGCATAACTTCCTGAGTCGGTGCAGTGCCGTGACAAACCCAGGGAGTTCCAGTAACCTGCCCTGTAATTTTAGAGACATAAGATAGCAGGGAGCCTTCAGCTCTTTCAGAAAGTCTTCAGAGCATCCGTCCAAATGGAGTGACAAAGAACGATAATTGCTTGCATCCTTGTCGTCATGAATGAACTCCTGTATGGCCTTCTGAAGAGTGGTCAAATTACTACTAGTTGCAGATGACTCACACCAGATCTTCACCTTCTGCAATTTTTTCATATGACCCATAATTTCTGCAAATCCGTCACTTTCATCTACAATAAATCCTGCTAGTGTCTGCAGCTTAGAATTTGCTGAAGTAAGAAATTTCTGCAGTTCATCATTTATGGCTTTATCTGGAAGCTTGAATTTTCCAAAGATATGAATTATATGGGGCAGCTGAACAACTTCAGTTGGAAGTATCTTTATGTTCGTTCTCCTTAGGTCGATTGTCTCCAAAAGTTGCAGTTGTTTTATCTCTTTGGGAAGGATGGTAACATTTCCTCCTAGGCTCAGATATCTAAGATTAAATAGGTTGCATATTTTTTGTGAGATGACCATCTTGCAAGTCTGTACACTCTTCAAGGTCCAAGACCCTTAGCAGTTTGTACTTGTTGAAATTCAACATAGCTTCACCTGCCACCCCAAGCACTTCAAGAGCTTCAACACGGGGGAGATCAATGTTCAAATTGGAACCATCTGTAATAGTATTCTCGCGGAGAGAAACTTGACGGACATTTTTCTTTTGGAGCTCCCCTCCATCGGATAAATTAATGAACTTTTCATCGAGAGATTTGAGCATAAGGAACTCATGAATAATGCCATAAGTTTTGCATCTTTTCACAATTGTGTCGTTGCTCCCATCAATGGGTTCGATGATGTTCTGGTTCAACTGCTTCTCCAAAGTTTCAGCTGCAATATCAACGCCTAAATTTGTTGGCTGCATAAGTCCCTCAGCTAACCGTTGTTTCTTTTTTTTGAAGAGTAACCGTTGTTTCATGCCATGCGGCAATCCTGGCCACCAAGCACTCGAAATCGATTGCTGCCTTAATAAGCAATCTTGACTGGGCACCGGAACAACCAGGCCCTTCTGCGGAAGGCCCTGCAGACAATCAGTTTCATTAAACGAGGACAAGATTTGAATTAACTAATTAATTAATGCAGGACGTAAGTCATTCAGGGACGACTGAAAATGAATATAGTATCCTGCCCCGACATAGCTAAGCCAAGAACAGCACAAAAAAAAAAATCCCTAATATATACTCCCTACATCCTAAAATATAGTATGCTGGAGCCCACACTCTAAAATTTCTACTAAAATATAAGGTATTCTATATAGTGCCCACGTTCAGATTTTGCCAAGTCTCTTTGAAACAAACCAATATTTAAGGGAAAACTCCATAATTGGGTTTAATCCATGGACACAAGCGTCAATTGAGTATTTTCTGAAGCTGTCTTAAAAAGTTTAGAGTGCACTGACAGATGGAGTGAGTGTAGCTGGGCACTACATTCTAATTTTGACTCTAAACAATATCATTTATCTCATGCCTTCCTAATTTCTATGATATCTACTGTGTCTGTCTCGAAATATACTACATCTGTCCTAAATTATAAGATATCCCACGTTTATTCAACCCCATCTATATGTGTCTTTCTTTTAAACTCCTTCCATCCATACCTTTTAAACATGATCTTAGGCAAAATGACTTCAATAATTAGTAGCCAAAATCATGCATGCCTTTTTAACTACTAGAAAATTAAGAAGACAAACAAATTAACAAATCAGTGAGCGGGAAATTTTTTTCTTTTTTTTTGCCAAACTTCTTATTTGATTCTACTTTCAGGGGTACTTTGTATTTCAGGACGGAGGTATGCATTCTCATTTGTCCCAAGTCAGTAAATTGAGTTTGACCAGATAAATTTTCTATCTAATTAAGCTCATTTAGTGTAGTAAATATTATTTCAAACTTGGTCAAACTTAGGATATCCTAGATAACTAAAAAATCCATTATGTTTCAAGGTTGAGAGAGTAGCTCGAGGATGTTTGCCCTGTTGTTCCGTTTTGAAGAAGACTGACCATCTTTGAATAAATGAAAGGCGGAAAACTCAAGTGGCGTGGAGTACTTTTTTCATTTTTATATTTGAAAGAAAAACATTTATTTTGTTATGGTGTTTCCAATGTAAATACTACAAGACATGTACAATCAAAGCTCAGTAAGATATGATGTACCAAAAGTTCTGTACTTACTATGAACACAAGTAGTTCTTGGAAAATATATTTTATGATCGATGGTTTACATATAACAGATTAATTAACATTGGTACCTTTTCCATCAGCAGCTGTGAGTGAAGTCTAAAATTTTCCACCTCATCCAATTGGCTGACAATATCCTTTATTGTAGGCCTTTTACGTCGATCATTCTCCAAGCACTTTCTGGCAATTTTGATACATCGTTTCACTTGTTTGCAATGTACTTCAAGCGATTCATACTTGGGTATCTCTTGTAGACATTTTTTCCAGGTCTCATGAACCTTTTTAGTCAAAACACAGTACAGAATACAAGTGGAATTAAAATCAATGTGGAATCAGACCTGGCAACAAAACATAGTACTGCCCTATTGCTAATATAGGTTCATCTTTTTGAACACGTGAATTAAAAACAACAAACTGTAAGAAATTGGCATAGTTAGGCCTTGTCCGATTTGGTGGGGATTATAGGGGATTGAGTGGTCCTTTTTATCTCCTACAAGTCAAAATTCTCCTCAATGTGATCCCAAGGTGAGCCTCTTGCACTATATGATCCCAAGGTGAGCCTCTTGCACTAGTTCTTTTTATAAACCAATTAAACAATATAAGCACAACATGTAGATTGAAGAGTCTGCAATACAATCTACGCTTGTTCCAAAGAGTACTGTATTTTCATTTGTCCTAATAAGCCAAAATTCTCTAATTTTGAGCAAGTTTATAGAAAAATACACTAACATTTATTGATTATAAATTACTCTAATGAGTTCAGTATTGAATTGGTATTGGTTCAACATTTATTTGGTGTTCTAGATGTATTAGCTGATGGTTGATAAAGGCAATAAGACTAATATGGAAGGTTGATAAAGGCAACAAGACTACCATCGATCATTGCTGCAGAGTAACGAAGTGTTTTCTTAGATAAAGGAACCAAGTTCCGACTACTAGGCCTAGGAGGGTATATGAAGCCTTATTATATATGTAACATCGATCACTTAGGCTCATAAATCAATGAATAAAATCTAGTGACTTGAGCCTAACTGTGGGCCACTGTGCCAGGCCAAGCAGGTCGAGCGAGGCCTAGCACCGGGCCCTAGCCGTGGCTTCACCCTAAGTGCAGCCAGGGGTGCAGCCACTGCTGCCCCCACTAAACCATAAACCCTAAGCAGGAGAATCTGGAATAGGAAACTATAGATCATTCGGATAAAGTTTGAAATAAATAAAATAGTTTATTTAGGAAATAAGATTGGTTTGTTAAGAAAGGAGATTCCAAATCTATAAGGACTTCCCTAGTTTTCTTGGAAGTTAAGTTGTCTAGAGACTATAAATATAGGGGTCAAGTAACCGTTTGGATCTTAAGCAAGAATCGAGTAGTTGCTCTCCTCTCAATCTGTCTCTATCTCCTTGCGCCTCCTTCCTCTCTATGCCTATGCCCGTCCCTGCCCTAGCCGACGCCCTCTCTCCATGCACCACCAACAACAGCTGCAACCCCCCAGCAGGGTTGTGACGCCTGGTGTACGAAGGCCATACAACATCCATGGGCCACAACACCACCATGTCCGTGGAGATGGAGTGGCGCGAGGCCTTCTCCACCGACCTCAATAAGCAGATGGACAAGGTGCGGCAACACCTTATCAATGTTGACACCCGCCTTGAGCAACATGGAGGATGGAGACTCCAAGAAGGACGCTGAAACCGTGGCTACGGCCAAGGCAAAGCTGGAGCACGAGGCGAGCACTAAGGAATTCGAGGCGGAGACCAAGCCTGCCATGGAGACTACCGGACGTGCCTTCGTCAAGGAGAAGAAGGAAGGATACATGTCACGAGCATCCCCGAGATCGTGGAGGGAGTGATCATTAAACTGTTCATTATCGCGCCAGAGATGGAGGTGCCTTCCAAGGTGTCCATGCCACTATCATAGCTGCACTTGTCCTCAGCACCCTAATCCTTCACGGTTCTCCACCCATGGTACCACAACTTGTTGTTCCCTACATATGATGACTAGTAGGATCCACTACCATGGCTTAATCGCTGCAATCAGTTCAGAGGCCAAAAGAGCCCGTATGTCGAGCAAGTATGGAATGCCTCTTCTCATCTAACAGGTGGTGCCCAACAATGGTACATGTGCATGACGTACAAAAAGGTAGTGACCGACTGGGCGTACTTTGCTCGCTGTGTCAACAAGCGCTTTGGACCCCTGACCCAACGCAACCCATTAGGTGATCTAGCATCGCAATGGAAGACCGACACCATTCACGACTTCGAGACCCTTGATGAGTAGCAACAGGTGAACATGTACATAGTGAGCCTACTTAAGCCGCCAAATTGATGGACGCATAGCTCTAGAACCCGCAGGACATGGAGATGGCCATGTCCCTCATGCGAGCATACGAGCGACGAGCGGCTGTCAACGCCAACGCCAACAAATCCACAACACTGACATCTCGTCCTCCTGTCCTAAGGTGCCATCCTGGACACTTGCTACATTAGCTACACTGTCATCGTCATCAACAACACCACCAGTTGCACCACCTCGCTCGCCCCTTTGATGAGGTTGTGCTTCAACTACGATGAGTCATTCACCCTAGGCCACAAATGCAAGTAGTTGTTCAAAACCACAATCATCAGTGATATGACACTGAGAACATTGACACCAACCTCATGATGATGATCGGCGCCTAGAACTCAGGTGTGCATGATTAGGACACCATATTCTTAGTGGCACCGTGCTTAGGCAAGGCGTGCACATCCTCGTCAACACTGGAGTCACCTGAAAGGTCCTTGTTTGGTTTTGGTAATATGATTGACAACCTAGGAGGACTAATATGTGATGAAGGCGCTCATTGCATATGAGACATGACATGGAGTCATGTGACTAAGGTGGAGACGATCTAGATAAGACTTGGCTTGATGGATCGGTTGCAAGTGTAAAGGGAAAGTCATAGGTATAACCTATAGGGTATTTCACTACCGACGCAATGGTGAGATTGATGAACCAATATAGTCACATGATGGTATGAAGTGGATCATATCATTTGTGCTATGGTTGGTGCATGTGTTGCATTGACATTGGAGGAGATGGATTGGAATGCGCAAGGAAAAGGTATAACCTATAGGGTATTTCACTTCATCAGTCATAGGTGAGTAGAGAAGTTTATGATCTGGTTTACGATAGATGACGTACTATTAGGAGGGACAAACTTGTTTGCATATCGATCATCTAGTGCCACTTGAGCGATCTAATATTGCGACATGTTAGGATCGAGTGGCGTGGAAAGAGCAAGTGCAAATTCTTTGAAAAATGGTTATGAAAATGCTAACACACATGCACATGGTGGTGTACACTAGGTGGTGTTAGCACATTTGCAAAGAAGATGTTTGATTTGTAGAGGTAAATGAAAGGAGTCCTAAGGAGGACCGGACGCCGGTCATGAGGTGACCGAACGTGTCCTGTCTTGCCCCAGGGAGGCACGACTTTGGTCCTTGCATCGGGCGTGGGCATGGAGGTTGCACCGGACATACGGGGAACACTGTTCCTGCCTCTAGTGTGTGCATGACATGGTAGTGCATGACTGTGCGAGAGGAGCGTTGGACAAGGTGGTGCGTCGAGGGATGAGCATCATGTCCTATTATCAATGAGCGCCTTGAACTCATCATCCATGGCAGCACGCCACTGAGGATTGACCAAGGCACTTCAATAGTTCGTCGGTATTGATGAGGCGACGGAGTGGGTGGCAGAGAAGCCGTAGCGCTAGACTAGACAAAGAGTGTCGGTATGTGACCAGGTGACATCGGGCGAGGTCAGCGGTGCAGTAGGTGATACGGTGGCAAGACTAGTGGTGCGGGTGCCTTCAATACAAGCACCAAAGCGAGGCTAATTGGGTGATGGTGGTGCGGGCTGCTCGGCCGTGGGTGTTGGCATAGGATCCCAGGACGCCGACTGTATGTCAAGTCGAAGTCCTAGGGCCGGAGGGGCCGACATGGGCGCTGGCGGAGGTGGTGCAGACGCTGGTGCAGCAGGGGCGGTAGCCACCACAGGCCCGCGAAAAAGGATCGTGGGGTTGTCCGGCCAGGCTCCTCCGTGTCACCTAAGTAGAGCGTGCTCACTTAGTGTTGGCGGAACAATGGAGAAGCCATAGGGATGTGTGTCGGCATAGTACCCGCAAGAAGAAATCTAGGTCACTAGACAAGGACCCCATAACTATGAAGCCTGAAGGGGTAACACGTCTCGTCAAAACAACATGGCGCGAGATGATGATGTGCCAGGTCGACAGATCGAGATAATGGTATCGCTTGTGTGAGGAGGGTTAACTGACAAAAATAAAAGCTATAGAACAAGGGGCAAGCTTGTGGCGAGCCATGGCAGTCAAAGTTTGGTAGCAAAGACACCCAAAAACATGAAGGTGGGAGTAATTGGGTGTCTTGTTGTAAAGAAGAGCATATGGATGGCATTGCGAATGGCGGAGCATGGGCACCGGTTCAGCTGGTATGTCTCCGTGACGAGCACCTCAGTCCAATAGGGTGTAGGTAGGTGTGCATGAATGAGCATAGTGTGGCTGATGTTATTCAGTGTGCGAAGAATGTGTTTGGCCTTTGAAATTTCTTGTTTGGTTTTGCATAATTGATGATACCATGTTGCTAATGGTTTCTCTAAGTGGACTTGAGATAGATAGCAACATTTGATGATGAGGAGCATGGTGGCTAGGATGGTGATGGCCACAAGATCACAAGAACATGATCATAAGAGATGGACATGGTGATCAAGCTCCAAAAGGATACAATAAAGAGAAAAACAAAAGACCCGAGGAGATCAAGGCAAAGGTATACTTGATAGGGCTTCTAGTTTTGGTGATTAAGACATTATAGAGAGTGTGATCACATGATGAGGACATCATCCTCCACTATTACCCACTGGCAAAGATGCAACAAACAAAAAGGGCTCGTCCTAGTTGTAGTCGGGTGATGACCGTGTGAGCCTCTGATAATCCCATCTTGCTTAGCTTGGGAGGAGGAAGCCACCTTAAAAGGGAGAAACACTCTTTCCCTTATCGGACTAGTCTTTTAGGGAGATTAGGCCTTTCCCCGAGTGGGTATGCCTAAAGAATTGTTTGGGTCCAGGTAACCTTAATTTATCGGGCCTCAGCCAACCACACATAGTCCAGATGTATCATCATATTTAGGATACATGACCGACTATCAAGAGGGGAAATTCACGGCTATTCCGAAGTTGAAGTGCCTCTAGGTCCAATCATCTCTTGCATATGCAAAATATGCTAACATCTATGCTAAACAGATATATGCTATTTGGTTAGCTAACTTGAAGCAAGAGTGAAAAGAATCGGAGAAGGTTTGCTATGTTTGCAGCACCGGACGCTGGTCTAGTGCGTCCGGTACGGTGCATCTGGTGTGGCATGCCCGAGAGAAGAGCTAATTAGCTCACACCGGACGTAGTGTTTTTACTGCATCTGACGCGTCCAGTGAATGGGGTGACGTAGCCGGCTGCTGGTCGTGCGCAGAACGTGCATTTGACGCGCCCGGTGCGCCGATAAGTAGCGTCCAGCTCTGGGCGTCTAGTGCTGTTCCAGAGAGGTCCAGAGAGCGTTTTTGGCCACCTGATGTGTCCGATGAGGGTGCTTCGGAGGCTGTGCTACGTCAGGTGTTGTGGCTACTTGCACGCTGCTGCTGCTGTTGGGACCAGCGCATCCGGTGCTACTGCCGTGTGTCCGCTGCCCCCTTTAACTCCACGCCGAGAGCTGAACCCGACCATTGGGATCAAACGACCGTGTTTTGAATTGCGTGTGACACGGATGGCACCGGTGGCGGGATAACGGTTGGAATTTTTCCAACCGTTGTGACTTCGTGAGGAGAGGCTATAAGTATGTGTTGGTGGGCTTGGGGTCGGCTCTCTTGGCTATTTGAACATTCTAACAACCTAGAGCTGAGCATTCTCTCCTCCACTCATCTCCTTGCTTGGTTGCACATATAGAGTGAGATTGAGTGAGATTCAAGTGCATTTGCTTGTGAGCTTGCATCTAGAGGCACTTGTTCTTCGTGTTGGCTGCGGGTTTTTGTTACTCTTAGAAATTTGTCAATTCCCTAGCGGCATGGAGCAGCGGTGGTGTTTGAGCTCGGGTTGGTTATTGTCTCGAGGCCACACCGGTGGATTTGTGAGGGGTTCTTGAGCCTTCCCCATGGGAGATCGCAATTGGCTACTATAGTGGATTACGCGTGGCTTGTGTGATCCCCATCTTGTGTTGGTAGTCTTTGTACCCGACTATGGGTTTGGCATCGAGAGAGCCAATTAGCGTGCACACCTCCAAGTGGGTGAATCACCACAACGAGGACTAGCTTACCGACGAGTAAATGAAACCTCGGTAAAAAAATCATTGTGTCAATCTCTCCATTGGATTTCTTGATATTCATCTTATGATTGATATTGTGATTGATTGGTACACTCCACTAATCTTCACCGACGGTATAAAAGGATCAACCTCTCCCTTGTATTTACCTTGTCATACATATATCTTGTGTAGCTTGTGTAGAGATATATTATTTAGTTGCTTAGCTTGCTCATCTAGGATTAGTGTAAAGTAGAGACATAGCCATGTGTGATCCTAGAGAATATAGCAACTAGAATTACTGAATAGGTGGCTTGCATATCATGTAGAGCTCCGCATACTTCGCTACGCCATCTTAAGTAGTAACAAAGTTCTTTAAGTGTTGTTGTAGAAATTTTTATAGGTTATTCACCCCCTCTAGCCATTTAGGACCTTTCAAGTGGTATTAGAGCCGAGGCACCACTTAATTGAGGCTTAACAACCTTAGGTGAAGAAATGACTCAATTAAGTTTGCATATTAACAACACCAAGAAGGCACCACAATTTGATGGCATGAATTATGTGTATTGGAAGGTGAAGATGACCGCACATCTTAAGTCAATCAATAGAGAGGTGTGGAAGGTCACAAAGATAAAATTTGAGGTAGCAAATCCAAAAGCTCCAACACCGGTAGAAGAAAGAAAGCTTCAATACAATGATCTTGCTATGAGTACAATTCATGAGGCTTTAGATGACAAAACATTTGAGATAATCAAGTCTATTGTGATTGCTGATGATGCTTGGGCAAAGCTTGAGGAATCATTTAAAGGCACCGAAGGCATCAAGGCCACCAAGGCATATATCTTGCTTGAGAAGTTCAATAGCTTCAAGATGCATGATGATGAGAGTGTGCCAGAGATGTTCCATAGGATGCTAGCTTTGGTAAATGAGCTCAATACACTAGGTGAAGAGATCAAGGACAAGACTTTCTCCATAAACTTATTGAGATGCTTGCCAGAGAGGTTTGGTATGTTGATCACCGTGCTTGTGAGGACAACATTGAAGGACTTGACACCAAACCAAGTGCTTGCCGAAGTGATGACCGATGACTCATATAGAGATGATAGTAAGAAGGAAAAGTTGATCAACAAGAATAAGAAGTATAAGGATGATGATGACAAGAAAGATGAGAAGAAGAAGAGTGTGGCATTCAAGGCCACTACATCATCTAAGGGCAAATCCAAGAAAAAAAGAATCAAGTGAAGAAGAGAGTAGTTCTTGTGAAGACGAGGAGAAGATGGCTCTCTTTGTGAGGAAGCTTGGCAAGTACATGATGAAGGGATATAGAGGAAGAAGAAAGAAGTCTTCATCCAAGAAGCATGATGAGAACATTAAGTGCTTTAGATGCCATAGCAAGGATCATCTTATTGCTAAATGCCTATATGATAGTGATGATGAAGATGCTATCAAGAAAGAAAGAAGAAGGAAAAGGAAGAAGCAAGAAAAGAAAGAAGCAAGAAAAGAAAGATGAGTCTCAAAAGAAGAAGAAGAAGAATGAGTCTCATGTGGCTACATGGGATAGTGATGCATCCTCTAGTGATGAAGAAGAGGATGAGCCAAAAAAAGCAAGAAGAAGGGTCATGCAAGTGTTGTTATCCAAGAGAAGATCTCTCTATTTGACACTCCTTCGACTTGCTTCATGGCTAAGGCCAATAAGGTACAATCCCATAATGATAGTGATAGTGATGAGGAAGAAATCACTAAAGATGAATTAATAACCATGCTTGAAGATTGCAAATCTCATATTAAGGGAAGTAGAAAGGAATGCAAGGGCTTGCGTGAGGAAAAGAAAACCCTCAAGCAAGAACTTGATGAGCTTAAGGCTTCTTATGAGAGTCTCATGGTAGACCATAAGAAACTATAAAAGGCTCACTCCAAGCTTGAAGAAGCTCATTCCTCTCTAATTAAAGAAAGAGAGAGCATGGTCATTATTGTTGAAAAGGCTAAAACTTGCAACATAGGCATAACATGTGATATTATTGATGAATCCTTTTATGCGTCTATTGTTGTTGCTCCCACTAACCCTTTTGGAGCACATCTACTTCTAGCTCATGTTGTGGTGATGGTTTCACTTGTGATGCCTCACTAATGGTTGAGAATTATAATCTTAAGAAGGAGGTGAAAAAGCTCAATCACACCTTAACTAAGGCTTATGGTGATGAGGACCGCTTGCTTATATGCTTGGGTAGCCAAAGGGCATCACTCTATAAAGAGGGATTGGGTTATATCCCCAAAAAAGGCAAAACCGTCTTTATTTCTCGAAAGACAAGTTTTGTGAACAACAATGGTAGCTATTGCAAAAGTTGCAAGCAAGTTGGTCATATAGAGCATAAGTGCATGAACAACAAATCTAATGCTAATGTATCCTCCATTAAGCTTGATTCATTCTCTATGCTTGTAAAGGGTACAAATGGTGTTCATGCCAAGTTCATTGGTGCTCCATGGATGGGCTCAAAGAAGAAAGCCATTTGGGTACCAAAGTCTTTAGTTACTAACCTTGGAGGACCCAAGCAAGTTTGGGTACCTAAAAGGAAGGGCCAATTGCAAAACTGCCCTTATTTTTGCGATTCAATTCGTGTTTGCCCCTCTTTTTTTTAACTTTGCACGTTTGCCCCCGTTTTTTTTCAAAATTGAAGCCTCCGTGCGCCCTGAATCCTGATTTCCATCATCTACTAAACAATTAGTGCCAAAGAAATATTTGAGAAAAGAAAAAAAAAGGGGGAAAGACTACACTACCCCTTCCATTCATTATGTCCTCTCGACCAACTCATAACCACGGGCGCCACTTTCTCCCACGGCGGCGCTTAGGGTTTCGAGCAATGGGCGGCGGGCTACTCCATGGCGAGTCGCATCGGGCGGGGGGCTGATCCACGGCGCGCATCGGTCGGGCATCCCTAATGCCGAGTCGCGTCGGGTGAACGGCTCCCCCGCAATGAGACGCGTCGGGAGGGCGGCTCCCTCGCGCCGGGCGGGCGGCCCCTACGCGGCGTCATGCGGGCGGCCCTCATGGTGTCGGCGGGCGGGTGGCGGGCATGCCGCGAGCCTGCCCGGCACCGCGGGCGAGGCGCGAACAGCAGCACCGAGCGAGGCGCGGCGAGAAGCCCGAAGACCTGCGCGCGGCGGGCGCGGCGACGGGGCCTTGGTGGCTAGGGGCCCGCACCGCGTGGCGACGGGTTATCGGTGGTTAGTGCGAGCACGGCGCCACCAGCGCGGTGATGAGAGAAGCGCGGCCGTGGGCGTGGGGAGGCGTCGTCGGAGGTGCTCTACTGCACCGACTCGAGTCGAGCGTTGTTGGTAGTTCTTTGGAGGTGAGGGATGATCTTGACTAGTGGGGCCCATCCAAATCAAGGGCATTTGTGTCTTTTTCTCGCTGTACTTGACACCGTTAGCTCCCCTTCACGGAATAGGGGCAAGTGGAAGCTTCGATTTTGAAAATTAGGGCCAAACGTGCAAAGTTAAAAAAAGGGCAAACGCGGAATTGAAGCCCAAAAAGAGGGGCAGTTTTGCAATTGGCCCGTAGGTCAATTATAAAGCCCGAGGGAGGCATTGGATTCTTGATAGTGGGTGCACTCAACATATGACCACGCATTCTTGTATGTTCAAGTCAATTGATACAAGTGGCATTGATGAATATGATTCTATCACATTTGGCAATAACAAGAAAGGCATAGTTAAAGGGCTTGGTAAGATTACAATATCTCAAAACAAGAGCATATCAAATGTGTTGCTAGTTGGAAGCTTAGATTACAATCTTTTGTCGGTTGCTCAACTTTGTTATCTTGGTTACAAGTGCATATTCTCTAGTCATGAGGTTGAAGTTATTAGTGTGGATGGAACAAATTTTATATTCAAAGGATTTAGACATGATGATTTATATTTGGTTGATTTCAATGCTAGTGAACCTAAATTGTCAACTTGTTTGCTATCCAAATCTAGTATGGGTTGGTTATGGCATAGAAGACTTGGTCATGTTGGAATGAAGCAATTGAACAAGTTAGTGAAGCATGACTTGGTTATAGGTGGAATGATGTCACATTTCAGAAGGATAAACCTTGTACCTCATGTCAAGGCGGCAAATAACATGGCAATGCACATCCATCAAAAAGCATAATGAGTACAAGCAAGACATTTGAGTTGTTGCACATGGATTTGTTTGGGCTAACAACATACACTAGCATTGGTGGCAACAAGTAAGGCTTCGTGATTGTGGATGATTATACTAGATACACATGGGTGTTCTTTCTTCATGACAAGAGTAATCAGTTTCAAATATTCAAGTCTTTTATTAAGAGATGCCAAAATGTGTTTGAAACTACAATCAAGAAGATTAGAAGTGACAATGGGAGTGTCGGTGTTTTGATTCGGGGGTGTACCAAGTTACCGACTAGTGAGTTTATCTTTGTGTGCTCCCTAAACCGGATGGTGATGCAAAAAAAACAAAGAGATTTATACTTGGTTCAGGCCAACGAATGCCCTACATCCAATGTGCTACAGAGATTGTATTATCTTGCACCGTGGTGCTCGTAGTAGGGGGTTACAAGTGGGTGAGAGAGGGAGATTTCCCAAGTCTCGAGAGAGTGATTGAGGCTAGAGCTAATAATGAGAGGGAGGGGGAAGACATGTGTGTGCTTCCTCCTAGAATAGGCCCTGGTCACCTCCTTTTATAGTCGAAGGAGGGGACACAGGTTACATGCATGTAATATTTATTTATTCGGGTGAAGTACAACCAGATCATTTCTCACTCTCTCAGGCGTTGTAAGGAGGTCATCAAGAAGGAGTTTGCTCTAATTATTCTAAGAGCAAAAGGAAACCATAGATTATGTTTAGATAGATGGCTACAATCTCATTTGTAACTTTTCTCATTTTCTTTTTGTCCTTTTTTGTTTCTTGAACTTTTGTTGTAAATTTTACTCAATTTCAATAAAAGCCCAGTAGGGGGAGCCCCCCTCCTGTTTCTTCAAAAAAAAAAGTACAACCAGATCCTATAGCGACGTGCGAGGTTCTGTTGGACGGCGTGGTGACCCCTGTAGCCTTGACCGGGTAGTTGAAATAGTGTCTGGAGTGGTTGGAATAGTCTCTGGAGTGATGTGGAGGCCTTATCCGTAGAGGCTCTCTTACTCGTAGAGGGGGGCCCTGTGGAGGCTCGGGCAAAATCAGGTTGGCCTCTCCGTAGAGGGGCCCTCTCCACAGAGGGGTCCTCTCCATGGAGGCTCGGTCGAATCGGAGTTTGGCTTCTCTGTAGAGGGGGGCCTCTCTGGGGTGGCTCGGGCGAATTGGGGATTGGCCCCTCTAGCAGAGGGATCCTCATCCGTAGAGAGGGCCTCTCCGTAGAGGGTGGGAAGGATTTCCCAATTGGTCACCCATCGCTCCAGGGCCAAGCACGCTTAACTTTGGAGTGCCTAGGAGATGGGCTCCCATAGAAGTAGCTATTGCTTTGTTGGTGTGTATGCTCTTATTAATCTTGTTAAGCCCTAGTCCGGACATTACAGGCTCCTCGTAGAGGTTCTTTGTAGAGGCCTCATCGTAGAGGCAACCTCTCCCGTAGAGGCTTTGGGCGTGTCGTGACCTTGTGGGCCTATCGAGTTGGTTTTAGTAGGAGTTCACGCGGGGGCTGTTACATTGATGTCTCTCGCTTACTCGCCCTTTGAGGATTAGGCAAATTTTGTCGCGTTAATTTGGGTACCCCTAATTATGGAACCCAATAGAGAGTGAGTTCAAGAATACAAGAAATGAAGAATTATGTGATGAATATGGAATTAGTCATCAATTCTCTCCACCATACACTCCTCAATCAAATGGCATTGTTGAAAGAAAGAATAGAACATTGATTGAAATGGCAAGATGTATGTTTTGTGAGTATAATGTTAGTCATTCATTTTGGGCCGAAGCAATCAAAACAGCTTACTATTATAGCAACCGTCTCTATTGCCATGGGAAGTTAGAGAAGACACCATATGAGCTTTTGAATGTTAGAAAGTCCAACATTGCATAGTTTAGAGTGTTCGGTTGCAAATGCTATATTCTCAAGAAAGACACAAGATTGGACAAATTTGATAAGAAATACGATGAAGGGTTCTTACTTGGATATTCAACCACAAGCAAAGCTTATAGAGTGTGGAACTTGGATAGTGGCCAACTAGAAGAAGTACATGATGTTGAATTTGATGAAACCCAAGGCTCTCAAAGTGAAGTCAAAAATCATGATGATGTGAGAGGCACTCAATTGGAGAATACAATGAGAAACATGGACATTGGGCCTAGACAAGTTGAAGAAGATGATGATGATGCTCCTTTGTTCAACATTAGTGTGCAAATTGATACAAATGAAGCAAGCTCTAGTGGTTCTCATGATGACACTCAAAAAGCTAGTACATCTCATCCAAGCCATCAAGTTTAAGTGCTTCAACCATCCAACATTGCAAGAGATCATCCTTTGGATCAAATAGTTGATGACATTCAAAGTGGGGTTCAAACAAGATCAAGATTGGCATCTTTTTGTGCACACCATGCTTTTGTATCACAAGAAGAGCCAAAGAAAATTGAAGATGCTTTGAAGAAGGAAGATTGGATAAATGCCATGCATGAAGAGTTGAACAATTTCAAGAGAAATGAACTTTGGGATCTAGTTGAGAGGCCAAAGAACTACAATGTGATTGGAACCAAATGGGTCTTCAAGAACAAGCAAGATCAAGATAGGATTGTTGTTAGAAACAAAGAAAGATTGGTAGCACAAGGTTACACTCAAGTTGAAGGTCTTGACTTTGGAGAAACAAATGCTTCGGTTGCTAGATTGGAGGCAATTAAGATCTTGCTAGCCTATGCATGTGCTCATGATATCAAGTTATATCAAATGGATGTGAAGAGTGCATTCTTGAATGGGTACATAAATGAGTTGGTATATGTAGAGCAATCACCCAGTTTTGAAGATGACAAGAATTCTAACCATGTGTATAAGTTGAAGAGAGCATTATATGGCTTGAAGCAAGCACCTAGAGCATGGTATGAAAGATTGAGAGATTTTCTCCTCTCTAAATGGTTCAAGATGGGTAAGGTTGACACCACTCTATTCACCAAGAAGATTGGACAAGACTTGTTTGTGTTACAAATCTACGTTTATGATATCATATTTGGATTAACCAATCAAGATTTTTGTGAAGAGTTTGGGAAGATGATGGCTAAAGAATTTGAAATGTCTATGATTGGAGAACTTAGTTACTTCCTTGGACTTCAAGTCAAGCAAATGAAGAATGGTACATTTATTAGTCAAGGAAAGTACTTCAAGGACATGGTCAAAAAGTTTGGCTTGGAAGATGCAAAACCAAAGTCAACTCCAATGGCAACAAGTGCAACCTTGGATAGTGATGCAAGTGGCAACATGGTTGATCAAAAGCTATTTCGGTCTATGATTGGAAGTTTGCTATATGTTATCGCTTCTAGACCGGATGTCATGATTAGTGTGTGCATGCGTGCTAGATATCAAGCCTCACCTAGAGAGAGTTATCTTAAGGCAACAAAGAGAATTTTGAGGTACTTAAAGAGCACACAAGATGTTAGATTGTGGTATTCAAAGGGGGTCCAAGTTTAAGCTAATTGGATATTCAAACTCCGATTATGGAGGTTGCAAGATCAATAAAAAGAGCACAAGTGGAACGTGTCAATTACTTGGAAGATCACTTATTTCATGGTCATCAAAGAAACAAAATAGTATTGCTCCATCAACCGCTGAGGCCGAATATGTGAGTGTTGGTAGTTGTTGTGCACACTGCTTTTGATGAAAGCTACTTGAATGACTTTGGATTCAAATTCAAGCAAGTGCCTTTGTTTTATGACAATGAAAGTGTCGTGAAAATGACCAACAATCCGATTCAACATGCAAGGACCTAGCACATTGACATTAGACATCACTTCATAAGAGACCATCAACAAAAGGGTGATATTTGTATTCAAAATATTGGCACCGAAGATCAACTAGACGACATATTCACCAAGTCACTTGATGAGAAAAGGTTTTGCACGTTGAGGAATAAATTGAACATACTTGATTTCTCCAACATGAGTTGATGCACCCCACATATATGATATGCCTCTCCTTTGATAATGCAAGGTAAAAGTTGCTTGACATGGCATTCATACTATTCTAAGGACTTGTTTAGTGCAGCTAGTCATAATTCATCTTCTAGGCTCATTCATTGAAAATCAAATGTTTTTTTTTTTGATGTATGTGTGGCACCACTATTGCTATCTATTTTTGTATGATCTAATGGTGGCATATGACATGTTTGTGGGCTTACAATCCTAGTGTTGAATCTAGAAAATGAGATCATGATGTGTAATTCAACATGGTCAAGATAACCCTTATACTTCATGAGGTGTGAAAAAGCTTGTCCTTGGATCAAACCGAATTACATATTCCGACAAGTATTCAGATTGAACCATAAATTGATCCATTGATTGACTTAATTCTCACTAAAATTGGCACCTTTTTTGGTGATTGTTGACAAAGGGGAGAAAGCTCATAGACTATTTGAGCACACAAATAGGAGGAGCAAGCTCATGGACTATTTGTTGTATTTGTATGTGCATGATCATGATGAAATATTGCATTGCAAGTTTTAAATTCAATGTTCATGATTGTTTGGTGTATGCTAGAAATAGACCATGAATGGTGAAATGAAATACTAGCATGCATAGGTTGTAGCTAGACATAACAAATTTTCAAGTGGATCAAGAGCCTTTAAGCTAAAATGTTGATCTCATGAGGTATCTTGAATTTTGATGAATGCCTAATTACATTGGTGCTAAGGATGGTACATATTGGCAACTCTGATTGGTATCACACTTCAAACGTCCATTTTATATACCTTAGCATCATTTTAGTAATAATATCTCTCCCAAAATTTTTATCTATACATATGTGATGAATTGATCCAAACTCTATGAGGCACATATGTAGGGAGGAGTTGATATTACCAAAACCGAAGTTGAAATGTTTGTCCAACCTTATTTCATGCTAGAATGCTTTAGGCAAGCAATTCAAGGTCAAATTGAATTTATTTCATATCTTTGTGAAGGTTATCATCAATTACCAAAAAAGGGAGATTAAAATTTCTTATTTGGTTTTGGATAATTGATGACACCTTGTTGCTAATGGTTTCTCTAAGTGGACTTGAGATAGATAGCAACATTTGATGATGAGGAGCACGGTGGCTAGGATGGTGATGACCACAAGATCACAAGAACATCATCGGGAGAGATGGACATGGTGATCAAGCTCCAAAAGGATACAAGAAAGAGAAAAACAAAAGATCTGAGGAGATCAAGGCAAAGGTATATTTGATAGGGCTTTTGGTTTTGGTGATTAAGACGCTATAGAGAGTGTGATCACAATTGGGATACATAACCGAATATCAAGAGGGGAAATTCACAGCTAATCCGAAGTTGAAGTGCCTCTAGGTCCAATCATCTCTTGCATATGCATTAGGATCTGGTGCACTAACTCTAACCCTTGAAAATGCTTTGCAAAATATGCTAACATCATCTGTGCTAAAAGAGATATATGCTATTTGGTTAGCTAACTTGAAGCAAGGGTGAAAAGAATCGGTGAAGGTTTGTTGTTTTTGTAGCATCGAACGCTGGTCCAATGCGTCCGGGCGTGGTGTGCCCGAGAGAAGAGCTGAGGAGCTCACACCGGACGCAATGTTTCAGACCATTTCAGCCGCATCTAACGTGTCCGTGAATGGGGTGTCGTGGGCCGGGCTGCCGGTCGCGCATGGAACACGCACCGACGATCTGGTGCCCCGATGAGTAGCGTCCCGGCTCGGCGTCCAGTGCGGTTCCGCAGAGAGGTCCGTAGAGTGTTTTTCGCACGCGTCCGGTGAGGGTGCTCGACGCCGTCTTTTATCGCTGCTCGGGCCGATTGATTGCTTGCACGCCGCTATCGTTGGTATCGGGCGCCCGGTTCTCTGCACCCCGGTGTGTCCGTGCCCCTTAATCAAAAGGTACGAGCTGAGCTGACTGCTGGGATCGAACGGCCGTGTTTGAATCGCGGGTGACACGCTGGACGCACCGTGCACGGACGCTGGGCGCTGCGTTCGGTGGCTCCGACCGGTGCGTCCGATGGCCCCGATAACAGTTGGGATTCCGTTGTGACTTCATGAGGAGAGGCTATAAATATGTAAGGGAGCATTAATTTATTGTTCAGTATAATTATGATTTAATGGCGTTGCCATGGTTTTTCTGTTCCAAATGTTCCAAAGGATGGATGATTAATAATAGAGACTTGGCTTCCTTCAAACTTTTACTTCTTTCATGTAATGTTTGATTTTTGTATGCAGCAGATGCCAGAAACTAATCCTTTTCCTAAAAAAACTATACAACATACGAAAAACTAATAATGATAAACCTAAGAGTATTTTGTTACTATGTCACAAGATGTGATGTGAACTTTGTGCAAATGAGAAGCTCATAATGGAACTCTAGTACATATCAATACAAAAGCGTTAAGATAACATATTCTTACATGTTCGACAAATTCTTCGGCACCCATATCGGCGACATCTGAGTAGCCTGTAGTTCCAATGATTATTTTTGTAATTATAACACCTAAGCTGTATATATCATACTCCTTTGAGATTATTTGATAATTAATGAACTCCGGAGGACAGTATCCACTGCAGCAGAACATTAATGACATAGGTAAGGTGAGATTAAGGAATATATACAATTCAGCTGATTAAAAACTCTGTTTACTTGAGCATTAATCTTACACTGTCCCTAGATGAGCCAATGTCATTTTGGTAGTCTCTTCACCAATGAGTCTAGACAAACCAAAAATCAGATATTTTGGTATCATATTTTCGTTTAGCAGTATATTATCCGGTTTTAGATCAAAATGAAAAATGGGAGGCTCCAATTCCTCGTGAAGATATTTTATACCATCGCAGATTCCCTTAATTATTTTGTAGCGTATCGGCCAATTATTGCCAAGACTTTCACCTGCAAGAGCGCAACCACGGCATTCTCGGTACAATAATGTGTGAATAATTATTTATGGCAATATAAGCAAAATATTCATGCAATACCGTAATCACCAACCAGAAAGGAGCTTGCCAAGGCTTCCTTTGGGCATATACTCAAGGCAGAGTGCCTGGCGTATCCTTTGACAAACTATTAGTTTGCCATCGTACTCTGCAAATTCTTCTTTAGCTTCATTGCAGAACCCTAATAGCCGGACAATATTTGGATGCTCGAGCCCCTTAAGGATTTCAAATTCGTTTTCAAAGTGCTGGTCATTGATATTAGGCATGAAATGGAGCAACTTCACAGCAACCTCTTCTCCATCTTCCAGCACTCCCTATTCATCATTAGCTTTTATAGTTACTCATACAAAGCTTGTATTTTTTATGGTCGTATATTGGATGAATTTGAAACGACCAAAATAACTAGTAGCACCATTTGTTTTGTCCACTTTTTTTTTTGAAACAAATTTGTTTTGTCCACATGCATATATACAACCATGGTCTTCATGTTTTATCAGTTTTACCTTGAAGACTTGTCCAAACGCACCGCGACCAAGCTCCTCAGAGAAATTATTTGTAATAAGTTCTATGAGCTCAAATGGTAGCTTCCTTGGATTGTCACTTATTCTGTCGCGCTTATTCTTCATGTTGTAGGCGTTTACTCCTGTACATAGAAATTAGAAGCCTGGGCAAGTTGTTAGCACCACCCTGCTCTCTTGTTTTTCTACTACCACTGCTTCTGCTTTTGCAACAAATGACAGAACAATAGTAATAGAATGACTTTGTGTACGACACTTTATTAGAGTAAATTGCACTGTGCAGGTACATAAACTTTTGGTGGGTTCCGTCTAGGTACTCCAACTGAAAACTTTATTGTGCAGGAACTATCAGTCTCGTGCACCAAAGGTACAAAACACGTGTGCACCAGGGAGCTGACGTGGACATGTCACCGTGGAGACTGGGCGCGGGCTCGCTGCCCACTTCGAAAAAAAACCAACACCATTGCTCTAGGGCTCCAATGTCACCAACTTTGGCTTCAACGTCTTCTCCGTCGCCGTCTCTGCGTTCGGCGTCCGTGGAGGCCGAGGCGGTGTCCCCGCAGACGAGGTCTACCGCGCGGGGTGGTGTTCATGTCCATGGGCCCCTTCTTTGAGACCTCTAAGGCGGCGGCCCGCAGATCATGCGCGTCGAGTTCGACCTGCTGGCCGGGCGAGAGGCCGGCAACGCGCATTCCTAGCGGTGGCTCGTGTTTCAGTCGGGCCGCGGGCGGGCACAAGAACCTGCACGTTGTCGACACGGCACGCAGCGGGTGGAGGGGTCTGGCAACCGCCGAAGGGTGACAAGACCTCAACGATGTTGGAACCCCTTGCAAGACAAAACAATGGTGCGGGGTTTTCTGCAAAGTGAGCAACGGGCCCGCGGTCTCCACGGTGGCATATCCACGTTAGCTCCTGGCACATGTGGCGTGATTTGTACCTTCAGTGCACGAGACAAATGGTTCCAGTACCCAGACAATACATTTTTCAGTTCGAGTACTTAGACGGAAACCATCAATAGTTTAAGTGCCACTGCAATTTACTCTTATTAATACGTATATACAACGCGCATCCTACTGGGCACACCCGCGTTGAGAACCTACCTTTCCCGCATGACGAAACCAGAGGCAGTAATTGGCGGACATGGGTTATTAAGCTACTGACGCTATGGTGGTAACCGCAGCAGATCTGCTAGAACATAGCAAAGCCATCTGAGTGCAATGCAGGACAGCCACATAGTAGACAATAATATGAGAAAAGCAGTTGTAGAATACTAGAATATCATACCTTGTGAAATAAAGGCCTTCATCATATATAGCATATATAAGAAAAAAGGAAGAGAATCTTGGACCTTGGTGGCCAAATAATCGAGTTGCGACCTGAAACATTGTAATAAACCCATTATTATAGAGCTAGAAAATTTGGATCTAATAAGCTATGGAAAAGTTAAAATTGGTAGTAGTTAGTTAGAGGGCAACTTCCACAGTTTTTCGTTTTTTAAAAAAAAACTCGAGTTTAGTAATCCATTTGTTTTGTTTCTCTTCTACGAGATCATAACCATGGATGGATTCTTTCAAGTTGTCGCGGACAGACTATGCCTTACAGCAAACAATAACTGTAAATTGTCAAGCAAATATGGAGCAGCTTGGAGACCTCGATTTCACATACAAAAAGGCACATCAATTCAGATGAGAGTACGACTCCAGGCATACTAAGAATACCACAGAGTCAGCTACCCGTCTATATAGTTTTCTTTTTAAAAACAAAAAAACAAAAAAAAAACAAAACAGAGCCCCATCAGTAGAAGATGATATAAATTCATTCCCATCATGTTACCTATCCTTTGGAAAGCAGATACAGGCACGCACCTCTCGATCACAGTAAAGATGGGCGACTGGATCTCGCACCTTCACAGCGGCGGCGGCGCAAGGGAGCAGGGCGGAGACGAAGCCCGAGGCGATGAAGGGGATGGGGGAGACTTTCGCTCTGAAGACCGAGGTGATGAAGACCTCGCTAGCTAGAGCAGAGAGATCGACATAAATCTCGGGTGCAGTCGTGGAAGGGAACTGCAGAGGTCGTTCCGGTTACAGGAGGATGAGGATGCCTCTATGGCTCCATTATTGCTGCAAAGAATATATAAAGATGCAGACAGCAGGCTATAGGACCAACCGCGTTAACAAAGACAGGTTGACTTGACCAAGCTAAATGCCCCTGTCCAAAGTGGTTCTGAGCCTTCTGGTCACGCGCATGGAAAAAGCTATCACAAATATAACTTGATGTTATAACTATTGATATCTTTTGGAAAATTCACTATTTAGCATTGGTTACTTATTTAGAACCAAGGGATAAAATTTCATCATTGTAGTTAGATGTGATCAGTCACACCTCAACCATGAGGGGGAAAAACCGTCTCCCCCTATTATGTCTAGCACCATCAACTTGTTAACACTGATATCAAGCTAATAAGGACCAAAGGCACACACGGCCAGCTGCTTTGCTCTGCCTGCTCGTGTGCCATGATCGCCTGCGAGGTGAGATCGCCCGAAAACGACGAACCGGTGCTGTCGGTCACAAAGCTCGATGTGGAAAAAGCACCAAGAGGAAGAGGGCGTTACCACGAAGTCGATGAGACTGATCGTCGCGGAGTTCACCGAGAAGACAGCTCCACGAGCGGCGAAGAAACTGGAGAGAGAAATTGCACATCAAGAGTGTTACTCAAAGAAAAGAGAGAAGGGCACCCACGACGGCGGCGTCCTCCTGCAAAGCTCGTTGGAGGGGAGGACGTGGAGGAGGAGATCAACGCTGGCGACGACGGGGTGGAGTTCGGCTTATCCACTGTGCATCCGCCGTCTACTGCCTCTCTAGTCTCTACAAACAAATTGCTCATGTTTCCAATCCAAATCAGTAGAGCACTAGTCCATAGCGCGCGTTCGCGCGCGAGATCTGGCCACCCGCAGGTTTTAATATAAACGAAGGAAGGTCCAGGTTGAAGCGAATATTGTCTTACACAGGATGAGGGATGGGGCATAATTTATCAGTTCCGCCCACACACCGAATTAGTCAAACACAACCATACAGAGCTGCCCGAATAGGAGTTTCCTAACAATACAGCATAATCATTAGCTAGGGATCCGGGGGATTGATGAACACAACATGGCACTGGTCTATAGCGGTCCTCATCATCTTCAGCTAACGATCAGACTCTCAGTCGCCTCATCATCTTCAGCGAGATCTGCATGTTCATTAGTGTATAAGTTCCCTGCATATGGGTTTGTATATCAATCATATATTCGAGCTATATCTGAGCAGACTGATCTACCTGAGGTGCAGTAGCCATCCTCATGCGTACAGACCTGCATTGAATAATATTGGGAACACATTAGCTTGTTAGAGACGACATAAGCTATATTAGGTTTTAGTTTTGGGTATATCCGAATGGTAATCCTAGCTGTGTACTGTTATATATTGGGAAGAAAATATGTTTTTGATCATTCAGAGCTCATGTGGTAGTGCACCAAGTAAGCTTATTAACTCATCACATGCAAAAAAAAAAAAGAATATGGAATAAATTTTGTTATGGTCCTTGTTAGCTAAAAAAAAACCGGTTTGTATCGCTTTGGATTGCTGCACTGACTATCAAAAGCAGGAAAATTGATCCCAACACACAAGAACTATTTAGTAATGGTATCTGAATTAGTGCAAGATTTGTTCACATAATTTTTAGGTACCACCTAGACCTGTGACAGATTTATAGAGTATAAGCTGCATTCTGAACAAATGAATACGGGTTCTATCTAGAAAGAAACTTCAGAGACTCGAGTGGCGTATAAGACATATAAGTGGGTCACGAAGAGTAACACATACTTGAGCAAAATTTGTAGCACCTGAAAAGTAACACATACAAAGCTTTGCCATAGGAGGCCCGGACGTCAAAGAACAACAGATATTGGCAAGGCTCATCTCCTTCTCGACGGTCTCGGGGACATGCTTCACCGGGCGATGGGAGCGTAGTCGCCATCAGGACCTGCAATGAATAATGTTGGGAACACCTTCATCCGTTAGACACGCCATAATATTTTTCTGTTAGGTTTTAGTTTTGGGTATATCCGAATGGTAGTTTAATTTACTGCTCAAAAAAGTATCAGGCTTTGTATACTTGAACCTTACATGCGGATGAAAAGGCAGCATAAAACGTGAAAGAAAGTGTGCCTTGATCATTTAAACTTTATGTGGTAGTGCATCACGTATGCTTAAAAGCTCCATCATATGCAACAAAAAAAAAAGTGAATTCATTTTTGTTACGATTCTTGTGCACGCCCCGGCACGCATGATGGTGCCGCGGGTATCTTGGTCAAGCGTAGAAAGTGAACTATAATGATAGTATAAACATGATCGATGCAGTAACAAAATAGGAAATGCGCTCAACAGGACAATGGGTAAGCACAAAATGATAGCATATATATTTTTTGGTGCATTCTAAGTTTAATAGAAGGGTGGTCAAGCACAGGACGACAACATAGATATGTCTATAAATTAAACAACCGCTATATTGACAATAAGCAACAACCTCCTCCAATACCCAATTGTTTCAAGAGAAAGAATAAATAAAATTGACATAACTGAAATCCCTTACTTGCACCATGGCAGCCCCTCCTACTCCAACTTTCTCCCCTGTTGGTGCCTCCCTCCGATCTTGCCGGTTGCCAAAGGAAGGTGCAACCACACCTGAATCAATCTCTAATCGAATGAAAGACAACCAAGTAGCAAACACCAAAGCTAACAATGTGCAACCTTAAAACAGTAAGGGCATCAATCTTTTAAAATGCTAGGATTAGAACAGGAGCCTCCAAAACACATTAGGTCTCGACAAAGCCACAGGGCAACACATATCACAATCTCATGAATCAAAATCAAACCTGTAGGATTTGCTAAAATCTGCATATATTCTGCCATCCCATGACTTAGTTTCATTCGTATAAGATGTAATAAGCAGATTAGAGCCTATTGGGAACCCTTGCTACTACCACACCAGACCAAAGCTGCACATGCCCTTCCTTCTATAGCTTCCAAGCACATAAAGATTTGGATGTTGCGGTCAAATGAGTGAAACAAGAAACAAGGAAGAAAAACAAGAAAATTAAAAACTGCAAGCAAATTTATTGTTACCTTTAGATCATAAAAGCTTGTGCACGAAAAAACAAAGACGCCAGGAGATCCTATTTCAATGATCAAAGAGCCAAGCAGGGTTCATGCGTTATTTCAATTAGTAAAGAGCCATCACATCTCTGTGCTTGCTGTATGCTGTCATTAGACTGAAAAGGATACAAAATGGAGATGAGACAGTTTAGATTGATAATTTTAGGCAAACTAAGGATGTAACAACAAAATGCAAAAAGAATTCAGTTTCAAGACAAATTTGCTTTTCTCCACAAATTAACAAAATAAAAATGGCATTAAGGAACATGACTAGTGCAATATAATTATCTTTCGGTAAAAATGTCGGTCCAATTGTTAGTATGAATAATAAGACCTAGACAAGTACATAACCATCATCTCTCAATAAACATGTTAACAAATGTAAAGGCACTGGTTTAAACATATCAAACCAGATATTGTGAAGTGCATGAATAAACTTGGCCGGGTCTTTTCATTGAATCTTAGCAGCAACAGTTCAAGAAAGCCAGAGTATGGAAATTCTTTTGCAAATCATCAGCAAACTCTAGGTTGCACAAAAGATGCAAATGTAAAGTGCTACGGTAGACCATCCTGTACATGTTCTAAATATTAGAGAGGGTGAATCCCCCGGGCGTAATCGAGTCCAGGGCAAACAACGAGCCACAACCATTGAGGTGATTGTGTCCGCCTCGAGAGGACAAGCAAACAAAAATAGCAAAGCAATGACGCCGCAACCCGGAAGGTCGGTCCTACGGACCCAAATTCAGTTCGCGAATCGAGGTCATGCAAACCAAAACAGTAATCCTCTTATGAGATTTTACTATTTTCGTAAGGGATAAATAATAATATCAATATGTCTAACTCGATTGTCAACCTGCAGCAGAGAACATGAAAGCTGGTGATACGGAGGATGATCTTAAAACTCCCACTACCGTGGGTCGGGTATGTCTAATCATGAGCATCAATTGGTACCATAGAGTTCAAAGTATGATCAGGAATTCTTTTTTTTACAGATGATCAAGAATCCACAGACGTGGAATGCTTGTCAGAGATTGCATCCAATAACCATAATGGAGCCACCAACAGTTTCAAGGAAGAGAAAAAAGCTTCTGATCAGCATTTGAAAACCAATGAGACAGAGAGAATTAATTTGTCCCTAAACATAGCTAACAGACCTGAGCCACACGAAGTTGTGGCAACCTGTCATACTCAGTCAAATATTGCACAAGCAAGCAAGAGGAGCCACAAGAAATAACCAAAATGCTATCTGAAGTTAGTCGAACCCCTCTCCTTTTTTCAGAAGCTTAGGATCTCGAACCTGCAATGGGGCAACAAATAGTTAAGGTCAGTGCATGATCAAGCATCTCACCTGGTAGTCCACCACAGATCGGGTGGAGCACAGACGGGTCTGGACACACAAGCGACGAATTTCACCGTTTAACTAAAGGATGCCGAATTCAAATCAAAGGAGATAAAAACAACCACACAAGGTATAACCGTATAATTACTATATAGATGTGTAGTGAAAAAATGGATGACGGCCTTACTCACCTCTCATGGAAGATGCGTCGTGTGATTGAGCCACGACAGATCTGATTAGCGTGGGCTATCCCAGCGGCACGAGGAGGAGCATCGTAAGCCTAAGCCGCAGCCTCCCGGCAATGCCATGTCGGCATCACAAAGGGTGGAGGTAGGGGAAGCTGAAGATGCAACGATGGATGGGGACGGCGCGTGGACTGCGCCGGCCTGCCGCCCGGCTCCTGTGCGAAGCCGGCCCTCGAGCCGCCATCGAGGCCGCGAGCTGGCACTCTTGTCACCGGCCGGACGCCGAAGAGGGCACCGCCCGGCCACGATGGGGAACGACCGGATCCGGCCATGTAGGCCGACACCGCCGACATCCCCGTCGGACCGGGAGTGCTTGCCCTCGGCCGGCGAGCCGCCACGCCGCCATGTACAGCCGCACTAGGGAGGGGCTCGCCCCAGCACCGCCCGTCGGGTGGATGGGTGCTCGCCGTTGTTCCCGGGGGGGCGACCGCGCGGGGCCTCCTCGCCCGGTGGGCTCCAGCGCCGCCGCCGCCCCGCCGCCGGGAGAGGAGGAGGGAGGGGGGAGGCCGCCACCACCCGCGCCCGGGCCTCCCTCGCCGGTGGACTGCAGCGCCGCTGCCCTCGCGTCGCACCGCGCCCGGAGTTGAGAGAGCTGGAGAGCCGAGAAGCTTCGCCCGCGCTCTTTGCCGCTGCCGCCCCACGAGAAAGAGGAGGGGGGGGAGGAGATGCACGGGAGCTAGGGTTGGGTTGGAGCGAGTATATATTTGTCGAGGGCGGAATGTACGGAGGCAACGCCCACCTTCTGATCGAGATCATGCGCCCACGGTAAAAAACGGAGACGTGGCCATGGCGAGGCCGGCCTGTGGCCTGCTCGTCTCATCTCTCTACATACCTGGTGGGAGACGGTGGGACTCACTACCAGATCCATGGACTTCTCCATGTGTGGTGCGCTTCTCCGAGTATTTTAAACAATCACACCGAACATGTCCCTCGGGTTAGCTGCATTGGCAGTTGGCACCCTCCCTCAAAATCGAACCGCCCGTGCCGTGTGACCCCATCCCTCCCGTCAATAAAAAAAAAAAAGAAACAGAAAAAACAAATACTCCACACCTCGCAACTCGGCACCGCCGCCGCCGCCGCCCGAGCTGCTGTTGGGTATTGTGAGCAGCACCATAGAAGGAAGAGGAATAGTAGACTACATTTCCCACAGCATCCCACATTGGTACCAGATCCAGGTTACGTGGGGCTTTTGTGGTTAGCCTAAACTTGGCCGCAATTTTTCTTCCGCTGAAAATTTCTTCGCCGCTGCCATCCGCACGCTGTGTATTGTGTGTATTGTTTGGCCGCCGCCGCCGTTGTCTACTCACAAATCCAATCACGTTGATCTCTAAGGGAAGCAAGTAGTTTTTGCCGATGAGGGGAAGCAAGTAATAATTGCCGATCTAAGCCTGAGGGTCTGCATCACGCCGGCGCCCCTTGGGCTGTGCCTCACGCGGTCCAGAATCAAGCGAGCAGCTCCAGATCGCCACCATGTCCACGGACACGTTCGTCCCCAACAACAATTGTGCTGTCCTATTAGCATGCACATCAAGGAAGGCAAGGAAGGAAGGTCACTTGTTCAGCACATATATCTCCTCTAACCTTTTTTTTTTTTTTTGGGTTATTTGGAAATAGGCCATTACAATTTTTCCGACTTTTTGAGAAACGCCATTACAATTCGTATCATCCTGCGAACACATGGTTGATTTATGTCACATGTGTTTAGTTTTGTGATTGAGTGATTGTCAACAGTCAACATTTTAATTCTATTTTCCTTTATTCTTTATGCTTCGGCTATGTTCACCGGCACACGTGGAGTGTGTCGAAGACGATCTCTTGGTTCGTATTGTACGGTGTGGAGCTCGGAGATGGTAGACGGGCGAGTTGAAGGGGCCAAGGGGGACGTGCCGGGCCGACGGACCGCGGAGGTGAAGGACGGACGTGAGGCTTGGACCGAGGGACCGGATCGCCGGGTAGCTAGCCATGGTGGCTGACATCTGGGACATCGACGAATGCAAGAGGACGTGGCGGGACCGTGTCGATCGGGTCAAGACGGCGAGCGTGCAGGCAGAGCGGGGAGCTCGGATGACTTGGCGACTCGGGCGGTCAAGACGGCGATGACACGTGTCGAGGAGGTTTGGTGGTTTGTCCTCAAAACCATCGGCGCGGGTTTCGTGGTTTGGGCCTCAAAACCACGGGTGCGGGTTTGGTGGTTTGGGCCTCAAAACCATCGGCGGGTTTCACGGGTTTGGGCCTCAAAACCCGGGGCGTTCCGGTGGACGGAAGGACGGCACGTGGCGGCATCTGGGAGATTGCGTGGAGCAAGGCTGCAGATGAGGAGGCGCGGTGGCCGTCGGATCGATAATTACCCAGAGTCGACCAAAATAGCCCTAGGGTTAGAAGATCGACTCATGTATCTTAGGGGTAGTTTAGGCAGAGGGAATATTGGACTATTTAGTGGAGGCTTAACCCTTCATCCCCTCTTGCCTCTCTCATTTTCGTTTTTATTTTTCCCCCATTTTTAGGGTTCTTGTTTAGAGGTCCAAGAACAAATTTGTGGATATTTGGTGCTGTAATTTTCGTTCGTAGGGAAGAGTGGCCCTTAGTCCACTCATGCCCTCCTCGATTTGTCACTTTGATTTGTGATTTTTGTTGATCTGCGTTCTTAGCCATTTTTCCCCACTTTCGTTCATGGCTACGATCTGATTTTCCCGGTGACCGAGTTGATCTCAGGCTGTGATTCTTTGGGGATTGGTTCGTAGCTAGGTGAATCTCAGCTGGTCGAAATTTGAGCTCGATTCATGGAGATTTGAGGTAGATTTACGTCGATTTTTTAGACGGGCGTTCGTCTGTTCCTGTCGCAGTTCTTCATCGCCCTGTCGTTTCGCTCCTCGTCGGCGCAGTTTCCAGGCATTAGCACCGAGTGCTTCAGCATCGAGCTTGCTTGTCTTGATTTGTGCAGGTTCTGCCGATCCGGCGATTCCCATGGGTCAAGCAACGCTACCAGCACTGGTGCTCGATTGAGCGGCGCCGCTGAGCCCCTTCTGCTCGTTCGTCAGGCTGTCGGTCAAGCAGAGCAGCCGAGCAAATTCCAGCGAGCAACAGGTAGCAGCAGCTTCGTCACTTTTCATGTGCTAATCTTTTCGGCCTTGTCACCGTCAAGCAACAGTGAATCAATTTTCTAATCTTGTGTAGCTAGTAGCACTTCACGTAATGCTCTTCTTGATGCTTGAGCTCAGATTGGATTTATTTTGCTTGGAATGCTAATCGGATTGATAGCTGCAGCTTTGTGCTCGCCTCTGTTCGTATCTCCAGAAAGAAGAGCAGTGCAGCCCCTGCCAATGCGTCTCTGCTAGCAAGCAGATTTCTTTCGTTTCGTTCTTGAAGTACTGTGAAGTAGATTGTTCAGCAGCGGTGCGTGCGTGCATTCCTTTTTCTCTGTTGCAATTAGACCATGGTGTGAAGGTTGTGTCCATGAGCGTGTATTGTGTTTGTTCGTGTTGGTTTGCCAATTCTTGTGAGGTCACTTTCAAGCTACAGGAAGTAATCATTGCATGTTCATTTAATCTCACTAATGTGCACGTATTTGACTTATGCTTCCAACAGAGTTAGCTCCTAACTGAGTTTTTGGCAGCTCGGTTATTTATTCGATCGGTGTTAAGTGCTTCCAGTATTATCTGCAATTTGCATGTTTGAGCTTCGATTTGAGATCCGATTTTGCGTTCGACTCTTTAAGCCTAACACTTCGCGTTTGATATCTTGCTACTAGTTAGCACGTGTATCACTCGTATCTTTTTGTGAGTTCGCTTTTGAGGTTGAGGGTTGAGCCGATGACCCGAAATTGAAAAGGAAAATCGAGGCTCCCATTCACCCCCCTGGTCGCCGTTTCGGTCCTTCACATCCGAAAAACGTCATTGCAACTTTGAGACTCACTCAAACTCGCCATTGTCTACGTTTGGATCGTAGTTGGGCCCACATGCAGGTGTATTCACGTACCGCAGACCAAACGCTCGTCAAATTCCCGTCCTCCTCCGTTACTCGTTTAGACGGTGCCTTCTATTTCTCCCGTCCCCGTTCCCCATCGAATCGAACCACATCCCTACCTCGTTCCCCATCCCTGTTCCCCACTCCTTCGACGAACCCTAGCTATGGCGGCGCCGGCGGTGGCGAAGGTGGCGATTGAGGGCGGGCTGCGTGGGTGGTGGTGTGCGAGGGCGGCTGCGTGGAGTGGTGGTGCGGGGCGGCGAGGCTTGACGAGCCAAGCTGCGAGGGGGGCGGGCTGCAGCGTTGCGGCGGTCGGCCGCGCCCAATGCGTTGAGGCAAGGAAGCAAGTGATGGGGGCGGGGATTTGGGGCGGGCGGCACGGGGGAAGCCGGCGGCGGCATTGCAGCGAAAATCAACGGCGGCGGCCAGTATTGTTGCACTCTTCTTATTGTTCAGTCCATTCATAGTGTTGGGATTTGGTTATTAGTGTAGATGTACGTCATTTCTGCATTGTTCCCTTACAATTTCATCTCCGTTAGGTTGGAGATGTTCTTGCTAGAGGTCAAAGTCGAAGGTTTCACTTCCAATGGCTCTGATGGGAGGAAATCTTACACAAAGGGAACTGTTTTAAGTGGAATGTCCAGTTTGGGAGTTTTAACACTTGAGTTGCTGTTGAGTTCTTCATTTACTTGAGTTCTAACTATGTCATTTAGTTTTTCATTTACTTGAGTTCTAACTATGTCATCTCGTTTTATTAGGAAGAGGCAAGACGAAGGTGGTGCCGCTGGGACACATCCAAGAAGCCTACTAAGAAGAAGACACCTAAAAAGTCAAAAGAGGAAGACTCAGGGGCTAAGTTGAGTCAAGGTTTCTGGGATATAGAAGATAAGGTCACAAGTTCTGAAAATGAGTTGTTAACAGCTCCTTTCTCAGAAAAAGAAATCAAAGAAGCAATATTTAGCCGCTATCTTTGGGAGCTCCTGGGCCAGATGGTCTCTCTTTTCTTTTTTATCAAAAGTTTTGGTATTTGATTAAGGATGATTTGATAGCCATGTTTGAGGATTTTCATAAGGGTGAATTAGATTTGAGTAGACTGAATTTTGCCCTTCTAACTCTGATTCCCAAGATAGAAGGGGCAATGAATATGAAGCATTTCAGGGCCCATTAGTTTGTTGAACTCAGTAGTTTTAAAATCTTTTCTAAGCTTTTAACCTTGAGACTATCTGCAGTGGTTCAAAGAATAGTAGCCCCTACTCGATCGAAGCTTTTATCAAAGGTAGATATATCCTAGAAAGTGTTGTTATAGCCCATGAGTTAGTTCATAGTGTTCATAGTAGTGGTAAACCAGGTTTTCGCCAAAAGTTAGACTATGAAAAGGCTTATGATCGAGTTAGCTGGAATTTTCTTTTTGATCTTCTCAAAGATAGAGGTTTTGACCCAACCTGGATTAACTGGATCAGACATATAGTCATAGGAGGTTATTTAGGAGTTATGGTCAATGGAGAAGATAGTTCTTTTTTCAAAGCTGGGAAAGGTTTGAGGCGGGGAACCCACTTTCCCCTTTTCTTTTTAATTTAGTAGGAGATGGCCTTACCAAAATGCTCAAAAAAAGGGGTGGAAAATGGTCTAGTAAAAGGTTTGTTAGAAGAGTTTAGAGAGGGGTGGTGTAATGTCTGCCCGTATATGCGAGATGACACAATTCTGTTCTCTAGCATAGAGGATAATGCGGTTCTAAATCTAAAATCTATTTTGATGTGGTATGAGCAGGCTTCTGGGATGAGAATTAATTACAATAAAAGTGAGGTAGTGCCTATTAATCTAGAAGTAGAGGAAGCCCATAGGATTGCCCACATGCTTGCTTGTCCTTTGGGGAGCTTTCCTCTTAAATACTTGGGGGTTCCTCTTCATTTTGAAGAAGTCTCTAGAGAAGACATACAGCCCCTGGTTGATAAGATTATGAAAAAAGTAGCAGGTTGGAAGGGTAATCTCCTTACTAGAGCTGCTAGGGTTGAGCTGATTAAATCCTGTTTGGCTAGCATCCCTGTGTACTTGCTTTCTTTCATAAAGTTTCCTAAATGGGCTCTGAAATTGTTAAGGACCCATATGTCAAATTTCTTATGGAATGATGAGGAGAATAAACATAAGTATCATTTAGCCAACTGGGATTTAGTGACCATGTGCAAGGAGCATGGGGGTCTAGGAGTACCCACCAGGTATGAGAGAACTAAATATTAGTTTGTTGGGTTCCCCGCTAAAGAGATACAATTCGATAAAGACAAGCTTTGGAAGGAGCTGATAGATTTCAAGTACAAAACAAACAAACCAAATGTTCTAGCTACAAAAACTTATAGCTCCTCTAGTTTCTTTAGGGGGTTCATGTGGGCTGTGAAAGCTGCTAGAATGGGGTACGAGATGGAAGGTTGGGAATCGTGAGAAAATTAGACTATGGGAAGATACTTGGATAGGATCCACTAGCTTAGCCATTCAGTTCTGGCCTTTGTATAGGATAATCAATGAACATGGAAAGTCTATAGCCGAGCTTTGGGATGGGGTCAATCTCAAATGCACTTTTAGGAGAACTGTGAGTGAGGAGCTCTATCGAGCTGGTTGGAGGTTGTTCAACCGATGTCCTGAATAATGAGGAAGATGAGATGGTTTGGCAATTTATCGCCAAGGGTACTTACTCATCTCAATCATTGTATAAAGTCATCAATTTCGAGGTATTAAACGTTTCATATTCCAAATTGTTTGGGGGAGTCAAAGTACCTCCCGGGTACATATCTTCTTATGGTTGCTTTGTAACAATAGAGTGTTGACTAGAGATAACTTAGCCAAAAGAAGGGAGGTGAAGGATAAATCATGTTTATTATGTTAAAGTCCAAAACCCGTCACCACCTGTTTTTTGATTGCTTGTTTGTTGCTTCCCGTGTTGGTCCATTAATAGATAAGCGGTGGGTGGTTCTATAGAGTTGATTGGATCTTTGCCGGCTAAGTAAAAAGAAATATGTTGTTATTAACATGATTACTTCTGCAGTTATTTGGTCTATATGGAAGCTTAGAAATGATTCATGTTTTTCGAATATAGGATGGAGGAACATGGGGATTCTTTACCACAAAATCCATGGGCATTTACGAATTGGAAAATTTTGTGCCCGAAAAAAAACGGGGGTTACGGAGACATACATGGCAAGAATCAAAAAGGAAGCACAAATAGTCCACATTTGGCTACCAGGATACATGAAGCATGGCAAGTTCCAAGATGAAAGCATCATGTTTCAAGACAAGATGGATACATCGGTGGCCAAGACTTCGGCGGTAGAGATGAAGAACAAGCAAACTATTTGGTGGAGCTCGCTGGAGCTAGCTATGGAACCAGCATACTGAAGTCAAGTGAAGTAAAAGCAAGCAGTCCTTGGGTCTTGCCAGATGTTTCTGGTTTCTTTTCATGTATCAAGTCTGGACGTTGAGTGTTCGCCTTAAGTTCTTATTTTAGCTGCTACGGTAGTTGGTTTTCAAAAAACTCTGTTTTTGGTTCCACGCTCGGAAGAGGTGGCGTGGCAAGGCCACAAACTATGATGTAAACATGTTTGTTTTTTGATATTAATCGAAAGGCTGGGGTGTCCCCACCCTTGAACTCTAAAAAAAAGACACCTAAAAAGAAAAAGACTCCTAAGAAGAAGAAGACCCCACTGAAGACCAAGCAAAATAGAGATGCAAGTGCTCCTCTAGTGACAGTGGTTCGAAGCCTCCTGGATTTCCTGAATTAAGGAGAAGATCAATTGTGGTGGTCTGTCATTTTGTTGCCTGTAATACAAGTTGGGTGACTGAACTTTTCAGCCTGTATGGCTGTCATTTTGGTGCTTGCTTGTAAAATATGTTGGTCGACATGGTTGACAGGGGAACTATAGTAACCTGTGCACTTCCTGAACTGTAGTAGCCTGTGCACTTCCTGAACTTGTTGCTTGTGTGCTTTCTGAACTTGTAAATATTTCCTATTTGAACTACTTGTGCTACCTATCAATGGTATTGGTTGAATATTGCCTGAATATTTGCTGAATATTGACTGAATATTTGCTGAATATTGACTGAATATTTGCTGAAAATTTGCTTAATATTGACAGCTACCTTGTGCTACCTATCAATGGTATTGGCTTGACATTTGCCTACCTGTGCACTTTCTGAAGTGCTGTGCGTGCATTTCAGACAACGTAGTTGTCAATTTTTTTTTGTGGTAAATGTATATGTACATGCATTCCACTGAACAAGCAACCATTCCAGCGCCACCATGCCCCAATTGTGATCAAAGAATTCAAGCCATAATAATCTGTGCACACACAAGAAAAAGCGAAAGGACATGTTGCATCGCTTCTTTATCACAGAAGGGACAGAATGGCAAGCCTCAATGTGCTTGCATTTCAGTGAGACATATTTCACCGAAAGGACAAGAGTGCATTATAGCTGATCATTGCATTTCAGTGATACACGATTTTATTTCAGACAAGGTCAGCTACGATACATCAGTAACATACATGAGAAACAACATAGCTGAGGAATTTTCACTTCCAGATTACAGCACCTACAAACACTACAAGTAAAGGGACCAAAGCTGCAGAATCGATCACAATCTGAAACCAAGCAATTGGGACACACTCCTTCATAGCCTTGCTTGCTTTGGATGCGCATCAGAGGAACCAAGCAATTGGGACACACTTTGTTTGCAGTGCTGCTGGAAGCAGACGAACCAGCAGGCCTCATCGCAGCTCAATCTCACTCACCGCCGCCGCCTGGACCGCCGAGCTCGGCCACCGCAGCCGCCTGCACCGCCCGTGCCCACCCAGCGCCGCCGCCTGCACCGCCCGAGCTCGCCCACCGCAGCTGCCTGCACCGCCCGCGGCCACCCAACGCTCGACCGAGCTCGCCCGCGCACCGCCCGTGGCCAGCCACCACCGGAGCTCGCCCGCCTGCACCTCCCCGCCCGTGGCCACCCACTGCCTGCAACGGCCTCAAAACGCGCTGCGCTCGTCGGTCGCCGCTGGCGCCGCCATGTACGCCATCTAGGCTGCAGGCTCGGTTGGGGAACGGGGACGGGAAAGAACGAGGCAGCACGTGAGTAACGGAGGTTGACGAGCGTTTCAGTCGTGTACGCAAATACACCTGCAATGGGCCCAACTATGATCCAAACGTAGACAATGGCGATTATCAGCGAGTCTCAAAGTTGCAATGGCGTTTTTTTCCGATAACACGAATTGTAATGCCGCTTTACCGGAAGTCGGAAAATTGTAATGGCCTATTTCAAAATAACCTTTTTTTTTTTTGTAAAAGTGTTCTCCAACTCGTAATGGCATCAATGTTGTGTTTGCTTAATTGCTTAGAAACGGCAAATTAGATGGCTCCAATTTCACAGTTTGGAAGCGGAAAATCATGTATTTACTTGTTGTCGAGAGTATTGATTATATAATTGATACACCTGGACCGGAAGAGCCGAAAAATGATGCCACTGTTGAGGAAATGTCAAAATATATGCTTGAATATGAAAATTGGGCTAAGGATAATACGAAGGCTCGCGTATTTATGTTGGAATCTATGTCTGATTCTTTAGCTACTGAATATGAGGGTGAACGGAATGCCCATAAAATATGGGCAAACTGGAAAAGGAATTGAGAGTTTTTACCATGTTTGGAATTAATATTAGTTACCATTTTAATTACGTCCCAATGGTTAAAAATGTATAGGAACAGGATAAGAGGAACCAAGTGGCAGGCAGGAACCGTGACACCAGAACTGAATTATAATTAACATTTAAAGGGTCTAATGGTCTTTTAGTATGACAAGGAGCAGCTTTCTCCTAAAATAAAAACTTCTTCTGAATGTTGTCAGCTTCCTGATAAGTCGTAAGTTGAAAAAAAACGCTGTGCATCTGCGCCGTTGACCGCCTCCGCAGTCGCCAATTCCCCGCTCCCGCCCGCACAGCGGCACAGGTCACCTGGCAGATTGTCGTCGGCGCTGTAGGCCAATCGACCCGTGTACCTGTTTCCTCGCTCACTCGAGTGAGTTGCATATAGTCAGTTCCACGAGCTTAATTGCCTGATAGCATCGGCTCTTAACGCCTTTCGTCGTTGCAGGGGTCGAGTTCAGCAAAGGAATCCCTTGTTTTGGGAGAGAATCTGTCTAAACGAAAAGATAGTCTGCCAGCTAAAATTTGCTGATAGTCAGTTTTTAGATGAATTTCTGTCAGTTCCATCAATGCTATTATGCAGTTGATCACGTTACTGTTCTTTATTCATGATCGTTTCTTTCCTGATTGTTCATATCGCACGAAAGAAATGCAAAGTCTGTGGACGCTCTGGCCTTGTAATGAAGAAAAGATTCTTCTGTTCGATGCCATGGGTTTGATAAGTAATGTGATTCAGTGTCACTTTAGCTCTGGGATAACGAATTCAGAAGACCTTTGCCCATGGATGGCAATGGCATGCATGTGGAAAATTTGACAACGATTTCTGCCCTTCCGCGGGTGGTTTTTCTTCCATGGCAATCTTGGCGAAGATTCTTCTTCCGCGCGGGCACAGCGGCGGGCGGTGGCGGGCGTCGATCGGCGGCGGCGGGTAGTAAGGAGCAGAGGGGGCACGCGCCCGCGGCCTGGGGGAGATAACGGCGCAGGAGATGGGGAAGGACGGCGATGACGGAGGAGGACTACGATCCGCACCGCAGCTCACGATGCTCACGGAGGCAGAACCGCGAGATAGGGGGGCAGTCCTTGGATTCAACGTGAAGTTGGGATAACGTGGTGTGAAGCTGTAATTAGCAAAGCACTAAACTACCCTTAATGAAGAATTAAGAGGAGGAACTGGCTCAACACAAATTTACGGGAGGAACCAGCTAGCGGTTCCTACCAAACACCATAAAAAATCTCAATATTTTAAGAGAATTTTTATGGTGCTCGAACCTGAGGTGGTTCCTCCTGTTGAATGCGTTTTTGCTTGTTTCCTCCACGATTCTGTTCATTGAGGGTAGATCGGGCCCTGTTTGGTTTAGGGATTTTTAATCTCTGGGACTAAAAATAAGTTCCTTTTAGTCCCCGTAAAACCAAACAACGAGGGGATTTTTTGGGACTAAAATTAGCATTTGGGACTAAAATGTAGAAGACCCTCCAACAGGGTCTTTTTGGGACTAATCTGAATCGTCTCGTCTTGCATCTCCGCCTCGCGCTCGCCTCGCGCGAGAGGCTCCGCCGCCACCACACTCCGCCGCTAGGCCCGACGCCGCCCCCACCCCGCCGCCAGCCTCGCCGCCGCTCCACCCCGCCGCCACAGCTCCACCCCGACTCCTTGCTGCTGTCTCGCGCCATAATTCCCTCGCGCCCCCAACCTAAAGCGGCCTCCCTAAGCGGCCTCGCGAGCTCGGCTCTGCCAGGGGCTCTGACCCTAGGCTCCCTCGTGAGCTCGCAGGGGTACAGGGACGCCGAGCGCAGCCCCTTCTATCTCTACAGCAAGCCTCAGATCCTCCGCAACTTCGCCGCCTACAGGGACGCTCTCCAGGGCTCCGCTCCATCGTCGGGTACGCCGTGAAGGCCAACAACAACCTCCCTGTGCTACGCGTCCTGCGCGAGCTTGGCTGCGGCGCCGTCCTCGTCAGCGGCAACGAGCTCCGACTCGCTCTCCAGGCGGGATTTGACCCTGCCAGGTGCGGCTCTTGTTCCTAGATTTTTACTTCCTGGGATGGACTGGTATCGTTGACGTTGAGCAGATGTCTTCACTGTAATTTTGGATGGATTAGAATAGATTATGTTATATTGCCCCTGATAATTTTGGACTGATTCATTTGGTTTACACATGATCTGAAATGCTAATTGTTTGATATCTTGTTGCCCTTGATCTGAAACGTTGATTGTTAAATTTGATCTAAAATGCTGATTGTTTACTCTGTAGAGCTTTAGATAGGATGGTTTACTTTCAGGTCTGTACATATGGTTTAGTAGATGGCAGCTTGATCTTTATGTAGCTTGATAGGGCATAAATAGTTGAGTAGATGGTTTAGTAGATGGCAGCTTGATCTCCTCAGGTCGAGTTTTTTTTACTATGTTGTACAGCAGTCACCATAATTAAGCTATATCAAGACAGTTAGTTATATGAGGTGTAGCAATGACGCATTGTCCCGCAACTATACCATATGGTTTTGAGTTTTGAACACCTTGTAGAGTTAGGTGGCTCTTAAGCTCATCTTGGATTCGGCATGAAACAGTAGACAAGTGCAGCTTATATTCAACCACACACACCCATCCTTTCAGTTAGTTATATATGTTTTGCTTGCCTGAATTTTTTTTTTTCTATGGTAACCGGAGAAAACTTGCTCAGATAATGAAGCTTATTAAGGGTCAAAAGTTCATGTCATCTTTTTTTGTTTCTGAACCTGAACCTGACCTGGTTCTGAAAGGACTGAATGGTATAGCAACTACAATTGACCATTAGTAAGATATTCCAAAAATTTTGTCAATAATTTTGCCTGAATTTTGTCACTAATAACAGTTACTGTCAACTACTGCAACTGCTTTGTTCTCTCATTGACCGGTGATGACTGCATGGACACTTGGACAGTGACTAATAGACTCCATCCACTTACATGACTAATAGACTCCTAGTATAAACCATCTGTTTAATCATTCATTATTCACCTCCATTAGTGACAAGAACAAGGTCTGAATTTTTGCTGCATACCATACATTGTACTAGTTTTGGAAACCTGTTGCTTATGATCTTGACTGAAAACTTACAGTCATGTTCTATCTTTGAGAACATAAATAGCAGACTGATGTTTCTGATTCCAGTTTGACACTTCCGGTTACTATATGTCCTGATTGTGATTTCAGTCCGAATAAACTGTATGCTTGTGGCGTCTTAACTGAAATTTTTGGTTAGAATAGATAGATGAAAACTGTATGCTTGTAGCACACTTCATCGGCGAGTTGCTATCTGGGACAGTAGGACATTCTCCTGGATGTGCTACTCTGGGCACACTATGGTTGTGGTGTCCCAACTGCAGTTATATGCTAGTCTAAGATCTTCTAGTGAATGTGATTAAGTGATGGGTACAAATGACATAACTAGTGTATCACATAAATGCCATAAGCTGATACTAAAAATATCACATAAATGCTTGTGGTTATTGAATTTTTCCATCTATTTTGCCACTACTCCTAGCTTGTTCATGTAGCCACATTTGTAGATTATTCACTATCTAAGCATATATACTTGTATCTTCCTCCTTGCCTGGAACTGCATGATATGCGCCGCTGAATGCTGTGGTTTGTATGCACTAGGCAATACCTTTTACATAAATATACTTATCTTTAGCATCAATGCTGTTCACCATGAATCGCTTTTTGGTGGTGTATTCACATATGGTGTAAGTTCATTTCAGGTCCACAGGCAAGGAATTGCTTTTTGGCGGGTCCGTGGATCTTACAAAGTTCAATGGCTACATAGAATTGGTTGCTGAGCTAGATGAGATGTTGACTTGCGAGCTGAGAGGATGTAACAACGAATGGATGGTTGTCTGCACCAACAATGAAGGGGATATGATGCTGGTTGTCTACACAGAATTGAATAATATGAGATGTGCCTGTGTGCCTGGATTATGTGTTTCTGATGTGTGCTTGTGAGCTGAACCCGGCGATTTGCCAAAGAACATCAGAACACAACATGAGAGTTTTGCTTGTGCGTGAGCAGCTAGGCAAGTGCAGCTGAGCGGATAATCTCATAATAAAAATCTATTTTTAGAGTTGGACAGGCAACAGCGTAAAAATCAATTTTTAGCTTCATTAATGAATTTAGTCCCTTATTTAGTCCCTACAACCAAACAGCCAGGGACTAAAATAATTTTTAGTCTCAACTCAAAAAAGTCTAGTCCCTAGCTAACCAAACAGGGCCTACTTTCTTAATCTATAGCTTCTCAGTTTTTTTTTTCGTAAGTCAGCTTCTCCCGTACAGAGGAACCGCATAGCCCAGTCCATCGTAGGTAGTTTCGCCGCCGCGTCGGCGCCCATCGTAGTTTCGCCCGGAGGGATCCCCGCTGCCGCCGCCACCGCCGACGTCAACTGCCGCCACGGAGGTGCCTGCGCCCGCCACGCTCTCGCCCTCAACCTCCCACTCGCTCTCCACCTCCCTCCCCAGCCCGGCAGGTTCCTTCTCTTCTCCCTCGGCCGCCGCCCCTACACATCGCGCCGCAGCCGGCGTACCTTGTCCGGTGGGTGCAGCGCGAGGGTGGATTCGGCCACCCTGCCCTCCTCTTCGCGAATCACCTGGAACACGGGATCGGGGTGTCTGCCTCCTGCTAACGGCGACATCCCACCGTGCTTGTACAGCTCGCCCAAGAAGTCCCAGGTAATGTTCTTTCCAATTCAGTTTCTTTGCTTGTGTGGCAACTATGTAGCTGTGATCCTATTAATGCATAGGTAAATTAGTGGTTGCTGATGCTTTGTGCCCGGTTGTGGCACAAGAAGGAACAATTCAGAGAAGGATATTACTATGCTATAGTTTGATTTCATCGATTGGTAGCTGGAGATGGTTGGTACTTTGTATCAAAGTTCAGAAAAAGTGAATGGGACAAGCCAGCGGCAATAATGTGGTGGTTCAGGAGTAATTCTCGCAGGAAATCTGTAAAAATAAATAAATAAATTGTTTCTTAGTTCTTTTCCTAGCTGTGCAATCTACACATAATGGTGAAAAAAAGTGCATTTTTTTTATCAATGTTTAACTAGCCCATTTTATTTGTGAAGCCATTCAGATTTTTTTCTGATGAAACTTAATTCAGAGCTTATCCTTTGCCGTTTTCCTTTGGATTTTTTTAACATGTTTTTGACGGCACCTTCCTAATCCTGCCGGCGACAACGTACACGCTGTGATGTTAGCTAGGCTCTGGATCAGACAACTGTACCGTAGTTAGTTTGGGATTCTTAATTCTCATGTTTATACGGAGCCACAGTAGGAGTTTCAGCTGTTGGTAGCTGGAGATTGTTGGTATCCGAATTCAGAAAGGGTGAATGGGACAAGGGAACCAGCAGCAGGACTATGGTGGTTCAGGACATGTGTTAGGATCAAGTAATGACCTAACCCCTGGCGGCTTCTTGAAGCCAGTTCTTGGAGCTTCCTCTCAGTTTCTCTGTTCTGGCATTCTATGTCTCGGTCAGTTTGTGGCGCAGCGGTTGGAGCATTCACCTGTGGCATCTCATATTCCCATCCGATATATAGGGCCGACTGAATTTGATGGACTGCATCTCTGCTTTCTCACTGCAGACACTCTTTGCTTTCTCTGAAGATATGGAAGCACCGTAGCAGCATCAGCATGTACTTTTCTTCTTCTTCTTTTTTAAAAGAGCAGCATCAGCATGTGTAGATGTTGTACCTCATGTGCTATTGTCTTGTTGTACCTCATGTCTATTGTCTTGTTAGATCCATTTTGTCTTGCAGTTATAAATGTGCTATTGTCTTGTTGTACCTCATGTCTAGATGTTGTAATCTGAATAGAGCTTTAGGTTCTGTAGACACTTGAAACATGTTGCACCAATCCTTGCTAGTAGTATGTTTTTATCCCTGCCTGGCGCTTAAAAATATCCCCACCTCACGTTGTTGGCCTAAAAGTCTGGATGACATTTTTTACTTACACTCTGATTTGCAGTTGGGTGCTTAGGAACTGAGCTGGGGACTTGGGTTAACCATGATCTGAAATATAACATATTTAAACTAGCATAGTGTTACAACAGGTGGCCTAGTGTCTCTGAATTATTGGATTCAAATTTCACTTGCTAGCAGACAGGGGATTTTTATACTTTACAGAGGACCATCTTATAGTCAGTTGTTTCTTTCGTTCATGGCATTTACCACCCTCTAAGAAATTGCAATTGTGCTCTAGTAATGCTTTCCTCTGAAGCCTGAAAATGTTTACTTCATAATCTAACTAACAATATGTTCTGCATTTGTCTCTGATGTGTAATATCTGTATGTAATATTGCGAATGATGCCAATAGTTGCCCATTCTTATGAAAATCAAATTCATCTGATTTTGATCCAAGGGACTGATGTTTGTATATTCTTATGGCAGAATGATGATGGCGAGCTATGGGATCCTACATCCATTCTAACAGCTGCGCTGATGTCCTTTTATGGCAGTACCAAGCCACTGGATAAGTCATGCCATGTAATGGGTTTCGGCTATAATCCAAGCATCAGTCCTGAGGCAATCCGTATTGCTGCAGTGATACACTTTGATGGGAACATGAAGCCCTGGGACCTGACTGACGAAATGGAAATTGAAGGCGTGCTTTACTGTAGTATTAGGTGTTTGTTTATGGTTTGATGTAGCTCTGGGAGCTCACTGAAGCCGTTTTTCACTTTGTATAAAGGCATATTGGAGTAATGATGTTTCAATTGAAATTTCAGTTTGTCTGATAACTTTGTCTATTTCAATGGCCTGGGAATGTAAATATATATGCGTCTTTTATTTTTTTTACTAGATATCAACTTGGTTCAGTTTTATAACAAGAGTCCAAGGTCACTGTTAACCATTTATTTATTTTTCTTGGAGAATGATGGTGCTCATCATATGACTTCCGCATGGTTTGGTCCAAAGGATTGTCTTGTTAAACTGACTTGGAGTTTGTGCAGTCGGCTGTCATTGCATATTGAAGCACAGACTGTCCATGTCCAAGGACGCCCTCCTCTCCAAAATTAAAGCAGAAGTGACACTTTTAATAAAACTGTAATTTGATTTAATTATGAATAAAAAAACTTTCCCTGCGTGTTCAGAACTTGCAAGACTGAAACAGACCAGGAGAGTCATGGGAGCTTCAATTTCTCATACCCTTGCTCATTAATTTCGCATTGTAGCCAGAGATATATGCTGCTACGTTCAAAGAAATGGAGAGATATGGACCTGCTAGAAGGAAGTTTTAGAATGGAGGCTACTCCCCGGCTAGACAATGCTGTTATTTCACCACAAACGTCAAAGCTAAAGTCTAAATCACACCCCCACCTTTGGGAGGTTGTCTAAATCACCCCCCGACATTTGAAATTGTCTAAATCATCCCCCGAACTTTTGAAAACCGGTCAAATTACCCCCTAGAGCAGTTTTGAAAAATCATAGAAAATCATAGAAAAATCATAAAATAGAAAATAAATTTGTGCTAGACTCCAAATGAGTAGACCTACGCAATGAACAAATAATATGGTATGCTTTAGTACATTTTTTTTTTCTTTGTAGCTTTAGATTTATGCTTTTCCTCGTAGTTGTAAAAAAAAATGTACTAAAGTATACCATATTATATGTTCATTGCGTAGATCTACTCATTTGGAGTCTAGCACAATTTTATTTTCCATTTTATGATTTTTCTATGATTTTCTATGATTTTTCAAAACTGCTTTAGGGGGTAATTTGAATTGGGTTTTGGAGTTCGAGGGTGATTTAGACACCATTTCAAAGGTCGGGGGTGATTTAACCACCTCCCAAAGGTGGGGTGTGATTTAGACTTTTTCCTATTTCCTTTTAAAGGGAGTGCACATTTCATACAAGCCCCTCACATTAATAAATGCACCTAGCTAAGCATGAGCACAGCAATTACTGAAGTCAAAACAACGGCCCTGTTTGGATGTCGGGGTTAGAGTTAGATTGGGTTATTTTTTCCCAAATAACCCAAAAAGCATCCAAACATATGAGTTAGATTGGGTTATTTTGGCTCTAACCCATAAAAAAAGTAACCCCTCAAGGGGGTGATATTTGGAGTTACTTTTGGTAGAACCCACCAACCCAAAGGCACACTAACTTGAAAAGTGATTGGAAAAGTGCTTTTAACCCTCGTTTCTAACCCCTTGTCATCCAAACTGTACATGGGTTAGAGTTACTTAGGGTTAACTCTAACTCTAACCAAGTCGGAGGATCCAAACACGCCCAACATCTCTTAGGATAGTACTGCCCTCCCGTCTCACATCACAAGAAAGGGCAAGAAAAAAGTTGTACACTAGTTAATCGCCGGACCACCACTAACAAAAGGTTATGGAGGAAAGGATCTGGATGCCAAAAGTTGTTATCTGCATAAACAAGAATAATAAAGGCTGTATGGGACAGTCCCCACACAAGCTGACTTCCAGATTATATAGTGAAGTTGTGAACCTGGTAGCAATCAAACAAGTCTCCAGGCAGCCATTGAAACGGGACTATGCAACCAAAACACTGGAACAACCGGCGATGAGCAGCAGCGTCGGCATGAGCTCATTTGAGCTCCTCCTCATCGTCCTCGCAATCACAGAGCAGGTCGTCAATGGCCTCAACATGCGTCATGCGCGCGGACGCTTGCTTGACCCAGCGCGCCATCTTGGCGGTCTCCTGCTGACCTGCACCTGGTCCTCCGGGCGCCTTCCTGAGCCGTCGCTGCTGCTCCCCGAGCTCGCTGACCATCTTCCTGTTCTCGTCGCCCCACTCGTCGGCGTCGACGCCGAGGACGTCGCTGGACCCGTAGTGAACCTTCTTTGTCTTGGCCTTGGCCGACGGCGCCCTCTGCGGGGTCTTCTTCGGGGGAGAAGCGGCGACGCCTGGCGGGCGGCGGCGGCGGCGAGGAAGCGGAGGTGGAGAGTCCTCCCCTCACCGCTCCCGCGGCGTCGGTCGCCCCGTGGCGGCGACCGAGCAACGCTCCGGTCCTCCTCGTCGTCGGCGGTGTCGTGGACTTGCGGGTGCGGGGGCGGAGCAAGAGCCTGCGCGGCGAAGACCCCGCCGCCGTTCGTCTCCAGCGTGGCCGCGGGCGCGCGACGGCGGTGGGTGGTCCCCTCGGGGAAGCAGGGCGGGAGCGGGAGGGTTGGGGCCGTCGCGAGCGGCGGCGCGGGTGCGGGGCCCGCCAGTGACGCCGCGGGCGGGGGTCCGAACGGGTGGCGTGCGGCGGGGACGGCGGAGCGAGGACGGGGAGGCGGCATGGGGCGGGCGGCGTGAAGCCGCCGCGGGGGCTGGGGCCGGGGGCGGGGACGGCGGTGTGGGGGTGGGCGAGCACGGCGGGAAGTGCGGGCGGGCGGCGTGGCGCCGGAGCGGGGAAAGGATGAACGATTTTTTTTTTACATGACGAGTACTCGGAACCTGATTCGTAAGCGGTTTGATTCACATGAAGTTAGGAGAAGCTGCTCATTGTCGACTAAAAAAGACCATTATACCCTTTAATATTTATTATAATTCGGTTCCTATGTCATGGTTCCTATCTGCCACTTGGTTCCTCCTATTTGGTCCTCTACCTTTTTGACCATTGGACCACACCAAATGGAGGGCCCATATTAATTCCAAGCGCTGTAAAAACTCTCATACTTTAATATATCTTCTGAGTACCCATGATAAATTGATAAAATCTTTCACCGGGCTTTGTCCTAAGAGAGGAGTACAAACCTTCAGGGAGGTACTCACATGCCTATGAACACCTAGGTTTGATCCTGGGTGGTTAGGCATTCAAATGAGGCTGTACTGATGGCGTCATCGAATGGTTCTATCAGTGTCCACGACGAGGTAGTGGCAGAGAAGTTGGGTTGATACCCTGGAGCAATGAAGAAAAGTAGGAACTATTCTTTAATTACTTTGAAGTTGTTAGAAAAAAAATTGATACAAATTGAATTCAAAATTAGTTCCTTCAACCGAATGATGAAATCATGCCACCAACCCTGCTTCAAGTGAAAACTTATCAGTCCGATGTCATGCTCACCCAGCATCAGAGGGTGCACTGAAGCGAATTTTAGGCTACACGGGAGGATGTTGTTTCAAATGATTTTGTCGGTGATGCTAGGGGAGTCTCCACTCTCCAGATCGATTTGACATCACACATATGACATGTTGAACTGCAAGGAAAATCGAAATCGTTTATTCAATTCCTATTGACACCTCAGGTCCAGTATATTTGATGCCAAAGGCTGGTATTGGTCTGAGCTCTACTTTCATGAAGCTCGTGTCTTGGTACGACGACGAGTGGGGCTACAGGTGAGCATCCAAGAAAGAATCAAAGCGCTTTATTTCAGCATTTTAGCTATGTGTGTTTTTGCCTGAGGATGGTTTTGCTTTAATTTGCTGCAGCAACCGGGTCCTTGATCTGATCGTGCACATGGCTCTTGTCAATTCCAAGCATTAATGCCTTGGCACACAGTGAATAGGATGAGAAGGCTCCAAGCAATCTTGATGGCCCTTCCCAAATTTCGGAATAAGGGTATACGGTGAATGGCTGAACGCTAAGGATCGGAATCGTCAACCTGAAGCCATTTGATGTGTGTGATGATGGGCATCGTTGGGTGATTGTTCATCGTATCTCCACCTCTTGAAGTCCATGCTAACACTAACAGTTCCATTTCGTGCTGGGTCACGCGAGTATTCGTGTCCTTAATGTGCCGTGGCATCTATCTCGGTTCGTCCGTGTTTGCCAAAGGTTGATCTCAAACGCCTGATTGCCTGCCCCTCTGCTTTTGCAACAGAATTGTTTTTGGCTTGGCGTGCAGTGCTGCGATTGGCCGCATACGGAGAGCCAAGAGCCAAGCATGAGGCATCACAATTCGAGCGCACCCCATGCACTTGCTACATAAACAGTTCAAACCATGACCAGCAGGCATCAATATCTCCGGAAAGCTATTCCGATCCTGATGATGATGATATGACAACAACCGGCGGCAGCTAGCGTCGCCTTCCTCATCACATCCCATTCCCAACTCCAGGCCATCAAGTGGGTTTATATATGCGTGTAGTGTTTCGTAAAAAAGTGGGTTTATGTAGTGGAGGAGCATCGCGTTCAGGCCCCCAAGATAACACGGGAATCGCCTCCAAATTTGCCCTCCTTTCTCGTGTCATCTCTCATGAGAGAGCGACATGCAACTATTGGCTGTATTTTTTAACATATTTGTTCATTAGTAGTTCGTATATACATCACATGACCACGGCTAGCTTGTTGCCAATGTGCATGCTGGTTTTCTCAACAAGATTTCATTATGGGACCTAACACATGTTTTCCATATGACCAGGCTGTATTATATATTAGACATGCTCTTATAAAGTCAATAATCGTGATGTTTTTGAATCTTAATATATGTCCACGTGTTAAGAAAAGAAATGAAAAGTGTATTATCAAGGCGACCAAAAAAATGTATGAAAGAAGAGATTGCTAATAACCATGCCCCCTTCAGCATTTTGGCATATGAGACTGAGACTGGATTTTACAAATTGGCTCTATATCCTTTGAATGACAAATTGTCTCTATCCAATTCCATTGCCCAAAGATGGGTGTCTAGAACATAATTAGTTTCTTTTTTTTTAGCAGAATGCAAGACACATTGAACACACTACAATGGCATATAGGTGATGAGTGCGCATATCTATCACATGCCTATACAAATAAAATGTGCTAAAAGCACTTAGGAATTGCACCCCAGCGGGTTTGAAGATGCTGCTGTTATCTTTTTTCTCGTCTCCTCCCGAAGGCAAAATCCTTTTGTTTAAAAAAAATCAGAGTTTCCACAACGGGCCCTCCCACAACCAACAACTGAAAATATTAAAACAGTAGGATATATTTTCCTTGAAGGCAATTTCAGAATATTACAACTTTGGCAGATTTTGCACACATGCATTTTAATTTTTTAGAAAAGATGAAACAAGTTTTGATGTGATTTTTATTAGACGAAGAAATAAAAAACTAGAGTCTCCACTCATCCTGTCCAACTATGGTACAACGTCCAGAAGACTATCAAATTCACGCCACTACTTGTTGCCACTTGATCGAAACGACCCAACTAATGACTTAGCTTGCACACATGCATTCTTTCTATATGAAGTACATTGTTTAAATAAAGAAAGTGTAACTTTCCACAACAAACTTGGAATTTATATATATGCATCTAATATATATGTCAACACTAGAATTTGTTTTGAGCATATGAAAGTCATGCACCAACGACTCCAGCACTAGATGAATGTAATTAGTTGTCCAAGTTGTGCACTGCTGGTGGCTGTCATCTGTCGATGTTCAACACTACACGGGTTAGAGGAAAAGGATTGGCTGTCCTCCATTAACCGTGACGGTTTTTAAATAACGGCCACTGTTAAAAAAAAGTTAAGTATCTTGTGAAAGATTTTATATAGTGTGTGCATGTGCTTGTCAATTAAGTAGATTCTTGATCAATGATCAAGGTATGATCAGAAAACTACAGTCTGTAAGCGTCAGAAATGAAATGGTTGTTGAAAATCAAGCGTCATTTCCCTTCTCTTTTCGCTCATACGGGAGTCATTTATATATTGAATCCGGAAAATTGTCTCAGATCACAATATAGTTAATATGCAGTAAATGTGTAACAGAGAGGAGCTAGCGGTGAACATCTCATATATACATACAGTGGTGCGTAAAAGAGGAAGAAGCTCTCATGCAAGATGGCAAAGTTTGCCATCGAACAGGTTACAGGTTTACCGGATGACCATGCAGAAGTAGCTAGTCACACTGAACATACTTACGTACACGTATGCCAGAAGAAAGCCATGATGATCTCGAGAAAAAAAGCAGTGCCGATATTTGATCGATCACACAGCCGTGAGAACCTGCAGGCGGTCGTGACCACCGACGGAGTCGGAGGAGAGACGGCGCCGGCACGTCGGGCAGGAGCAGTGCGAGACGAGCCACCTGTCGATGCACACGACGTGGAACCGGTGGCCGCACACAGGGAGCACCCGGATCCTCTCGCCGTCCGCGAAGTCCGACAGGCAGATGGCGCACCCCGCGGGCGCCTGCTGCCGCTGCAGCTGCGCCGGAGCGCACCCGCTGCAGCCGGCGGCGACGGCGACGGCGATGCGACGTAGGTGGCCACGGGCAGCGCGACCACCTCCTCGCGCTTGAGCCCGGCGTTGGCGCGGCGGTGCGCGACCCAGCCGACGGGGTCGGACACGGCACGGCGGGTGCACCGCACCACGCACTGCAGCATCGAGTTGAGCCCCAGCGCGCACACCAGCGCGCACAGCATCGCCGCCAGGATCACCACCACGTCGTAGTCCAGCGGCGACGACGGCGCGCGCGGCGCCTCGGGCGCGGCCGTGGCCGTGATGTTGCTGCAGTTGGACATGTGTGACACCAACCAGCGGCAAGCGGATCGATGGATAGGAGGAAGACCAAGGCCAAAGGTGATCAAAACTGATCACTCATCAGACTGACAGCCGGCAGCTAGAAAAGAGAACTGGGGCGGGGGCGGGGGGTGGGCACAGCATTAGTGGAGGACGCCAAGGACATAAAAGCGCTCTCAAAGCAAGTGATGAAGCCTAGAATAGAAGAGATAAAAGCATGAGTGCCAGCCCTCTCCTAACCATGACCTTTCAGTAATCATCATCATCATCATCTGTAACGAAAACTTACTTTAGTCAGTACTCCACTACTGATGATATATGGTAGCTCAAAGTCTTTCTTTAAGACTAAAGAAGATATTCGGAAGGGGTGAGCTTGTGCTGTATTTGTATATGATGTACCCACAGTTTATTTAGGACATGTAATTATTTTCAACTGAAAATGTATGAAGACTAGTACCACTACCAGGCGTTGCTCAGAAGCAAGGGGATAGAATCATAACTAGAAGAGCAGCTTGCAGGACAGGCATCTGTTCTTCCATTCTCGTACAAAAAAGGGGAATTGTCTGATAATGATCAGATCGCGGCGTTTCACGCGCACGCGATGCTTGATCGGCATATGGTCGACATTTTCATGGGAATAGCTCTTTCAAAAGTTGCATCGCCAAGTCACTTTGGTCCCCTAAACTATTACCTCATGCTCAATTTCATTCCTGAGATTTTAAACCGTCCGATTTAGTCCTCAAACGCTACTTTTTGGCTCAATTTCATTCTAAAACTATGAAGATGGTCGTTTCAATTCTTAAACTTTGCATTTTGGCCCAAATTCATCCATAAACTACTCAAGTGTATTTGAGTCTTTAAACTTTTATTTCAATTCAATTTTGTCTAAATATCTAAAAAAAACATAAAATTTCAGACACAATTTCATCCATGAATATATCATACATTCTAAGAATAATATGAATAATGGTGCCTAGCTACAGGGAAATGGAACAGGAAGAGAATGGAAAGCAGAAAAGCACTGTGCCAACGGACCCAAAATGCAAAAATCTTGTTGGAATGTAATTGGGCTCATGGGCCTGTCTATCGTGACTCCCCCCCACCTAGCCTATATATGTACACCGACTATGCGGAGTAATACCATTGAGTATTCCCCGTTCACACTCTTTCATGGTATCTATGAGCGTTCGATCCGATCGCTTGCTTCCGCCGAAACCCTAGCCGTTGTCGGCGGCCTTCACAGCCTGGTCGGCCTCGCCGTCATTTGGGCACCTTCTCGCCGGCCTCCCCCCCCCCCACCATCGCCGAGCACCCGCTTCGCCATCCTCTACCGCACCACGTTCGTGTGCACGAGCCGCGCTGGTCGCCCACCCAACCCGATCGCCGCCACTTTGCTGATTCATCCCGCCGGCCGCCGATCCTCCAACGATCTGTCGCCGCCAGCGATCTATCGCCGCCGCCGATCCACATCGTTGGCCGTCGACCCCCCCCCTCCCTCCCACCCCCACCCCGCCGCGCCGTCGCGATCCACATCGCCCGACAGTCGATCCCCCCGCCATAGCCGAGACTTCTGAGCAGCATGCCGCGTGAGGCGCGGGAGCAGCGCGACCAGCGGCAGCCGAGGCCAGCGCCAAGGTCCTCGAGGAGTATGAGGCGAAAGCACACCAACGTCCACAGCGCCGCCATCGCCATCCGCGAACATCAAGGTGCTCATCCTGGCGATCTTGGACCGCACCGCCAACAACAACAACTGCTGGTGTTCCCTCTTCCTCGTCGTCTTTGGCAAGTACACCCTCACCGGCGACATTCTTACCGATGTGTTGAACACCGATCGGCCGGCATGGGTGTAGATGGATTGCACCGTCCTCATGTGGATCTACGGCACGATCGGTGCCGATCTCGATAGTCCACCAAGGCGAAGACCCCCAACGCCCGCACCACCTGGCTTCATCTTGAGGGCGAATTCCTACGACCAGCGCGTGTCTCGCGCAATTGCTTGTTGTCCGCTGAGTTCCGCATGGTGAAGCACAAATACCGCCTCCTCCATCGGATTTCTACCGCAATTTGGAGACCATGGCGGCCAATCTCAAGGACTTTGGCGATCCGATTGGTGGCCGGAACCTCATCCTCACGCTACTCACGGGGCCTTAGTGACAAGTTCCACCCCATGGTGACCAACATCAAAAATGCGTCGGCCGTTCCCCCTTTTGTCGAGGCCCACACACTTTGCTTCTTCTAGCGGAGATCGACCTCGGCGACGTCGCCGACACTTCCACCAACCCGCCACCTCCACCGCCGCCGACCCTCATCGCCGACTTGGGGCCGGCGGTCATGGCCGTCTGGTGGCGTGCCTGGCTAGGGGGCGGCAATCCCGGTGGTGCAGGCAACCAGGCGGCTCGGGCAATCGCCCGGCACCGGTGTGGCCGTGGTGGGCGGCAACAACAGCCCCATATGGCCCGGCGCGCGCCTCCCGGTGGCCCCATCCGCCCTCGTTCCTCTACAACACGTGGGGGGGGGGCATGGTAAGCGTGTTCAGGCCGCACCGTCTCCACCCGGCGGCGGTCATGGCGGTTCCTATCGCTCGCCACAGCGAGGCGCTCATGATGGTGCCCCAGCTGCGGCAGCCCCACCTCCCGGCACCGTGCGGCTCACGGGACTGTCTGAGGGCTCCGTCGCGGCTCGGCCCTCCTCCAGGCTTCAGCTATGGGAAAACGGCACCTCCACCGCCGCGGCGGGCCTGGAATCCAATGCATGGTGGGTCCTTCGACACGTCGTCGCTGGCCAGCAACTTCAGCACCATGACGTTGACTCCGCCTGGCCCAAGCGATTGGTACGTTGACTCTGTTGTTGGAGCCCACATGGTCAACAACGATGGTATAATTTCTTCCTCTCACCCTCCTTTTGTAATCAAGTCCTTCATCTATCATTGTCGGTAATAGAGCTACGCTTCCCGTTAGCTCCGTAGGATCTCACTCCTTTTTCACACCGTGACGTACTTTAATTCTTTGTAATGTTCTAGTTTCTCCTAACATTATTCAGAATTTAATTTCTGTTCGTCGGTTCACCACTGACAATAATGGTTCTATCGAGTTTGATCCTTTCGGCCTTTCTGTGAAGGACCTTTAGATACGGGCGTGATCGCCACGTGCAATAGCACGGGAGATCTTTACTCGTTCTTCTTGCCAGCACCCACCAGCACCACTGCCCACACTACTACAGCCTCCTCCTCCACCTTATGGTATCGTCGCCTCGGTCACGTCGGTCATGAGGCTTTGTCCAAACTCATTAATTCTCATGCTATTTCATGTAATAAGCGTGATGACACTCATATTTGCCATGCCTGTCAGCTCGTCCGCCATGTGCGCCTTCCTTTTAGCATGTCAAATTCCCGTACACCTCACCCTTTTGATTTAATATACTGTGATCTTTGAACAGCACCGGTTGTTAGTGTTTCTGGCTATAAATATTATCTTGTAATTCTTGATGATTGCACTCACTTCTGCTGGACTTTTCCTTTACGCCTCAAATTCGACACCTTAAGTACTCTTACTAATTTCTTCTCGTATGTGCGCACGCAGTTCGACTCCTCCATCAAGGCAGTTCAGTGCGACAATGGCCGTGAATTCGACCATTCCTCGGCCCGCAAGTTCTCCCCCATACACCTCACAGCAGAATGGGCGGGTTGAGCACATTCTTCACACTATTAATAATATTGTGTGCTCCCTCATGTTCCAGGACAGTCTACCTCCAGCCTATTGGGCGGATTGTCTCCACACAGCCACATATCTTATCAATCGCCACCCCACTAAAACCCTAGATGGTGAAGATCTCTAGTTTGGTTTTGGCTAATTAATGATATCCTAGAACTAATCTCTCTATGCTAAGTGTTTGATTAGATTGGAAATTGGTCAAGCCCAAGGTCAAGGATGGTGGTCATGGTGGATGCATGTGGTGGTCCAATAGATGATCAAGTGTTTGGACTTGGAGAAAATAAGAAAGAGAAAAATAAAATGGGGTTAAGGCAAAGGTATATCCATAGAGCCATTTTATTTTGCACTCAAGACATCATAGCGAATGTGAGTGATTTAGGTTTGATAACCATACTATAAAGAGGAAAAAATCATAATCACTTTACTCACCTAGTGCCACTAATTTGAATTGAAAATTACATATGCATATGAGGTAGTGACATGATGACTTGAAGAGAAACTCATTTGGAAAAGACATGAGAAATGTCATCTAACTATGCTCAAAAAGGTTTGACATTTGTTGAATATGATGGTATGATATTTGGAACAAGTTTTGTTGAAAGCTTGGAAGAATAAAGGACAAATTGCTTGTTGGAAATTTGAGAAGAAGAAAATAATAGAAATCAGATACTTCACATGCAATATATACGTGTATATATACACACTTGCATGTGCACGTACTCAAGTTGCCTAGCGTGCTAAGCTAAAAAAGGGCGCCAGCTCATTTGAGTACTAGTTCGTTCAATGGAGCTCCTGGCTTGCTTGCTGTTCGGCATCAGGATGGAGGGAATCGTGGTTTCGTATTTTTCAAATGGGCCGGCCTGCTCGCCTGTTGCAAGCACTGGACCCGCGATGGAGGCCATCTCCTTCGTCGACTTGGGCCACGATGGCCTGATGCTGCACTGGACCCTTTTCTTGAGCTCGTAATGTAATCCAATGGTAGGGCGGTCCAGGTGGGGCCGCTACCCACCAGGGTTCAAATCCTGGTGCTCGCACCTTTTCTTGGGATTTTTCCCAGGATTTACCGGCGTTATGCATTAAGTGGTAGCGGCGTTCCGTCGGCGGCGAGGCGCCTATGGTGACTTCGAGAATCTCCAGATCTGCCCGGCCGCCCGGTCGGGATGTGCTCATAGGGGTAGGGTTTGCGTGCGTGTGTTCATAGGGTGAGTGTGCGTGCGTGTTGTGAGAGCGTCTGCATTGTCATTCTCAAAAAAAAAAAAAAAAAAAAAAAAAAACTGGTCTGTTCCAGACCGCATCGAACGATCGTCGTCTGGTTCGTTTTTTTCATCGAACTAAAATCCGCCTCCGCCGCCGCCGCTAGTGAGGTGACCCTGCTACGGACCGACCGTTGGAAGGGAAGGAGGGCGTTGGGAGCCTGAGAGCTGGTTGAAATACTTATGTGAGCTACTTTTCTCCTTTCTCTCTTTTTTGCTCAACTTGAATTTACATCGAGCCTTTGTTCTTCTTGCTCTGTTTTCTTACAAACCCTAGAGAAGAAGGCACTCATTCTCCCCTCTCTCGATGTGTTGATTTGAGCTGAAATCAATCAAAGAAAGGTTGTACTAGAGATCGATTTGAGAGCTCCAAGATGATTGCTTCCTTCTCCTCTCCATTTCGTTGGTGGATTGTTGCTATTGAGAGGGAGATTGAGAAAACCTAGTGTGCTCTTTGTTGTGTACTTGCTTCGCCCCCTGATATTTGGCATCTCGCCTAATAATGAGCGAAGCCATGTAACAAACTTTTTTCCCTTAAAGCAATACACACATGCGTGATTTCGAAGAAAGAAAACCTAGTGTGCATTGCATTTGCGATTCAATTCGTGGCACTAGGTGATGATTGCAATTCCGGTATTCTTGTTTCTCTTGGTGATTGTCGTCACCTAGACGGTTGGAGTTGGAGTGATTGGTGAGGGATTTGGTGATTGTGTCCGCCCCAATCAAGGTGATATTGTGAGGGGTTCTTGAGGTTTCCCGGTGGAGTACCAAATTGCTACTTTAGTGGATTTCTCGTGTCATTGAGCTACCTCACTTGTGTGTGGTGTCTTTGAGAGCCTTGAGGGCCAACTAAGCGGAGATCCGCCTAGTCCAAAAACCATCGAAGTGTTGGTCGACACAACGAGAACGTAGCTTGCCGGCAAACAAGTGAACCTCGGGGGATAAATCGATTGTGTCATCTCTTGTCTCCCGATGATTTTGGATTGATTGATACACATATTATTGGATTCATTTATCTGGTGATTGGCTTCATCCTCTACTCTTCATCGGTGGTATAAAAGTGAATTTTCCACTCTTTCATCCTTGCAATATATCTTGTGGTAGAGTAGCAAATATAATTGCTTAGAGTAATTTATATATCTTGTTAGCTCTCTTTAGTTGAAGTAGAGACATAGAGTACCGGTCTCCCCCAACCCACCGACTGGTTTTTGCCGACACCTCCGGACTGACGTTGTGCGCCGCCTAAGCAAGTCTCTTTATGGATTAAAGCAAGCTACCCGCGCCCTGGCATCATTGGTTTGCCTATCATCTAGTAAATTTTTTGCTTATAGCAATGGGAAATCGGTCCAATCGGCTCCCTACGAAGCCGATAAAGTCGATTCTTCCACTAAGGAAGTGGTTAATTCTAAGCAAATTGTCACGTTTTGCCGATACAAAAGATCAAAATTGGCAAATTGTTAACGGGAACATGAACACTAGGAATTCAGGGGGGCAATGCCTATGTCGTGTTACCCAACCCACCGAAACCCCCTAGTCAAATTCCTGCTTTTGGCAATGAAACTACAGCTCCTAGCCCTCCTCCTGCCGATATGACTGATGCGTTTAATCGGCTAAGGGAAGATTTGAACAAGTCTCGTAGGAAAGTTTAGGCGTCCAAATCAAAACTTCAAGAGGCGTCTATAACAAGCCGTACCCTCCACACTTTGATCACTTGAGAAACCCACCAGGATGGAAGGTACCTGACTTTCAAAAAAATTAGTGGTAACGATAATAAGTCTATCATGGAACATATTAGCATGTACTTAGCTCGGTTAGGTGAAGGGTGTGCTCATGATTATATGAAATGTCGTAATTTCCCTTTATCACTTACTAGCACTGTTTTTTCGTGGTTTACTTCTTTACCATCATCTAGTATTGGTTCTTGGGCTCAATTAGAAGAAAATTTTCATGCTCACTTTTATGATGGAGTCAAAGAAATTAGGTTATCACATTTGACATCGGTTAGGCAAGGTCGTAGTGAATCTGTAATTGAGTTCATTAGGCGCGGCAAAGAGATTAAAAACTAAAGCTTTCATTTGATGATTTCTGATCTTGATTTAGTAGATATATGCTTTAATGGTTTATATTATAAAATTAGAGATAAGCTTGAACATATTCAATTTACTAATTTGCCTCATTTGGTTGAGAGAGTTGTTTTTGTTGAATCACGTTTGAAAGATTCTCAAGATAATGATTATAAATCTCGTCGTACTAACATGCACAATGTGGACGATTATTCTTCGTCGATGATGAGAGCAAAGACGTAATGGCTGCTGAAATTAGGTGCCCAGCTGAGAATAAACAAGTAACTTGCCCTTCTCTTAAGCCGATTAACAAAAATCGAATGAGGAAGTGAAGTTTACTTTCGATGTGTCTAAATGCGACCATATTTTTGATGAGTTATTGAAAATCGGATGCATTAAGATCAATTATACTATGCCTTCTGCAGATGAGTTGAAAAAAGGGAGCTTATTGCAAGTTTCATAATTCTCATTCTCATGCAACTAATGATTGTAATGTCTTTCGTCGGCGGGTACAATCGGCCCTTATTGAGGGACGATTAAGTCTTATCGACATGCTCATGTGCAGGTAGACAAGAACCCGTTTCCAGCTCATGTGCAGGTGGTTCAAGCTAACAAGCCTAAAGCCAAGACACTTGAAGTCAAGGCGCCTGCCATCTTGATCCATCCTAGAAAGCTACTACAACTCAAGGCAAGAACGTGGTTAGTGGCGAGCCTCATCCCGTACCGAATGTTCCTAAGAATTCGGGATGACCGGTGTTGGCTGAAAAGAACGAAGAAGACAAGACCAAGCTTACTATTGTTGCAAGCTCAGCACAAGCTTTGAGGGCGTCAAGCATGGCGGATGGTCGCGCGACACACGGGGGAAGACCAGCTAGGCCGACTAGTCCCGTCGGCCAAGATGGTGAAGCCTAGGTGACAACTAAGTTAGTTGAACCGACTACTTGGTCGAGTCGGTGGCCCTAAGGGTTCTAGCTCCATCACTTTCGGTGTGTTTCGGTGTTTTGAACTGGGGGGTACGGCTAACCGATGAGTGATTGTGCTGCGCGTCCCAGGATCCGGATGGCTGGTGCGAGATGACACAAGATGTATACTGGTTCAGGCCAACGCCAGCCCTAGTCCAGTTGGGGTGAGTGACTGTGTATCTGCATTGAGGTGTTCGTAGTAGAGGGATACAAGCAGGGTGAGAGAGAGGTCGGGACCTCAAGTCTCAGTGTGTAGCGTGATTGAGCTAAGTTGCCAATGTCGTGTGAAGTCAAGGCGTGTGTGTGCTTCGACTTGCCCTATTCTATGCCCGGGCACCCCCTTTTATAGTCACATGGGGGGCCGGTGAGTACTTGTCCTCTAGGTGTAGGAAATTGCTTGGCCGATGCTCTGTATTCGAGCTGTAAAGAAAGAGCGTCTGTAGTTGTCGTCGTGGAAAGGAGATCGTCCTTCTCACGATCTTGGTGTCCTCTTGGGTGGTGTGGATCTGGTGTGATCTGTGCCGAGGGGCCATTGACCTCTGAGACCTTTACTTTTTCGGGGGTAGATGCTCCAAGGGGTACCCTGATGGTGACCGGGACATGTCGCTGTACTCGCCCAAGGGGTTGGCGTCGTGGCTGCAGTGTCATCTGAGACCCTCTGGAATGGGCACGTGAGATGACATTACAGTCAGGGTGGTTGTCACGGTGCTCGATAAAGGCGTGAACAAAGACGACACTTAACAGTGTGTTCCGGACAAGCTGACGGTGTCACAGAAGGATTTGACCACCGCGGGGCCACTCTGGCAAGAGAATCTGGGGCGTCAGGGTGTTCAGCTTTGTCAGGCGCGAACATCCCGCCCATCCTTGTTGTCGCGGCCGTTGCCAAACGACGGTCGCCGGGGTACGCCTAACAGAGGAGGTCTCGAGCGAACCCACCCAATCCTCCCCTTCCGTGAGGGGGAGGGGGTCGGGCGAGTCACTGCTTCCCCGCTCCATAGGGACCCTCGGCTCGGGACCTCTCCGGGATGGTTTGCTTGTTGATGGTGCGGCGAGGTTGCTTATCTCCTTGATTGGCGTGTCGAGGGTGTCATTTATTTTGGCACCCGACGGTGTGCTTGTTCTAAAATCTTTTTGTTCCACAGAAATCGGAGGTGGGAGTTTGGAAGACAAATGAGCCAAAGCCGAAGAAGCAGGTCATGAAGCCTCAGTGCACTTTTGATTGACTTTTGGCCAAGTACAAGAAGCAAAAGGCCGATTCCGAGAATTGGTCGACAAAAAAGAGAGAGTCTATGCCGCCTAAGCGTGATGAAGCAAAGAACAAGTAAGTGGCTATGACTCCTCCAAATGTATGTTCTTCTTTGCGAGGTTACCCGACCAATGATGACTCGTTGGGGGCCACCACTACCGCTAGTGCCACCACCACCTCAATGGTGACTGAAGGGAGTCTTTGTGCCTTATCCTTCGGTGCCTAGGATGGAGGGAGCTGCTGGTCCTGTGGTCAAGCCGGCCATCTTTAGCCAATTGGGTGATCAATCGAGCTCTAGCGGCATGCCGGAGAAGAAGGAGATACATACCTCTCGTTCTCTCACACTTGAGCAATCGGGGAAAGCACCTATGAAGCAAGTGTACATTCCAAAGATGACAGAGGTGATCGAGAAGCCTGCTCCAGTTGCTACTCCTCCACCTTCCATCATTATTGGTTCAATGACAGCGCCTCTAAATGATGTCAACAAACCAATTGTGATTAGGGGGAAAGATCTAGCTAATGGTGGAGATCCAGTCATGGGAGAGGCAGCTGAAAGCCAAGACAAGAGACAAAGGCATGTGGATCCTTGATACCAACAACCCAAGTGGTGTCCAGTCGGAATTGATAAGACCCAAAAGAGGAAGCTTCCGCGAGCTCATCAAAAGATGCTCAAGTGCATGGCTGTTACTCAAGGACAAGGGCCTATCTTGCCTGAGATTGTTCAAGAAATCAAGCAAAAGGAGGCCGAGATGATCGCTGCTGCCCGCAAGTCATTTAAACTGATTGCTAAATTGGTTAAGTTGGTTGTGATTCAAGAACAACCGCCAAAGCCCATAGAAGAGGTGCCCAAGCCAACCATCGATCTTTTGGCACTTCTAGCGGGGCGGGACGACCAAGCTAGGCGAGCAAGGTGCTAATTCGACCAAGGCCCAAGAATCGGATGTGCCGACTTCCGAGTCGGTTGAACCGTTTCCTACTATTTCCAATGTCTCTACGGTGTGTCCGGAGATTTCGCCGCTACTATTTCTACTATGGTCGACATTGAGATACCGGTAGAGCCTGATGAGGAGATGGTGGACTACGAGCCTTCACCGACATGCCCGAGATGAACATCGTCTTTCTCTCCGCCGATTATTATGTGATCGGGCAGGGAGATGACGAGGTGGCTGCTGCGGAGCTGGCATTTGGAGTGGAGGATGCTATATTCAAGAAGTCCGCTGCACCTGTTAGACATCTCAAGCCTTTGCATGTGAAGGGACATATCAACAGAACACTGGTCCGCAAGATGCTAGTGGATAGTGGCGCCATTGTTAACCTTATGCCTTATTCACTATTCAAGAAGCTTGGGTGCAAGGAAGAAGAGCTGATCAAGACCAACATGACCATCGTCGACATTGGATGGGGTTCGCCAATTCCTTCTAGGGGAATTGCCAATGTGGAGCTGACTGTTGGGAGCAAGACTTTGGCTATGGCTTTCTTCGTTGCGGATGTGGAAGGTAGCTATGATCTCATACTCGGTCGTGATTGGATTCATACCAATCATTGCATTCCTTCTAGCTTGCACCGGAGTTCCTCATCCAGTGGGTGGGAGATTCCATAGAGATTGTTCATGCTGATAATTCGGTTGAGATTGCTACAAACCAATGCTACGCCTGAAGGGTCCGGATTTGCTTGTCTTTCAGGTAGAGACTTATCTGGTTATCAATATATTAGCTATGATGAGCATGAGTTTGTACCTATGTCATTGAAGCCAGCTCAATATCATTATATAAACATTGTTTATTAATGGAAGACAATCTTGAATGGTTAAAACATCGACTTGAGCATTATCGGACTGAAAAGACCGATGCATGTGAAGCGATTGATGAATTTGATGAGCTCAAAAAGTTAGGTCATGGCTTTACATCGGCTGATCCTTTGGAACAAGTTGACATTAGGTATGTTGATTGCTTTGCATGGAATTACACAGAGATGCCCTGGTTAAGCCGAGATCTTGTTGAGCATCGGCTTCCCATCAAGAAGGGGTTTAGGCCATATAAGCAACCACTAAGGCGTTTCAATTTGACCATTAATGACCAAATTAAGGAGGAGATTGATCGGTTGCTTCAGGCGATTTCACTCGTCCATGTAGGTATGCGGAGTGGGTCTCTAATATTGTGCCTGTTGAGAAGACACTGGGAAGATTAGAGTATGCATTGACTTAAGAGATTTAAATAGAGCCACTCCCAAAGATGAGTACCCTATGCCTATAGCAAAGGAAAATCGGTGGGTCCTTCATGGTTTCACACAGCGCCCGGACATCGACTATGATGAAACCTTCAGTCTTGTGGTCAAGCCAGCAACTGTTCAAGCTGTTCTCGCCCTGACACTGTCCATGGCACCTTGAATGAGACCGTCTCATGCATAGCCGGTTTTTTGCCGACACCTCCGACACGGCGTTGTCTGCCCTGAACAAGTCTCTATATGGATTGAAGCAAGCTCCCCGTGCACTGGCATCATCGGTTTGCCTCTCACCTCACCTCTCTTGGTTTTGTTGAGGCAAAGTCAAATACTTCAGTTTTCATATATCGTCATGGCTCTGATATGGCTATCTTGCTTCTCTATGTTGATGACATCGTATTGATGGCCTCCTCTATGAGTCTTCTTGGTGATTATTGTAGCCCACCGCTGGGAATTCTCTATGACGGATATGGGACCTCTTCATCATTTTTTTAAGTCAGTGTTCAGCACCAACATGACAGTCTGTTCCTCTCACAACGTCAGTATATGCTTGATATTCTGGACCATGCTAGTATGCTCAACTGCAACCCTTGTGGTACCCCTGTGGATACTCACGCCAAGATGTCTACTGATGGTGTCATTGTGGCCGACCCCACCTCCTACCGCAGCATCGCTGGCGCCCTATAGTACCTCACCTTCACCCATCTGGATATTGCCTACGCTGTTCAGCAGGTCTGCTTGTATATATGCATGATCTCCGAGAGCCTCATTTTGGTGCTATGAAGCGGATTCTTTGCTATCTTCGGGGCACTTTGGACCTCGGTCTTCACCTTCACCGGCCCACACCAGTTGATCTTATTGTGCGAGGCTGATTGGGTGGGATGTTCTTACACGCACATGTCCACCTCTGATTATGTCGTGTTCCTTCGGGACAATCTTATCTCCTGGTCATCCAAGTGTCAGCCCACTGTGTCAAGGTCCAGTGTAGAGGCCGAGTATAGAGCAGTGGCAAATGGTGTTGCCAAAGCCTGCTGGTTGCACTAGCTTCTATAGGAGCTCCATGATCCTCTTCGTCGCGTCACCGTGGTTTATTGTGATAATGTCTCCAGTAATCCAGTTCTGCATCGGCGAACAAAGCATATCACGATTGATCTACACTTCGTCGAGAGGCGTGTCGCCCTTGGTGAGGTCCACGTCCTACATGTTCCCACTACGTCGCGATGCGCCGATGTCTTCACCAATGGTTTGCCGACAGCAATCTTCACTGAGTTTAGGTCCAGTCTCAATGTACGCGGTGCTCCTAGTTTCGATTGTGGGAGAGTGTTGGAATGTAATTGGGCTTGTGGGCCTGTCTATCGTGACTCCCCACCAAGCCTATATATGTACAATGACTATGCCTGAGTAATACCATTGAGTATTCCCCCATTCACACTCTTTCAGATCTAAGAAGGGCATCGCCTTTTTCTTATATTTATATTAATATTGCCAACAGAGCCTCAAAATTATCCACCTTAATTCTAGAGACATAAGTTAGTATCGTGTTCTTCACAACCATCTAATGGAATCTCACCTGCAACAGAACCCACAAGTTAATAAAGCTCATGATTCTCAAAGGCGAGTTACATCTTTGTTTAAGCAAATATTGAACACTTTGTAATTGCAATAGATGAATCAAATAATAGTTAGCACACAAGATGCAATGAATAAGCAAAGGTATAGAGAAAACAAAAATGTGTAAATAAGTAGCATGGGACGAATGTAATTGCCCTACTTTAGAACCTCTTTGGGAAGACACTTTAGCAATCTCCTTGGCAGACGTGTTGTGGACATGTTGTATATCAGAAAAGCTATTGATTCGCCCACAACACACAGAGCCAAATATTTATATTTCATCATCCATTGGGTAGTCATAGGTTTTGAGAACACTAGAACCAAAGCTAACGCAACATGTTTTGCCACTACACTCATGCCAAGTATAAAAAATAATATTTTTTTGATATTTTTCTCAATTTTCTAGGCAGCTGGTCAAATCAAAAAAGATATCATGTTGATTATCATGTTGGCAGTAAACTATTTATCTGTCATGCTATGAATATGTGTCTAGCTGAGCAGAATGACCATGTCTAAAAGAGTTTGGACCGTCCTAAAAGAGTTTGGACTGGGGACGGTCTGTTATACAGTATGAATTAGTTCATGTTCCGTGCGTTGAAATTCCTTGTTTGGTTTTTGATAATTGATGAAACCACTAGTGGACTAATCCTTCTAAGTTTTGATGAAACCATTAGTTGCTATTCACCCCCCTCTAGCCATTAGGACCTTTTCAGTGCGTGTATGCGTGCCGGCCGGGTTGTCATTTCGGAAATTGGAGTACAACACATATTTCCAGGATTATTTCTTGTACTATCATCATGCCCGTGCATTCCTGCGGGAAAACTAAATTTTTATATAAAAATACACGGATCACATGACAAGATAATAGATTTCTTTTTAAAAGTAAACTTTTTATCAATAGCCGATGCATGTGAAGCGATTGATGACTTTGATGAGCTCTACCATCAAACTGTGGCCGTTCGGCTGCTATGCTTCATCCTATCATCAAACCGTGGCCTTTCTGTGGCTGGGGTTAGACTTCATTGATCAGATTCATTCTCCATCTTCGAAGGGGGCACAAGTTCGTCTTGGTTGCTACCGACTAATTTATCAAATGGTCGGAAGCGGTACCATTGAAGAACATGACACATAAGGAGGTAATTGAGTTCATCACTGAGCATATTATTCATAGATTCAACATTCCTCAAACATTAACTACGGATCAAGGAACGTTATTTATGGCGAAGGAAGTAAAGGATTTTGCCGAATCATATAAGATTAAGATGATCAATTCATCTCCATATTATGCTCAAGCCAATGGACAAAGCGGAATCTAGTAACAAGACTTTGATCAAGCTTATCGAGAAAAAAGATAGATGATCATCCAAGGAGGTGGCATGAAGTCTTGTCGAAGCTTTGTGGGCTCATCGCATATCGAGGCATGGTGCTACTAAAATTACTCCCTATGAGCTGGTGTATGGTCAAGAGTCGATGTTACCCGTCGAGGTAAATTTGGATAAATATAGATTTGCTAAGCAAAATGATCTAGCTCCTACTATGTATCATGATTTGATGATGACAACATTGACGAGGTAACCGACAAGAGAATACAAGCTCTAAAGGAAATAGAAAAGACAAAGCCCGTGTTGCAAGAGCCTACAACAAGAAAAGTCAAAGCAATTTGTTTCAAATCGGTGATTTAGTTTGTTAAACTATATTACCAATAGGATCGAAGAGCAATCAATTTGGCAAGCGGTCACCTAATTGGAAGGGTCCTTTCAAGGTGGTCAAAGTGCAGAACGTCAAGCAAAGGCAATTAACGGGAGGTATTTAAAAAAATATTTCTCTGGTGTTTGGCAAGAGACCTAGTGCTCTTCAAACAATAGCTGATGCATGCATCGCCCTTACAACAAAAATGGTCAATACATAGTATCGCCCTTAGCCACCAGACAACCCGTCACGATGGGCATTCGTGTTGTTTGGTTTTCTTTTGTCTTGTTTTCAGGATTCGTGCACCTCTCGCTTTGAATACTGAGAGGGGCATATGTTGACACCCAAAAATGGCTTGGTCTAAGACATGGTCTAAGATCAAAAACGGGCTTCTCTGAAAGTGACCCGGGCGCTAGCGACATGCGCGTCCGGTCAACCATCTCCGCGTCCGGTCAAAAAGGCGTGTTTCTAGGACTCTCTAGAAACGACCGGGCGCAGCACCCGGCGCGTCCGTCCCGTCCGGTCGGCTTTCGTTCGGTCGGCCAGGCGCTCGCGACGCGATTCGAAGCTCTCTGGAATCGACCGGTTTCTGGTGATCGGCGCGTCCGGTCGGCCCGATTCGGCGTCCGGTCGACACACGTCGGCCACCGCGTGTCCGTCACGATCCCGAACCGATTTCTTTCCAATCGTGTTTAGGTCGGTTTTTGGAGCTTGGAAACATCTAGGGGACGGTTTCCTAAAAGGATAAGACCACCTTCCTCTATATAATAAAGGGGTTAATGGCGATTTGATCTCATCTACATCCAATCGACAAAATCAATCTACTACCGTCTTGCTTGTAGGTCATCCTCTCCTCTACCCTGTTGTTCGTCGATGTTCTCCGCGAACTTCGCCGGTGTTCTAGGTGGCCTTGCCAATCCTAGGACAACCCCAGCGTGCGTCCTCCCGACGGGTCTTCCCGAAGATGCGTTCGGAGGTTCTCTAGCCATCACCGAGCTCTCATCGGCCCTAGCGATCTCCCGATCGTTCGTGACCGATCACGACGGTGCTCGCTGCTTCAAGGTTGATTGCACCTTCGTGGGCGTCCAAAGCCCTCTCGGTGTGTTTAGCGTGGAACCTTAGTTTCGCGTCAACACACTACATATTTTACCGTCTTTGGGCTCCCAAGGATGACAGAGCAACCCTTAACAAAAAGGCCGACAGAGGAAAATGAGTAGTGGGCCTCGTTGGTTCCATCTGAGTATCTGACTCAGGATTGCGAAATTCGTTTCGTTTTCTTTCCCTGTTTCGCTCTTCGGCTCTTGGCTAGTTTTTTTTCTTCTTTGTCAGAGTGAGGGGAAAATGAATATGCAACCCTCTTGAGCTATGTGCACGATTCATCACATTTTTTAGATGCCTCGAAATGTGAAAAATGTCACTAACGTTTTCCATGTGGGCTGCTATGGAGGCTGCCATGGAGGCTGCAGGTTCGTCCATGTGGAATCGGCGGCGGCAACCGTGCAACAGCCGCACTAGTCTAGGGCTGAAGCCTGAAGGCACGATATATTGGGAATTTGGGGCGTCTTGTATTCCAGCTGAGCCGATGAGGTCGACGAGCCGAGCCGTGCGCCGCCTGTTTGCCTCGTCGTTTCCAGCTGCCGTAGGATTAATTTGATGTGCACATGGCGTCCATCCGGATGGGGGAGCACCTGAAGCACGGTGCACCCAGTGCCCACCCAAGTTTTTTCCCAAAGTCTGATCCTATGATCGTGTTTTCTAATTTACGGCAATCCTGTGATCGTGTATGGTAACTGGTTAGCCTCTATCACCAGTGCTCATATCACAGAGTTCAGACTCTTGAGAGTCCAGATTGAACAACTATGCTACGTACGTATACTAGTACTAGCAGTACGTAGTGTCAGCATGACATCTCTGACCTTGACCTCGCTCGTGTCAGCAGCACGTCACGCCTTCAAGGTGCATTGCACCTCGGTTCCCGCAGGCCCCACGTCTCAGGAACACGACGGTGCAGCTGGCGGAAAACAACATGTGATGGGTGTGGCCGGGCTGGGGGCCGGCGGCCGCCACGACACGACCTTTGCTTCCGGAACCGGACAACCCAAACGCAATCGGAACGAGATATGTTCGCCTCGCCGCCACCGAATCCATGGATTATCATCAACACAAACCACCACACACGTACGAAAGGCATGTAATTAACCTCCATGAGAGTGACTAGCTAGGTAGATAAGCAAGTAGAACATACTAGATCATCATCAAAAACAAGATATTTACATCTCTCTGCAGCTAGCTTAGAAACAAACAAACGAAGCTGCATGAATTAAGCAAGCGGGGAATTGAAGAAAACTAATTGAACACAACCAAGAGAAAAACTTAATCGACTTCTGCTGATTACCCTCTTTCTTTTTGTTTTTTTACTGCTGCTGCTAATCTTCACTTCAATTCGCCTTCCCTCTCCATGATCTCTAGCTTCCATTCCATGCAAGCATGGATGAGGATGAGTCCCTTGGTCAGCTACTTGACTTACTTATTTCAAGCAAAGAAGCCATTAGTGCTGGTGGTGTTAGCAGCGGCGGACACCGGCGGCATGTGCGGCATCTGGGCCGCCTGGATGCTCTGCAGAAGCATCCTCTCCTCCGCCGACGACGCGGCGAACCCACCGTGGGAGGCGAAGATGTCGCCGCCACCGCCTTGGAGTTGTTGCTGCAGTCCGTTTCCGTAGCCGAATTGCGACAACGACGACGACGCGCCGGTGTACTGCTGCTGCTGCCTGCGGAGCTGCTCCTGGAGCGGCGTAGCGTGTAATTGGCTCCGGTGGTGGAGCTGGTGGTGGTGGTCGAAGGACATGACGGCCGAGGAAGAAGAAGCCGGCGGGAAGCCGTAGTCGGCCGCGAAGTTGATGACCGGTGCACCACCGACCCCGAACGCGCCGGCGGGAGGCGTCGGGATGCCCGTGAACTGCTGCACCATGGCGCGGAAGTTGGCCGTGTCCGTGTTGAGCAGCGTCACGGGCGCGCGCCGCGACGCGCGGGACCGACGCCGCGCCGCCCCCGTCGCCGGCTTCCCGATCCGGGGACCCTCCACCCCGTGCAGCACCTGCTGATGTCCCCCCGCTGCCTTGGTGGGGCTCCCTCCGCCGCCGCCGCTGGACGCGCCCGACGTCGGGCTCGCCGCCGTAGCGGTGGTGCCGATGATCCCGACCCCGACGCCGACGTCCGCCGCAGCGGCGTCGTCGGGCAGGACGGCGGGACCGACGTCGTGGTGGTGGTGGTTGAAGAGCGCGGCCCACTGCGCGAAGCTCGACCCGGTATCACTCATCGCCATGGATGCACGCGCGCGCGCGGATCGGAGCCGCCGAGTGTGAGCGCTCGCTGCTCGTCGTGTGTGTCGGAAGAGGAGTTGGACACGGCCGGGGTGCTCGGCGATTTATAGTGACCCAGCCCGCGGTCCACCGGACGTTGCCATCCGTTAGATCGACGTGCAGCTCTCGTCAACGCCCGGGATTCGCCAACGTGTCACGGTCCTGGAACGAGAGCTGCTGCTGGGTTCGCAGAAGCAGCGTCGTTGATCCGCTCGCCTGCCCGCCTGCGGAACAGGTGGCTGCCCACACAACAGCGGCCCACGTGGCCCGGCGCCACTGCGCTGAGGCCTTCCGAGGCCGCCGCGTCGTCGGCGGCGGCGCCGGGGGTTGGCAGCCGGCCCGCGCGCGCGGCTGCTTCGTCGGGGCACGCAGGCTGCTGCTGTCACGTCGCTGCACTGCACTGCCGCAGCACGGCCAGGCGTCTTAATTCCTGATGGGGATTTCGGCTGCCGGATCGCATCGCATCCCAGTCCACTTCGCAGGCGGCCGTGCGTTCGTGCGTGCGTGCGCGCGCGCGCGCAGCATGTGGAGGCGGCGGGGGGCGGGGCGACCCAGCACTAGGCTAGCTTGTGTTGTGGTGCAGGGAAGGAAGCTTCGGCGGAAGGCGCCGCGGATCGGAGGAGATGGAGGGAGCTCCACGCAACGCAACGCAACGCAGAGCCGGAGATGGAGGAAGAGTCGACGACGACGGTGAATTTGAGCACATGTCATTTCTGGGGAGACCGACCGGACCGATGGATGGGCCGGCAGGTCGCTCTCAGGATCCACCTCGAAGATCGTGTTTAGATTACTACTATCCCGGCCGATCGAAATCGACGACGGGTTTCAGGGTCAGGCTGCTGCATGCTGTATCTTTTACTCAGTTGTTCTGCGCTTTTTAATTTGCCGCGCGTCGTGGTGCGCTCGTGGCGTTGAACTTTCTCATTTGAGGATGAGGGGTGTGTTTAACACCCAAAATTTTGTGCAAAATTTTGGGCGCGTCATGCCACATCGTCTTAATCGTAGCGTGTTTCGTTTGTTAGTGGTAAATATTATCCTACCATGGCGTAATTAGGCTCAAAAAGAATCGCCTCGCAATGTACATCTAAACTGTGTAATTAGTTTATTTTTTACCTACATTTCGTACTCGATACATGTGCGACATTTTGATGTGATGGGGAATCTTTTTTTTTTGCATAGTGGAATTTGGAGAGAAAGTTGAGGTGCTAAACACACCCGAGGATACATCGGTCAGCTGTCGTAACGAGATGCTGACCCCTGTTTGGACCCACGAACTAGGAGCACTACGTAGTAGTTAGGATAAAACTAGCTGTACTGGTCTCAAACAAACCTAGTTAATAGATCAGCTTATTATTTGCTTGGATATCCATTTACCAACTATCTCGCTAGCTTTCTTTAGCCTTCTTAACTGGGGAACATATCCAGTGTAAACCAACCCCTCCGTGCAAACCGTGCAAACTTCTAATCTGAGTGAACATACATCTAAGGGCCACGCGATATGATAACCACGGGAGAGATAGGAGGTGGGGGGGGGATTTGTAAAAGTGTGATTAGGAGGATCAACATTCTATGGCCTAGATTAGAAGACGTTCACACAGATAAGGGTTTATCATGATTTAGTTTCCAAAGCCCTACATCTAGCAAGTGAGTTCTTCAAGTTAGAGTACTCAAGGGAAGGGAGTTCGTAGAGAGAGAGAGAGAGAGAGAGGGGGAGAGAGAGAGAGAGAGAGAGAGAGAGAGAGAGAGAGAGAGAGAGAGTCTAGGGTAATTATGGATGGGATTGGTATCCCTTTCTACAGGAGCTCATGCCATATTCATCATTGATTTAATCAAAATCCATATTATCATATCTGCCACTAAGTTAATCCACATCCAATGGTTAGGAGAATTGACTAATATTTGGTTGGTTTTCCCCTATTATCAACTTTGAGAGGTCAAATGTTAGATCTTGAGACTCATGTGAAATCATCATAAACATATATAAATATTTAATTCTAAGATGGCAACGTATGCTATGGAAACCACCTTCCTGTGAAAACTTGTGTAAACCATGACAAAAAGTTATCTAAATTTATGAAAAAAAAACACACATGTAGACGATATGATGATGCACAATTCTGTAAAATATCTTGTCCAAACTTCGACTTCGTTTGTGAGATATAAAAATAACAAATTTCTAACAAATCATTGGGTACCTTTCTACCTTGAAATTTATTATTTTTTATATCTCACAAACTGAAGTCGAAGTTTGACATGATATTTTACAGGATTGTGCATCATCGTATCATCTACATGTGTGATTTTTTCATAAATTTAGATGATTTTTCATGGTTTACACAGGGCCTTTCATAGGAAAAACGGTTTCCATAGCATCTGATGACTTCTAAGATATCAATGCTTGGACCACTTCAAAATTCAGACACCATTGATATCTGGCATCTAGATCCGTCATTGAGTTTAAACCCACGTCAACGGTAGAAAAAAATTGACTACTAGTTTTTGTTAGTTTTTTTCCTTTGATTATGAAAAATGTCTCTTAACGTGGTGTAACTGTATGTGAAGTAACAAGGTTAAAATATGTACAGTGGGCATATCATATGAACCCTTGCTCTATCCACAATGGCACAACGTGCAGACTACCACCTTAAAGAACTAAAGAAATGACCCTAGAAACATTTTCCTGGTCAACATGCCATATAATTGGTGTCATAGCCTATAGCCAGGAGCATCTACCTAGGGTCTTGCATCATGCATGTCCACCTACAAAGGTAGTACATGTGTTTGCTTGAAGAAGCACGTCTCCTTTGCTTGACCAACGACAAGTCAAGCTGAGATCGCCCAAGCATTACATGGAGACCTCAACGCTGGTGACTAACCCAAATTAACAAGTGATAAAAAAAACCAAGTAAGCAAACTAATAAATTATCTGAATAATTCGCTTTAGAATTTTCTTAGATCCTTTTTTTTGCGATAAGGAAAAATTATATCGATACTAAAAGCAAGTTACATCCTCTCATTATAAAAAAGTAAACCAACTACTCCACCTCCATTGATGGGAGACAAGAAACCTTGAAACCCATAAATTCCACCATCTAGGATCATCTAGGTTTAACACTAGTTATTAAGACCAAAATTTAGAACAAATTAACTAGGTAACACTGATATGCTTTGCCGACATCGATTTGACCGCCCCGACCCTGGCCTCTTCGGTCCCGGGGCGGGTGGGAGCCGAGGGAGTTTGTTGTTGCTAGCGTGTGAAGTCTAGTAGATTAGGCTTACTCATCGCTGTTGTTAGTGATGGAGTTTAGGATTCGGCGGTGGCGCCACTACCGCACGACAAATAAAGTTCCCGGTACCGGTGGATCTTTGTGCTTCTCGCTACCGGGCGAATAATCGACGTCCGGTATGTGCCGATTCGGCTAGATTGGGCCGGAATTGACATCGTGTTCTTCGCCCCTCGAAGCCTCGCGATGTCGTGACGGGCTGCAGTTTCTCGCCGGGCGACGACGGCGACGGTGACGAAGAAAATGGCGAACAGGGAGGAAAGGAGGAGCCGCCGGGAGGGGGAGGGCTATGGCGGGCGCCGCGGGCGCTGGGGCGGGCGCGCTGTGGGTTGGGGGGGGCGCGCTACAGGTGCAGGGGGAGGGAGGCCAAGAGCTGAAAACGATAGATATGTTTTATTTGCTTGCTTATCCCCTAGAGATTACATGCCTCTTGCTTATATAGCCCGACTAGTGGGACTTGTAATCTAAGCAATCTCTATAAGGTTTCCTTATACAATCGAATACCTTTTATAAGCATATCCTAACTTATTCTTTCCTAATAAGGGTCTCCCCTAGATGAGATATCCCCTTGCACACCAAAAATTACCTAAGATAATCCTAACTTGAATATGAAGCAAACCCGAATCGTGCGGGAGGGGGAAGGCGGCGGGCGGCGCCCCCCGCTATGTCATACCGCCCCTCCCCGGGCCGGGCGGTGTTGCGTTTTGGCCCATCTAGCCACTCTCGGGGTGGGCCAATCCCAGTTCATGACAGTATCACGACTCTTCGTCATCCTCATGGGTTTGTGGCTCTTCCTCGGCGGTGGCGGTGGACCTTTCCGACGCCCGGTCCTTGGGCGGCGGCGCGGATTTCTATTCCTCTTTCCTTTTGCCAAGGGGGCTGGCGATTTTCTTTTAACGAGAATCGATTAAACTTGGTGATCCGGCCGATGGATGATGCGGCTTTTGTAATGCTTGCTGGTGTCGATGGCGAACTAGAGATCGGAGACGAGAAAGATTAGATTGAATTCTGAGGACTCTATTATAATTTTCTTTTTTCGGAGTTCAGTTTATAATAGGAGAGGATATATTGTGATGATGCTTAATATATATAACTTCGTTTTTGAAAAAAATTAGTTCGCCTATTAACCCTTTATTTTTGAGGGAGTAAGGCTAATTTTAACTAATCTTTAGCTAGCTAACAATTAATCTTTGGTATCAAAAAGACCCTTGTTACAGAATCAACGACGCTGTGTTAGGTGGACAACAACTATATATTATATATTATATATTATATACTATTTAAAAATCTTGATATGCACGCAGTGACGCACATCTTGTTGACCAAGCGGCCGCGACAGGAACAGAAGTGTCAACATGCCTGCACGATTCGGTGTGCTGCTAAGTAAACCAGACTTTTTGCAAAGAGTGCAACCCGAAGTGCGCTCGTTAAACATCATAAAAAAAAGCCTCAACGTTTGTGCCCTCAACGTTCCACAAACCAGTATGCAAACGTTTTTGGAATACAGTTATTGTTAATGAGATCTTCGGACAATAGGCATCATATTCATCTACGTTACGAACCTGGTTCTGATTTCTAAACACATTCATCTCGCTTTGGTCGGTTGTGTCTCCCTGCCGGGACAAATCAGAGAGTGTTAAGTGTCATCAGTGATCTGGAACTTGAGCTAACCGCATGCTTAGCTCTTCTTCCTTCGTCTTGGACTTCACTGATTTGCTCGATCGGTTTTGTCAGTAAGCAGAGCGACCTATCAGCTAGCCAGCGACTAGAAAGAGGGGCCCACATCTAGAAGCAGAGATACGGATCCGGCCGTGACGTGCGGGCTGACGCTTAGAAAAACATGCTTGAGACCATGAGTCGTCGTCGGCCAAGCCATTGACTGTATCATGCATGCATCTTCGTCTTGGTTCACGTGCTCTGTTGCTAACGTCCCCAGCTTTGGTACCCATGCATGGTGCGGCACATCCGCACATTTTATGCAGAGAAAGAACGTGCTGATCTATGACATATGCACCGTGTAGTAGTGTACCCACCCATGCAAGGTGCGGGTTCACACAAGGATGCAACAAGAACTCTCCTAGGTTTGCTTACAGCAAATTGGTCGTAGCAGGCAGCGCAATCCAGTTGAGTACCCTCCAACATCCAACTGGATAAGTTCTTAGTCGATGACGAGTTGTTCTTTTTTTTTTCAACCACGCCTAAGCGTGTTTTTCATTAAACAGAAAAATTTTTGAATACAAGAAAATAGGGGACGGCAACTCACCGTTAATCTAATCCCACCCGACAACTGCTTTCGCATGCGGTTGTGATTATAAAGAAAACAATAACGACTAAAAAGGCAAACATGCCCAAATCTACACTTCATCATCCAACCCAATCAGACCGGATCCAAGTAGTTAAATCGAAGCGTCCCAAGCAAAAGAGTCTCAACCCGCTCCTTCTTCCACTCGAGACCAAAACGACGTGTCATGGTGGAAAGCGGCAATGAATTTGCTTTTGACCTCCGAATCGACGGCATCCTACAAGCACAAGAGTCCGAGCCGACGACGAGTTGTCGTCTCCGCCCATTTGAACAAGCTCGGCGGATTACCTCTTCTCCTCGATCGACTCCTACAAAAGAGCGAGTGCACCGTTTTGCTATCAATTTTTAAGTGCTGCTTGGCTCCTAAGCAAATTGATTGCTTTTTGACTGACACGGATTAGATACGCTGACAATTTAAAACGGCGTCGATCACTATCTGAAAACGACACCGACGCTTAATTGGTGTCTAGTACCAGCAAGGCATAAAACATAATTAACTATTAACGTTTACTTTACTCCGATTACCACACATATATGGCAATATGGTAAGTAAGACCAAGCCACCAAGGAGGAAGAAGCTCGCATGCAGTTTTGAATGAAACATGCATGCCAGCATGACGTGGACAGGGGACCCACAGAGAGTTTGAGCTGTGGACCCTTGATTGGCGGCAAGGGAGCAGCGAATTGGTCAATCCATCTAATACTCCAGCCTTGGCGCTGAAGGCAACATCGAGCTCGTCGCCGTGAGCCAGCCCGTGAGTGACAACTAGCATCGGTAAGAGTAGAGAGGGTAAGCGGCTTAGATCAGCCATATAAACAAGACTGCCAGCGCCTTTGTCGACTTTTCTACTGGAACTGTGTGTGTGTGAAAACAGGACGTACAGTCATGACAGTCATTCGAGATTATCTTAATCATCGTTAGGAAATATTGAGTAGCTTGTTGGCGACTCAAATAGGTAATGAATTTTTTGGCTAGAATACGTGATGAATGATGATATCCTACAATTCTAGCTAGATGACATACTACTAATTTCGTATATGGTATGTAAGCGTTCTCGAAGGGTTGACACGAACGCTTAGTCGATGGTGGAATTCGAGGACTAGCTAGGCACGGATCGCACGCCGCAAACTCATTCGTCGCACGCTGACGCCGCACGGACTCATTCATATATTCGGCTTTTGCCCTGGCTGCACACTGCACGGGCGCACGGAGCCGGCAACCGTACCAAAGCATGCACACGAGCTCCCCGGCGGCATATGACCGATTTTTTTTTTTCGAATACTATTTTTGTATAACGTGTAAATGTACCTTATATCCGATGAATTCTAAAGATCAAAATGAAGTTGCGTTGTCACGTGATGGGTACATTTTTTTTTTAAAGCAACTTTAAAGTAAAATCATATAAGGATAAAACGGTTTTTATGTTTATAGAAGAGGAATTTTAATATTTATAAAATCATTTTGTATGGGTTAACAACTTCTGAAAAGATGACCTAGCTTTTTCGAATGTATTTTGTATCTATACCTACTAATAAATCTATACCTACTAATAAAGTTACAGAAAATTTCATCCCACCTCTTTTTCCACCCTTTTTCTGCCACCGTTTTCTACCTCTTTTCCAAAATTATTTCGCCACCGTTTTCTATACGTTCGATGTCTTCTTTACCCCACCTCTGTCCCAAATAAAAATCGTGGGCGCATCGGGCTTCCTCTTCGGTCACAAATTGGAGTTGCCTGCCTTTCGACTCCGCTTTTTAAAATCATCTTGGGGTAGCAACGGCAAGGCATCGAGTCGCAAGCACATGTCGTGATGACGGCGCGAAGTCGCGAAACACAGGCCGTGATGGCGGCGTCGAGTCTTGAGCTCGAGCCCACGGCGCAGGCACCGTGGAAGTCATGAACACGGCGCAAAAAGCAAAGCGACGTCGGTCGCGGACGGCGCCCTCCATGGCTCCCCCTTTGCGACGCCGCAGGTTCCTCCAGCGGCTTCACGAGGCGAGCTGGATGGCGAGTCCGACACCGCTTCGCTACAAGGACACCTGAACACCATCGCTGGCGGCTAGGCGGAGCCACGACGAGCTTCGAAGCGGCGGCGTGGCGGCGATCTGGATCAGCCACCACCGCGCAGAGACTAGCCTTGCGCCGACGATTCTTCTTTGGCGAGCGCGCGCCGGGAATCGGCCCAACGCAGCCCCGTGGTCGAGCGTGCGGACACACGCGGAGCGGCGGCGTATGGCTAGACGCGCGAGGTCCATTCTTTGGCCGCCACCGTAGGAGTCGGGCATCGGTGCTAGGAAGAAGATAATGATGAGAGAGAGAGAGGGTAGAATGGGGAAAAAATAAAAAAGAATTAGGGTTTCACCCCTCCCATTTTATAACAACATGGGCGGATCCCGAGCCGTCCATCGGGATGGATCAGTGTGGTTGATCGGGCCTATCGGGCCACCCATGAGGGTGGGATTTGGCCCATTGGCATATTAGCGCAGGTTTCTTTATTTTGGGCAAAATAGTGACCCTAAGTCAACTACAAAAATCTAATTTCACGCCTCAAGTCCATGAAATATGTGTGTCCTGAAGTTCACTATATTTATTTATATTATTATTACTGCCATTTACTATCAAGATGGAGCCACGTTAGAGGTCCGGCGAAAGCGGCGGCGGCGGCGCAGTCAACCTTCAATGCGCAATCCTGTTGTCGGTGCCCTTCAATATCCACGCATCCCAACACCGTACCACGCGTGCTCATCCGCTCTTCTCTATGAGATAATGCGATAGTTCGATGATAATCTCAAAGATTATTTTCACGTTATAAATCTAGGTGCTCTTAGGCATAATAGTATAGTTTTTTTTTCCCCGTTGCAACGCACGGGTATTTTACCGATCAATAAAAAATGAGGACCTGGTGGCCATAAAAAATCATACAAGTTTCAAGTCGGCCCTAAAAATCAAGCACGGCCTACTTAATTTGCTTTTGGTATAAAATTCTTTGTATTTGTGAAATTAAACTGTTTTCACGTAATGTTATATTTGAGTTTTTCGATTAAGTTGATTAGCACCAAAGTGCTTACAAAAATTCCAAGAAAACACTATTAATTCATGATTCATAAATAAACATGGTATGATTTAGGTTTTCTTAGCATCCTTGTTCAATTGAAATCCAGAGTTGTTTAACAAACCAAATTCTCAAAATAGTTTCAATAAATTAAATTTAAAAGCATTATGTCAAGCTAAAAATTTAGCTTCCATAAACATAAGAATTATTTTTTTCAACCCTTATAGATCCAGAGCATTGTTCCTTGATAAAGCACATGTTCAAAATTAGATTCTATTTTGAAACTAAATTTAAAAGGATTTAGCATAATCTAAAAAATTGTTAATAAAAAGCTATGGCCCACTTTGTTCTAAATGCTAAAGCTTTAAAAAGAACGAGCAGTTTTAAGACTTTTTTAAATTGGAGAAGGATTTTCATTCATCTACAAAACATTTTTATAAAAACTCTCATTCTTATGAGAATTAAAATCATTTTACCGGCATAAGATTTAACCCAAAATCGTTCTCTACTGGAACAATTTTTGGAAGCTTTTGCACCAGGATATGACATGTTATTTTTGACTTCAACAGATGCATATTTTATTATTTCTTTAATTTTCGTATCCAGAGTGTGGACAATACGCATCGAAAGCAAGGTATACGATGACTTTTCTTAATTAGTAATCTCGGGAGCTATTGGCCGTGCACGTGTTTATTTATCGTAGTGTGTATACTCACATGTCACACGTGTATACAAACGTTCACGTTTATAATGCGATTATTTATTATTTAGAAGATAGAAAAGGAAAAAAAAATCGCATATTATGGGCCGGCCTAGGTGTGACTTGTAATTGGCCTACTCGCGAAGTCTGGCCCGGAAGCGTCTACCTCCATGGGCCTTCCGTTCTTCGCAAAGGGCCCAGATACTCAAAACTGCACGGGTTGAATTGAATTCCCTTGCGACGGTTAAGCCAAAAAAAAAAAAAAAAAAAAAAAAAGGAAAATTATAGTTTTTTTTTGAACCTGAAATTTGTAGATTTTTCACATCAGTGGAAGTAATGGTTGCGCAGACAAAGCAAGGCCCGACGCATTAGCACGTGCAATGCAAGCGGTTCGCCGTCGGCGAGACTAGGGCCTCGTTTAGTTGGGCAAAATTTTTCTAGCAAATATTAGAAAGTTAGAATTTGAACGTGTTTCGTTTGTTTGTGGTAAACATTGTCTAATCATGGACTAACTAGGCTCAAAAGATTAGTCTCGTCGTGTACAAAAGCGTATAATTAGTTAATTTTTACCTACATTTGCGCCCGAACATATATGTTTTTGGTGTATTTAATGTGATATGATGGAGAGAGAATCTGAAAACTTGGAAGTTAGAGGCAAAAACTTGCCACGGCACGCATCTCGTTGCAGTAAGGAATGGTCAATTTTTTTATTTTTTTTTTTTTTTGACAAGGACGGAATGGTCAATTGAGGTAGGGGAGTGAGTAGCGAGGGACCAACGGTCAAACGGACGGACAATGATCTGCCTAGTGTGGGGGTAACGGGAGGATCTGATCTGGCGCTGGCGCTCGCTGCCTCCCTTTCCCCTGCAAGAAAGGCCAAGTAACCCGTGGGGGCGCAGCGCAGCGCACCAGCCGCAACGCAAAGGCAATCGTCAATGGCTGGCTGGAGCCTGGACTGGACCACAGAGTGACCACAAGCTTCTGCCGCTTTGTGCTCTTTGATTGATTGATTGATCTATCGCCATTATTGATCGACTGGCCGGCCTCTCCATCTCGACTAGCTCGAACAGCATCAGCCATCAGCTATCAGAGATTCAGAGGTTGGAGTAGGGAGTGTGTATGCATACTGCATACATGATGGATCGTTCTTGACACCTCGGATTCCTATATATGTGCATACATGTCGTCTGCTCTCAGGTCAGATCCAACAGCAAGCCGGACGATCGTAGCAGAAGATCATATACTACTACTATTAGCTCGTGAATCGTGATCGTATCACACGCCAGTTCAGCTCTGATGGTCAGTAGTCTAGAAGAAAAAAGTCGCACGACTCGCACCAGCTCCTTCGATCGACACCCTGCTTGATGTGAGCTTGTTGGCCGTTGGCCGAACGGAACGCCGCATGCGTGACCACTCTCCCGGCTGTCGTCCGGCCAATGGTGCGCGGTCAAGCGCAGCGTCAGTCCATTGGCCGCAGGATCCCCAGCGCGGCGGCAGGGGAGACAGACACGGCCGCCGTGACCCCGTCCCCCAGAAACCGCCACCACCCATGGTCCAGGGCCGGCCAGGCATCTCTCCTCTCGTCTCCTCTCCACCGATCCCACCCACGCGCTGCACTGCACGTACGCGGACGCGCCCCGCCATTATTTCCTTTGGCCGCATCGCAATCGCACCGCTCCCCGTCCCCGTGGCCGTGGACCGTGGTCCTCGACCTCGACGTACGCTGGCTGCGTGCCCCGCGCGCGAGCGAGCGAGCGGCAAAGCCTGCGACGCCGGCCCCCGCCACCAAGCAAGACCGGCACGGTGCGGTTAAGCAGTGAAAGCATTGCTCGATCCGCTGCGGTGAAGCAGCTGTACTGTAGTACGTGGTTTGTTTGGCTGGTCAAATCGATGGATCGGTATATATGCTGCGTGCATGCGCACCAGCAACGGCTGGCTCCACCAAACAAAGCGTGGAGCACCACACGTGGACGGACGGGGACCCTGACGTGGACGTGCATGGGTGCTGACTGCTGAGCCGGCCGGGCCGGGACCTCACCAGCAGCACCTAGTACAGGGAAGGGAGTACGCACGTACTAGGACGTGTGTAAAATGTCCAAGCATATCAGTGTAGTAACTTTTCTGCGGAAACCAGGTGCATGCTCTGGATTGATATATCATTGATCGAGCTATGACGAGGACCTGATTATTCAGGTTCTGTCCTGTAGCATTTGTATCCAAGTGTGTGTTTATGTACCGGCCGGCTCTATCTCCAGCTGTAGTAGCCTGTAGCAGTGGTAGCTCTTAGTTTGAGTTATGACACTGTCCAAATGTGCAACAAGCTTCCCTGAATTGACTATCACCGTTGCATGGATGCACGCTCTCGATGGACCTCAATGATCGAAGCTACAACACTTCACTTTTCTTGTAGCTACTACGACTATGCCTGGTGGTAGTGGTTTTGGTTAGGTTGCATGTGGTAAAGCTGACAGGGAGCTGTTGCGTAGGGAAAAGCGGGGTCGATCGGGGACGAGAACCAGCAAGCAGAGGGCGCAGTGGTGTTTGTGATGGACGGACACGGGAGATGGATAGATTCCGCAGGTTTCAGCTCAGGACCAGCAACTCCTCTCGCAGCGGCAAACAATCATGGGAGACACCAACGGCGGGAGTAGTGCTGCTCGCTCACTGCGTTGCTGCAGCAGCGCGTTGGTTGGTTGCTCACCGTTACGCCTGCCCGTCCAGGATTGGCAAAAGCCACAGTCAAAGTCCGAGCACTTTAATATCCACAGTACGGCGAGATGGGAGAATTGCGTCGTCGTCGCCTCCTTGGGTCGGTGTATACATTGTAGCATAGACTGTAGACATATGCTTCGATCTTGGTTTCCGTGAAAACGGTTAAACCAACTCGATCGAAAAGTTGTGTAAGTGGGGTGGGCTAGAGTTGGAAAAAATGGGCGCGGCGGCAGCATGCCAGCATGTGTGATAGTTACCGTGCATACACTTCAGGAAGCAGCACTGGAGCACTACTATGCTTATACATTGCTTGAGGGTCCGTCCTTGTGTGCCCGGCCGGCCGGTCATGATTCCTAATCTGACAGCCACGCACGTTCTTGACGTTAGAAACACCTCAGTACGTACCATATCACACGTGTGACAGTGAACGTGCCGGGCCGGGCAGGCAGCAGGCAAAGGCCAGCATTATCGATCATCACCACATCGTGACCACGAACGACGACGGTGGCACAGCCATCTATCAGCTCTTCAATCAATTAAGGAATAGCTATAGCTGGAACTGAATTTCGCGGTACAACTGTGCCAATAGCAGCGTGCGTGCGTGCATACGTACCCGTACGTGGTGTTTGTGGGCTCTCCCTTCAGAAACATGGGCCCGGCCTGCCGGCCGGTCCACAGGTCGCAACAGATCTTGCTGGGCCATAGATATCTCGAGAGGCCGGCCAGCCCCGGCGCGAAATTCTGCTCGCTCAACTCACGGAGGCAAACGTTTCGTACGGCCCGTCAGTTTCCACCGGCCTTTTCTGTGCCCACCACCGGCTAAATCGCCGCTACCCACCCACCCAGTGCGGCCCGGCGCCGGGTGAGGCGCGATCAGCGACACGTCTGGGACCATCGGTGTACGGCGGCCCGGTCCATCGCGTCTGGCACCGTGGGCGTGGGCGTCGTCGTGCGATGCGTGGCGAGCGATTCGTGCGGTGCGAAGCGTTCGTGCGCGCGTGGTCCACCCGCCCACGTCCCGCACCCGGACGGACGGACGGACGCCGACGCGACCCCGGCCGACCTCGGATGGATCGATCGATCGATCAGGATAGATAGCGACGCCCCCTCGCGGCCGCGACCACACGGCCGGTGCGGTCAACAACGACGCCAGACCCGGGCGGTCCCCCCCACCCGCACCGCCGCACGGACTGCTCGGCCCGGCATGCACGCTGTGGTGTGCGAGAAGGGTGGGTGGATTCCCGCTGAATTCTGCTCTCCTGCCTGCGTCTGTCCATACGTGCCGGCGCGACTCGCCAATCGGCAGCCGGGCGAGCGACGGCAACAGTCGCTTGACGAGGCGCGACTGTGCCGACGATCGAGCTAAGACGACGACGACCCGTCGGCTGCCGGTGCCGGGCTCGTGAGTCGTGACAGACAGCGATCAAGCCCATGCATGACCTGACAACGGCCGGTCGCGACTAATTTCGCCGTTGCATGCGGATCGAGGAAGCGCCGTCGTCGTCTGTTGGGGTCGACGCACGCCAGGCATCCACAATTACTGAGCGAGTGAGCGGCCCACGACGACGGCTGGCCGACGAGCGGGCTGAGCTGAGTGAGGGCAACTGATCATGACCATTCGCACAATCTCAGGGACACTGAGCTCTGATCGAAGAAAGAGATGCCGGCCGGCGAGCATGCTGGTCCTGATGCGATCGTTTTCGCAGGAACGCACGAGCTGATTGCAGTGTGGCAGCGGTAAAAATCTGCGATCACCGCAGACGGCCAGCTGGATCCTCGCTCGTGCTGCCTAGTATACCTCAGCATGAAGCTACTGCTTTACCACTACCATCGTCCCTGTGTGCTCCCCTGCTTCCAACGTGACGAATCATAGTAACTACTGTACTAGTAGCTACCCTGCCCCAACGCCAAAAAGACGCCCGATGCATGGCACGTACAGAGACAGATAGAGCCGAGCCGCTGGCCCCTGTCTCTGGCTCTGGCTCGTTGCTCTATCCAGATTTCACACACAGGACACTAGTATCACACTAGTGTACTGTAGAGTCTAGCCAGGGCGCGGCGCGATTGCAGCTGGACATGCTTCCCAATAACTAACCCCGGCCAGCCCAGCCGGCCGGCGGGACGGCCGGCAGGGACCCCCGTCGCCCGGCCGTCACACGCACTTTCCTCTCCGGAGACGAGCATCTGCATAGATCGGGCCACCATCGCCATTGGGGCCGCGCTGCCACTGCCGCCGTGACGAGACTTGACATGCTCCGGAACAGTGTCGCGCAGTGGCCGCGTCCACGCCAGCCCATGGATACTGCTCGGCCGGCCGGCTCGGCGCGCCATGCATGCATGTACTCGCTCGTTCGTATGGAGTATGTAGACGCAGTGCACTGTTCCTTGCCTTTCTCTCGCTGCTACTACCGTCGTAGTCGTATGGCATGGTAGCTAGTATAGTGCCGCCGTCTGTTTCCTCGCTTCTCCGTCGTCTTCTAGCTGTGCCGGTGCCGCCGATCGATCAACGATTCAACATGCAGCTAGCTATAGGTGCAGCAACAGCAGTAGATGGGCTGCATGGAACAACACGTGGACGCCGTGATTGCTTGGTGCGTGATGGGCAATGGGATCAGATGACCTCGCTGCATAGCATGCATTAGTCTCGTCAATCCGTCACTTCTGCTTCGTTATCTAGTTCATCATTTATTCACTTTGTGGATCGATCGATCGATCCCAAGTCACCCCTGTTCCGTCACACTGCCCGCATTCTATACTTTGTTTATTTATATTTATGTAACCGAGAAGGTATACTAAGAACTGCTTTGGCAGTGTTGCCCCATTTTACCAAGACTCCACACCTCCAACTGACGATGTACTTGATGTTGCCATGACCTCGCACACCTTTTAACACTAAACCCACTAAACCCTCGCTCCTTTGTGTTCCGCTCCTTCCATCATCACAAAATAATTGACAGTTTATTATTAGCTATGAATGTAGACAAATATGACAGATTCAGCTCTCTTTTGTAGGCTAATTTGATATCAGGTTTCATTTTAGGTGGTATACTTTGTTTGTCATTGTAGCGCCTTGGACTGTATGAAAATTAAACTTAAAACATAAGGACAAAAACAGCAGGTGAATCACCGCCAAATAACCCTTCATTTTGAGTACAGAATGAAAGAAAATGACTATGCTACTACCACATAATGTCGATATATACATGGTCATCTCTCAATCTGGGAATCCCCAACACCCTCAAGTTCCAAATTCAGATGCCATTCTTCATGTTAATTATTATTACAGGGTGGTCCATTTGGTCATGCCGAAATGATTTGATCTTCAGAAGTCTGTCGGCATCCCTACACCAGTACAAGAACATATTCAAAGCTGAGTTTGCTCTAGTTATACTACGAGCAAAACCCTCTCTGCACCCTGCACTAGATTTATGGCTAGAAGTTTATGTGTAATTTTGCTCATTTTATTTGTTACTTTTTTTTTTGTTTCATGAGAACTTTGTTTGGAGGAACTTTTTGTAAATTTATAATGAAAACACAGTAGGGGTGCAAACCCCTCCTGTTTCCTTAAAAAAAAACATAATGTCAATACAGTAACCTTACAATAGAAACTAGCACCATACCAAATATAAAATTCGTTAGGTTTAACCACAATGTATTTGTCTTTTATTACGGGCTTATATATGGACAAGTTCCACAATGTATCAACTAGCCTATATAGAGTTGCATCCAAAAAAAAAATACTAGCCTATATAGAGTATCCTAAGTCCTATGATGAACTGTTTTTTATACATGTTGTGGTAGCTCTTATATGGTTGTAATGTGCTCTTATTGTTGTGCAGTCCATGGCTTATAAACCATCAGACATAGAAGACACCACCTTATGCAAGTACGAGGCTTGTTGGGTAGATGAGATTTTGGCCCTTTTCCTGTAAAATTAAAGTGATTTCTATGAAATTTCAGTGTGTTAGGCCTAGGGGGGGGAGGACGAGGGGAGCCTCTTTCCTCTATTTCCTTTGGAAAAGCATACTATTGATAACCAGATGATCAACATCTACCTAGTACTACTAGTACACCGGCATCCTAGTTCCTAGCTAGGTCGATCATCACTTGAAATATTTTAAACACAAACATCTCATGCAATGTACAAGCAAGAAGAGTTGGTGTAGGCATGCCTGTACGCTGCAGCTTTTCTCCGGGCCGGACAAGGCGGCATGACAATGAGCATATGGAGGGGCCCTGTCCCAGGATCTGTTATCCCCATGGCGCCCATAACCCCGTTGCAGCTGTTGCATACAGTATGCAGCGCACAACCCTGCTCCTCCCCCGGTGACAGCCACAGCCGCATCGATCGATCGATCGATCTCCACTCGGTAGCCTTTTGTGAGTTTGTCCGCGCCCTGCCGATCTATCCCTCCCTCGAGCCCCTGATCTGATCGTGCTGGTAGGTACGTAGCAGTAGCAGCAGCCAGCTGCTGCAACGGGGGCCTCTCGCGCCCATGCATGCCTGCTGATTCCCATCATGCCACAGGAGGCCCCCGTTCCGTTCGTCGTCGTCTTTTAGCTAACACAACAGCATCTATCTCGCGCGGCGTGGAAGCCTGCAACCAGCGGCGGCGGCAGGCGGTTCCATGCCTGATCGCTGCAGGCCGCCAGTTCGTTCGTTAGACTTGTGGGTGAGATCGGTCGGTCGGTCGCTACCTGCTGCTGCCGGTGCAGAGGATCGGAGACGCAAGGGAAGGGGATGAACAGTCTCGCGATGGAAGATGAGGGGTTTATGCCGCTTTCTCCATGCCCGGATGTTGGATCCGGCCGGCCGGCATGGCGGAGTGGACGGCCCCTTTAGCTGGACCGTGTCACGAGTTTTCTCCTGCAGAGGAGCAGGGTGCAGCTGCAGCCAGAGAGAGATGGAAACTGAAACCCTATAGCTTTTGGCACCACGTTGTGATGATAATGATGATGTATAGAGCGCCATGGAGTTTATTTACCAGTGCAAATGTGCAAATCATCTCCGGATTAATTGTCAACTGTGTGACTTGTGAGACATCATATACCATGGCAGGCTCAACACAGAATTTTAACTGTTCTAATCTACGCGTCGAGGCTCAAGTGTCTATCTATCTACAAGTACGGAATAGATAAAAACCTGTTCGCTGAATAGTATACCATATAATATTATACTATATAAAATTCAGTACAGAATCTACATCCAAATTTTTCAGTATTTTTTTTTTGAATCTATATCCAATTTTTTCAGTATTTTTTTCTAATAAATTGAGTCCTTAGGGTTAGGATCTCTCCATGTCAAGGCTCTTGATTTTTTTGGGATTTATTTCCTCCTCTCCGCAACGGCGAGAGGGTAGGATGCAATCGTTTTCTACATGATGGCTCCATTGAAGATGAGGGCGATAATTAAGCAAGCGTCAACATCCTCATCGACATGATGACTTGATGATTTTTATATCTAGACGCCATGCAATAATTTTCTCCGACTCTTCTCCGTTTTATTGTGGTTAGATCCGGCCACGATGAAGGACTTCGGGATAAAAATTTTAGAACAGTCTTCCTCATTTTTTTCGGTGGTAGAAAGAAGAAGAAGAAGAAGGAGGAAGAAACAAAAAGAAGAAATTTCTCAACTCCTACTACATGAATGTTGGTCTGCATGTGCGGTCATCCATACTACACAGCGTTGTACAAGTTCGGTTTAATTTAAGATTTAGAGCTATTCACATCATGGGTATAATTTAGATAAAAATCAGTTTCTAGATATTTCTATTGCAATGAAGAGTGCTTGTATCGTAGTTATAAAAAAAAAAAAAAAAAAAAAAAAAAAAAAAAAAAAAAGTGCTTGTATCGTGCAATTTTTTTTGGTCGAAAAAAAAAGAAAAAAAAAAAAAAGGTCAAGAGTTGAGTCGTGGACGCAGATGTGTGCGCAAATTGTAGTAGAGGCCCCTCCACTCATTCTTTTCTGCAAAAGAGGAGCAGGACACGGCACATGGGCTACACAAGAAAACACACGCAGACAGGCCGGCGGGTTCAGTGCAACACGATAGATAGACATATGGTGTACGGCGCACATTGAACCATGGAGTACGGACACGACGAAATTTTTTATCTCCTGTGTGGTGGTATCAGCCTCAGACCATAACCCCATTTGCTGCTTTCTTTCTCATTAACAGAGATTGGATCAGATCGAGGACCAGAATGGGGTGCGTGCAGTGTCTAGTTCGTCTTTTTTTTTTTTTTGAGATTTGCAAAGCCGGCTTTGTTATATTAAGAAGGAAGTAGCATACAACGATGGCAGCGCGAGAAGCGCCGACCCCCAACCCAGCCTAAGCTGACTCGGAGGCTTAGATACAAAGTTGATTACTCACACACTAAAAGCAACATGCAGCGACCTAGGAGCCTAGGCTCCCTGGGCCACCGCAACGCTACAAGTAACCTTTGTAAAGCTCCCGGTCCTCCATACAGGGGAGGCCTTCCGGATGGCCTTGACCGCCGCCTCTGGGAAGCCGAGCCCGTACATATCAATGCAGAAGTGACCGCTTCATCCATAGACAAAGGTGTCGGCTTTCCATCGATGAAGGAGAGCTCGCGCCTAAGCTTGTGTTGGGCACGCCAAAGAATCGGAATCGTGGATGGTTGAGTCTGCCCGCCGTGCACTCGAGCCGGTGGCGCGCAATGCCCACTCTCCCCGTGCCCCTTCCCCGGTAGGAGGGTGACACCGGTCCAGGCTCCTCCTCCCCTCCTCCTCGGGATGATGCCGGTCTCGGGGATTGGAGCAGGGATGGGCTCCTCCCCTCGCTCCTCCTCCTCCACCGCAGCGTGGAAGAAGGGAAGCGTGGACGGCGCATCAACCTCCAAGAAGGTGACTCGTGCATGATGTGGGCACATAGCCGGAAGCGACGCGACAAGCTCCTCCAACATGGGGTCAACCCATCTCGGGGATCCATCTCCACGCCAGGCATCGACATGAGAGGATCCGCGCAGCAGAAGGTGTGCAAAGCAAAGAACGTTGTCGGTGTAGCCGGGCGGCGTCGCCGGATGTAGTCTTGCGTGAGTCGGTGTCGTCGCCGAGCTCTCTCGGTGTCAAACCCCCGCCACCTCCAGAGTCCGGGCAGCCGGGAGGCAAAGGGGTCGGCGATGTGAGCCGAGCCGCCACCCCCCGTAACTAAAGGCCCAAATTTTGAGGGGGTGGGAGGCGAGTCCGGGAGCGAGCTTGGTGGAGATGGGTTGTCGCCGACCCGAGCGATAGTGGCGGAGATGTGCCCGAATCCCATGCACCCGAGGCAACGAATCAGGTCCCGCATTGAGCGACACGGTGGTCAATGCCGAGACAACGTGAAGCGGCGGCCGGCGGCCGGCGCTGATCTTCCGCAGTTCGCGGCTTTGGTCCCCGATTATCACCCGTGTTCTTTGCCGCAGAAGAGCGCGGGCGCTTAGCGCCGACCGCCAGTGGTGCCGGGGAGTACGCTTGCCAACCATCGACGTCCGGTAGTCGCCGCCGCTCGCCCTCGCCGCCGATGGATGGGAATTCGCCGATCCACGGGCGTTGGGACCCCGTGCGGGCTTGCGTCCGCGCCGCCGGCCGTGTAACAAGGCTTCGCCCAAGAACCGCGGCGCCCGCACCACTCCGACGGGCGACGACGACGGCGGTGGCGCGACGATGGCGCCTTGCCGGTCCAGCCGGCAGAAGCACCCCCCCCGCCAACTCGACGCCCCCGGTGGAGTCAACGGCCGAGCAGCAACGGGTGCGCCTCATGTCGTAGCCGTGGTGAGGGCCCGAACGAGCCGCGTTGAGGTAGGGGAGGACCGCCCACGCCCATCTTCATCCTCATCGCCGCTGACGACGACGCCACCCATCGCAGAATAGCGCTTCGACCGCGGTCAGCCGCATCACCATCTCCACCAAGCTGGTCCGGGGGCGCGGCGGACATCTCGCGCCGACGCCGACGGCGCCGTGGCGGACGCCGGTTCTGGGCCGCCCCCTCGCTTCTCGCAGCTGCCATAGGCGGGTGAAGAGGGTGGCTTGGGGCCTCAAGCGCCCGTCCGAGGCCGGCATAGGCGGAATCCGCAGCCCCGGGAACCCACCCCTAGGCCGCCGGAGGCGGCCCGGCGTGGCTCCCGGCTGGTCGCGACGACGACGGTAGCGCCGGAGTGTCCATGACGGGTGGCGCAGCGGTGGGGGGCGCCAGCGACGGGCGCAGCCCCCGAGGACCTCCTTCTCCACCGGCGCTCGAGCGACGCCACGACCTCGAGGGGCCGGCGACGCCCGAGGCGGGCGGGGGCGCTCCTTCGATCTCCGCTCAGACTGGTGACGGGGGCGCGGGCGGACATCTGCGCTAGAGGGGCGCCACGGTGGTCACGGATCTATTGCTGGTGGCGGCGGGGAGGCAAACGGCAGCGGGGCGGCCGGCGGAGGTGGTGGCGGCGGCGGGGGTCGCGGGTGGGGGTCTCACATGCCGACACCATATGCAATAATTAATGTTCAGTGTTTGAGCAAAGACTGACCTGTCTAGTTCGTCTTGGAAAACAATTCTTGAATGGTTTGTGAAGTTTCTGCTCTGTAATATTTTTACTGTGGACTACGTTGGCATAGTAAACTACCTTAATGATGATATTACTCCAATATGTTCGGTATGTATTATTCACTAGTTACTACACTAAAGGAAGTATTATGATTTTTTTTTCATGCGGTATCGATTGTAAAAACTTATCACCTGCTCCCTCCGTCCTAGAATAAATATAGTTCTCCCTTCTCGAGAAAAAATGCCGGCAATTATAAATTAAAATAGGATTAATATTTATATTACATAATTAGTATCATTGGAAAAAAAATTTTGATCTAGTTTTCTAACAAATTTATTTGAAGATTTAAATCTTGTGCGTATTTTTTTACAAATTAAGTCAAACTTGTGCCACAAACATCCAAAACTGCGTTTAGTACTTGAGTTTAAAGTTCAAGACACACTGCTAAACACATGTCTCACACAACATGCATGTGGCCCTGTGGGGGAAAACAGGAAGACACAGCTGCAGCCTGCAGCTTACTTTTCCACTGTGGTTATTATTAGTGACATGCACTGATCTTATCTACTCCGAACCGCTAAAAATAATCAAATAGTGTAACTGTGCACTTGAGTGGACCTCTCTGTCAGGGCACTATTTTCTTTGGTTGCATAGCTTTTGGACAATAATTCACCTAAAGAGCGCACGTTTCATGCTGAACTTTTGTAGTATGTTCGTTCAGCACTTCGCCCACACATATTGGCCCTTTCCACCATTAAGGTCCTGTTGCTAAACTATAGCAAAATGGTCCCAGTTTCATGGCCTAATCTGCCAGAGCACACTCTTTTTTTTTTTTTGCCGTACACGTGTTTGTTACATGATAATATATATATAGACATATAGGGCATGTGCTATGCTAACGTTACGCGAGCACACGCACAAATTTATAATCATCAGCTTCATTAAGCTTGAAAAGACAAGAAGATCGAGATCTCTAGCTAGGATAAGACCAAATGAATAAAGATTTGCGCGGAAGAGTAGCTAGTGGCATAGTGGAGCTAGCCCTAGTTTCTTTCCCATGAATAGAGGATGTTTTGTCCACGAGCATTACGCATGCACCCACAATCAACTCGTGCAAACCCAAGATATTTGGGCATCTAAAGCTTGTGACATTTTGGAGTTTTCTATATTCGTGCAAACCCAAACTAGGGGACCAAGTGAAGAAGGAAGAAAAAGGTGAGAGAGAATAGCACGTGGATTTCATTTAGATCCCGTTTGGACCCCTTATTTTTAGAGGAATTAGAATATACTTAAGAAATTATGGTATTTGGCTGGAATTTTAGGTTATACAATTGTTCATGTTCATAGATACTAAATCTATGTCAAATTCATAGAGTGGGAGATAGGAAATAGATTTTCTGGATTTTTTTTCAACTTTTTTTTTTTTTAGCCTAAAACATTTATCATGTATTTTTTTTTTAATTGCCTGGACCCTCCCTTGCTGTAAAATTTATACTTAAACATTCTTTCATTTAATTGAAACTAAAAAAAAGAAACAGAGTAGGTAAAGTACAAGGGAACTCCCTTGCTGATCATTTACAAAAAAAAAAAACCTGAACAGTTGTATCATCTTCATTCTCATCTCCCCTTCGACAACTATAGTTGATACAATAAATTTAATTCTAAGAATCGGGACCTTATTGGATGTCTAACGAATCATAAACTACGGTGTATCATCTTCATTCTCATCCCTCTAACCAAGTACATAACTAACACGACTTCATTTCTTTAAACCAAATATCATTTCGTTAAAGTTTTAACCAAATCTTCCTATGGCTGGTAGTACGGAGGCCATTGGACCGCTGGATAGGAGAAGACGACATGGACTTGAGACGAATGACAATTGCTTCCTCTGCGACCAGGAGCCCGAGATTATCGACCACATCATTGCTTTCTGGTCATTCTATAGGCAAGTATGTTGGACAATTCTTGCGGTCCTTGGTGTCGATTCTCCCAAAGTGGGAGACGTCGTCTTTGCTTAATTGTTGGGATTGATGGCGGCTAAGATGACATGGGGACAAAAGAAAAGGGGTACACATCTTATTCATCCTGGTGGCCTGGCAGTATGGAAAGAAATGAATGCAAGAGTTTTCGCAATGACACCGCCACCACCAGCCAGCTTGTATCCACCATTAAGCATATCCTCGATCAATGGATCGAATCCGGGGCGTGCAAGCTTAGTTGTCTCATTCGCGAGTAATCGTCTTAGAGTCTCAGTAAATGGAGAAGCCGCGCTTTGTTGTAAAAGCTTCTCCTCCCGAGCGCGCTCCTTCGCGTCATGTAAAAATCTATTTTGCTTAAATCCAATGATGCGTAAGTCTTTTGTGTATTAAAAATACATTTTAACCTAATACCGTATGTGATCGTCCCAGTACTGAAATAGAATTGTTTCATCAGACTTTCGTTCTCAAACAAATACACCGGCCTTAAACGAACATTTTAACCTAAAATCTGGAAGTTGAGGCATGGGTCATCACGTGGAGAACCCCAGCTCGCGGAATCCTTTCTTGGACAACGAGCTCAGCTACTCCTGCATTTCCAGCTAGTGCTAGCTGATGTTATCTTGGGCAGGCACGGCGGCAGATCGTTCGAGGACCGAGGTGACAAGAAGCTTGGCCTCTGCCGTCGTGTACTAGCGGCGTGCAGAGCTAGCTGGCGCGTCAAAACACAACAGCGGTCAGCGGCTCGGCTCTGGCAATTGGTAGCTTGCCTATTGCCGCCCTACGCTACGGCCGGCCAGTAGCATAGCATGCATGCAGCAGTCAGGCATAGTATACTGTAGCTTGGAACAGTGGAACGTTCTACTACGATTTGAGTATACGCGGATTAGAGCAAGTATTATAAGGGGCGTAGTTCTGCTAAAATGCTTGAGGTAGAGGAAAGAAGGGAAGAGAGAGAGGAGAAGCGGGTTATAAGCTTACAGCCGGCTTGGACACAAGAACGAAGACTATATGTGAAAGAGACAAGTGGGCCATATGTTAACTGCCAAGAACTAACCATTATCGGACGGGTGGCTGTAAGAAGGCCAAAGGGAACCTTACAAATGACTTGTTGGTCGTATTATAATACTTGCTTCTTATATACGTAGATCGTACTACGGTAGTGAATTTCATTCGCTTTTTAGGGTTAATCCTACGTTGCCACGAGGTTAACGATGTGTCAAAGGATGCAAAAGGTTTCTTTCAAGTTTCGAGCGAGCGCGGACGGATGTGAGCTGGCGCCTACCGTACCGAGAAGCCGACACTTCGCTAGTCCCGAAAAACGCAGCTTTCGGCCACCCAAAAAGCTTGTAAAATGGGCGCATGCACAGCACAGCAACTCGACAGCTCGTCTTGGAGGTGATGCAATTACGTACAGTACGTGCTCTGACTTTTCACACTTGCCACTAACCTCGGGTTAACACCACAAATCGCACTTGCCTCGCACTGAGCTACTCCTATATACGTACTGCATGGTTGGTTGGTCACTGAGAGACATGGCAGCCAAATTTCGTTGCCTCTCAAGTCAAATCCATATTTTTTTCGAAAGAGTTTTACTTTCGTCACACACTTTAACTAAAACAATTCGGCCGAAGCACCGGCTTAAATAAAAGAGCGGGTCAATTCCATATTTGGAATTAGATTACTACTCGAGTTAAGAGTACCATGGTACGGAGTAGCGTGATATACGTTTGGTAGCCATGCATGCATGCTTGCATTGCATGCAGATGTTCTAGGTGCGTACTACTTACTGTGTATAGCAGCAGTGCATGTATATTTCTCTTGCGCGGTGTGCATGATGAAGATCTGGTTTTTGCCTACACAATCTACACAATCAGAAAGTACGTTCTACCTAGCTAGATCCATCGGCTGAAGCTGAAAGCATGAATGGATGGCGGACGAGCACTTCTGTCGACTGTCGGCCAGCCACCGGGCCCCGGTCACATACGACGAGCTAGTCAACCGACGAGTATGAAATGGATGTTCACCCACGAACAAACTCGCAAGTACAGACAGATGTTCACCTTACCCATGCACCACCCATGCACGCATGTACAACTCACAATACAATTCTCAACCACAATATACACGAAATGCACAACATGATCTATTATATATATATTGGTCATGGACTTAATATTTGGTAATTAAGCATGCATGCCATGGAGCAACCGATCAGACAAGCGCCCTCGTCGCATCAAGTACAAAATTGGTAGCCACCGGCTGGCTATGTGCCTGTTCCTGTGCCTACCTGGCTTGCAACAGCAGGGCTTGGTTGCTACCAGCAGCATGCAACGTCGTTTTGCTTCTCTTCTCCCTCCCTGCCTCCCTCTCAAGTCTCGTCAAAACACTGCAGCAGCTAGATGCATGGCCCCTCTAGCTAGAAAAGGCCATCCATCCCTCTCATCTGCAACCAACCAACCAGCCAGCACTGCCAACTCTCTCTCACTCACTCATTCTCTCTCTACATAGGATTATTACACTTAAGTACTTCTGCTAATGACACTAAACCTAATAGTAATGAACAACATAATTAACATTACATATATATAGATATATATAGATATAGATAACCGGCGACGTAACCGGGTCTGTACGAGCGCATGCTTGCAGTTACGCCAGCGGCGCCCTATGAGGCGCGCCCTTCCGCCGGTTACCAAGCGACAGGACGATCTGTGGGAAGAACCCGCCGCCGCCGCTTCCACCACTCTTCTTCTTCCTCGCGTTCCTGGCCGAGCCGCCGCCATTGCTGGATCCACCGCTGGCTCCATAGTTTCCCCCGTGCTGCTGCATAGGGTCGTCGAGGATGGAGTTGGGCGTGACCTGCCCGTCGCCGCCGCCACCGCCGTACTGGCCGGCGGCCGCGGGGGGTCGTCGTCGAAGCGGAGGTTCTCGAAGCGCGGGAAGCCGCCCACCAGCTGGTCGCCGCCCGGCACGTACAGTATGTTGGATAGGTCCCCTCCGCCCTGCATCATCACATGGTCCACCTGCGTGCGTGCGTGTGTGTGTGCGTGCACCCAATTATTGTTAGCTCTTGGTTTAACGTAAACACGCCGAAGAAAACGGGGCCGTACACGTACGTATCCAAGCGTGCATGTATGTGCGACCGTGTGCCTTCATGTAGAAGATTTTTTTGGTTGCATGCAAGCGTGTGTAGGAGTATGTATTTTTGTATACGTACCTTGCAGGAGAGGCAGCAGAAGTGGAAAGGCTCCTGGAGTATGCGATCACAGGTCAAGCAGACGTTGCCAGAGCCTTTGAAGGGCCTGGACTGTGGCCGCGGCCTGAGGAAGATCACCTTGGCACCGTTGATCGTGTATGGCTGCACGAATACGTACGTACACCATCGGTTGGGGTCAGGGACTGAACAATTCGGCAGTGATATGACCCTTGCATCACGTACGTACATACGTACCTGGACGAAGGAGCAGTCGATGAGCCTCTCGAGGTCGTCAAGGCGCACCACGTCATTGTACACGTACCTCCGTACCTAGCCAAATTCAGCACTGGACGTTAACAACATCATTATACAACCCATCGTACATAAATACTGTACTTACATTGGCGTCCTGGACATACAGTACGTACTAATGACCGGTAGATTAAAGATGTTTCTTCTAGAATAGCTAGAAACCATATCTTGTGTGCGTGTGATGTGTGAACGTGCACTAGCTGCGGAACAACGTAGTTAACGCACAGTGAGTGGTGGTAATAATTCCGAACAGGCCTGGCGTCTGACGAGCTAGGCTAGGCTTGGCTAGGCTAGTCACCGGTAATAATTGCGACGCTTTGACCGGCGGCTCGTCGCCATCCTTATCGCGGGAGACCAACCAACCAAGGCTCGCTGCGCAGCTCGCAGTCCACTCTGACGACGCCTCGAGGGCACAACGGGCAACAAGCTCGCTGGCTCGCTGTCCTCCAGATCATTTTAACCCCGTCGTCCCCGCGGTAAAACTAACACACAGACACACACAGGGAAAGGAACGAACGAAAGAAAGGTGCATGTATGTATGCCGTGGTGGGAGGGTGGGAAGCGAGTGAACGCCGGCCGGCCGGCCACCACCGGCTCGCATGCATGGTTGGTTGGTCACTGAGAGACATGGCAGGCGGCGGCGACAGGCGGCCACGACGACGACCTAACTGTGGCCTGAATGGATGAACAGTGTCACACCGATCAAAGGCCCGGGTGGAGCGATCGAGCTTGGACGGTAGCAGGCGGCCGGCCGGACGAGCAGGGATTATACTATTTCTCAGCGGCAACAGGCAACAGTATTGAGAGCTCGGCTCGGCCTTTTGTTTTCTATAGGCGTGTCGTGTTCGTTTTTACCGTGGGTGGGTGCATGCATGCACCTGGTAACTCTACAGTGGGTGGCTGCAGTAACAGCCAGGCAGGCAGCGGTAGTAGACGCCGGTAGGCGCAGCAGGAACAGCAGCACTGGCACAGCGTTAGTGTTACCCAGCCGGCCGGCCGGGCAGCGAGCGGCCAGCCAGACGGCCGGCCATGCCAGGACCATCCATTTACAGTATCAGCCAACCACGCAGCGTCGTCGTCTGATCGTCGTCTCCTCTCCGCAGGAAGGAGGGTTCAGTGAGTGAATGAGTGGTGACTGCTCCGGTGAATGAAGGAAGCAGGCAAATGCTTTGCTATACATGGCAACAACGTACACAATCCGGATAACCCTGCCCATTTGTGCCACTCGCTCGCAATTCGGTTCGTTGGGAACGAATTATTCAGCTGACCTGAACCAACAAGGGTAGTACTGGAGGAGTATGTACCAGTAGACAGACCATCAGCAAGCAACTCGATCTACACTGCGATCACTATTAGCACCGTTAAAAAGCCAGGGCCGGCCGATTGATGAGGGATCTGTGATCGGAGGGGCGTGGAAAGGTCAAGGCGCCCGCCCAGAGTGAGTGAGAACCTTTGCAGGCCAGGCAACAAAAGGAGAGAACGTGCACTGCAGGAGGAGGCTGGCCGTCGTCAGGTACCCGGCCAGGAGTGGCGGATTGCATCATGCGTGCATGCATGCAAGCAAAAGCCCCAGCGCCGGACCGGCTGGCTGGGAGGATGGGGAATTCAACGAGCAGCAGGCAGGCAGGGGAGAGGGCCCATGGCAGGCAGCCTCGTTCGCCATGAGACCGTGCTTGTTCGGGGCGTAAGGCCAAGCCGGATCAGGCGTCGCCACTTTTCGATTTACCCTCTCTCACCCGTCGTCTCCCCAATCGAGCTTGCTCGGGGCTTTTACTTCGCCTGCCACTGCCACCAAGAGGAGAGGAAAGGCCGGCCCATGGATGGCTCGCGAGAGAGAGAGAGGAAAGGATAGGATGAGGCGAGGGGATCCGCAAGAAATTGCATGCATGCAGTGAAGTGAATTTCCCTGGTACGGCGGTGATTACTGAAGGCCGAATTTAAAATTTGATTGGAAGCGATGAATTGATTGGTTTGATGAACTGATGGTGATCAACTAGAGGTACCGGCGCGATTAACTGGCTAATTGGCGCACGGAAAACGACAAGAGCAAGTGATGTGGAGAAGCACGCACGCACGGGGTCCTAAGAGCGGCCGGCGGGGGCCTTAATTGCAGCATTGCCCGGCATTGGGACTGTGCTAACTCTTGCCCCTCGCGCCGCAATTAAGCCCAATCGAGGCCAACCATGTATTACGCGGCCAAAGCCTACTACTACTAGTTTTTAGGAGTATTCGTAGTAGTGCTAGTATAGTGGTGAAGTTGCTACGGAGTAGCAGCCTAGTAGATTGGGAGGAGATGATGATGATCCCCTTTGAGAAGCAGCTAGCGACCGCCATCTGCAGCAGCCTAGTAGTAGTAGTGGAGTTAGTAGTAGGCAGTAGCAGCAGCAGCCAGACGACGGCCCGAAAGGCTAATAATCCGGCCGGCCGTTGAGCAAGTACAAAGCGTCCGTGACCCACGGAAAACGCAACTCACGCACTCAATTCAGCAATCCACGTACTCCTACTGTGGTAGTAGTACGCCTGAGCTGAGCTGAGGTAGCCGACTAGACGTCTCAAGCATAGCATGGACGGAGAGATGAATTAAGAGCAAATTGCTCAAGAACAGGCGCCACAGCATGCAAGAGACGCAAACGGCGGTGGTGTGGTGTGGTGTTTACCTGGATGAGGAGGTGGTGACGGTGTGCGGGGGCGCAGTGCGGGCAGATGCTGGCGCAGCAGCCCAGGCAGAAGATGTTCTTCTCGTTCTTCTTCCGGTTCTCGTGCGCCGCGCAACCCACGAAGAAGCTCTCCTCCACCAGCCCGCCAACCCACCCAGGCCTCATCCCCATCTCGATCTCGCTCGTCGCCGTTCCGGCCACAATTCCCGACCGAGCTCACCCCGGCGGCGCGGTGGCCTTCTCGCCGGCGAGTGAGCTCTCCCTCTCCCTCTCCCGCCGGCCGGCTCTCCGTACGGCCGGAGCACTATGTATGTGTGTGTGTGTGTGTACGGGGGCCGGCCGGACCGCGGCGAGTCGTCGTTGGAGGGAGGGAGAGAGAGAGAGATTATTGGCGAGATGGAATTGAAGAGGCGTAGTCCGTTCCGGCGTTCGCGCAGCGCGCGGTGGCTATATATAGAGGAGGCCAGGCGGGGAGAAGCTACTGATAGCGATGGAGCCAAGCTAGCCCGGGGGAGTGGCGCGGCGTAGGAGAGGCTGGGACGGGACGGGACCGGCAGCCGTTGGGATCGGGTTGGGTGGTCAAAGCAAGGTAGCGATAAGCCAACGAAGGGAAGGGAGAGGCACTTGATGCGGGGCCGTCGCGTCGTGGTCCAAGGCCAAGGCCCCCGGCCGTCGATTTCGTACTACGTTGGTGACCAGCGGCAGCAGGGCCAGTGCCTGTGCCGCTGTGCGTGCGATTGCTCGGCAAATTCACCGAGATGTGGATAGTCTCATGTGTTTATCCTTCAAATGTGGAGAGACGGACTAAGCTAGCTCCCCAAAATGTGGACTTGAATAAAAAAAAAAAGCAATAGCCGTTACAAGATAGACCGGTGGCTACCAATTCTATTTCACATCCTTTCATAAACTACCTGAACTCTGATCTTCGTCTTGTTGAACCAATCTTTCTTTGGTTCTATGGAAAAACATAAGGTAATAATTTCTTATGGTACATAAAAAGGGCAGATGTCCATGGTACTCTTATGTCTTATCCTTCCTTTTTCCTCTTTGCTTTTAATTTTTTTTTCACCTCTCCCTTTTTTCATTTCTTCCTCCACTCACTTCCTTTATACTCCCTCCTCCCACCTACATAATTGTCTCTCTTGCCACCGCCTCAAAGCTTCCGCCTTCACTTGGGTCTTCGGTATGAGCTTCTTTTACCGCCGACGACGACATCAATAGGATTCTTCGGTTATCGGCATATTTCATCTTCAATGGCTTCACCGACGCTACGCGCGGTCAGTCCATCTGGGTGCATGCGTCTTTGACGCCCCTGGGAATACCCCTCACCGGCAGAATTGTTTGTCACCGTGCCTTAGTCGACGTTGTTGTCTTCTTTTTTGGTCGCAGGACCTTGATGTAACTTGGTCTTCGTTAGAGGACGTCTATGTAATATCGCTGCTTTAATATAATATGATGCGTTGTTGTAAAAAAAAAACGCCGCCCACGACACTCCCTTCTATTTGTGTTACGCCTCGTGTCTTTCTTCGTCAACACTACGGTCAGTACACAAAAGGCTATATTTCTTAGCTCTCTCTTCATTTTGTTTGTTTTTTTGGCTCCTCTTTCTGTAAATTCCGGACAGAGTTGTTCCCCCTGTTTTCTTTTGGTTTGTGGAATCGTGAAGGCAATGGAGCTTGGAAGAATAAGTGCTCGTCCGGCATGCCTTTTGGCTTCAAAGGAACAAATGCTACCGATATGTTCTATAAATTTGGGGCTGTTCGGTTGGTGTTTCAGAAGGACATTTTAACGTCTACGTGGCAGATAATTTGATAAAGTTTAACTAATGTGAAGATCTAGATGCGGCAACTGAAAAGGAACGAGGGAATTTGTCGGGTACCAATATCAGGGGTACCCTAAACGCACGACGAATCGCGGCAATGCCCAAGCAGTACTCGACCCAGATCGACACAAGCTCGGCCCACGGGATACTTCCGCCTCGCACGAGCTCAGAGGCCGGAGCCGAACTCCGCCTCGTGCGAGCTCACGGGTCGGATCCCGAGTTCCGCCTCGCACGAGCTCCGAGCTCGGCTCGCAGTCAAACTCCGCCTCACATGAGCTCCGAGCTCGGCTCGAAGGACAATCCCGCCGCGCAGCGCGCCCACGAAGTTGTTTCCGCCTCGTATGAGTTCGGAGGCCGGACGGCCAAATCTCCGTCCCGCACGAGCTCTAAGCCACGATGAGCTCGTCAAAACACGAGCTCACGAGATCACCCGAGCTCCCGGGCCAAGACGAACCGCACGACCTCGAGGGCCGCGACCTATCTATCTCCGACTTGCACGACCTCGCACTCCTGAGTACGGGAACCACGAGCCGGGAGCTCGCGCTCCCATTCGACGAATCCCACGACCCCGGGGCCGCACGGCTTATCTCCGACTAACGACTGAGCTCGGAGCGACGCAAAGGTTACGAGCTCGCAAACTCTCCGGGACCTCATACGCGATAGACCGCACATCCCAACGAGGGATCGGAGGAAGTCCAATCTACAGCACCCTATCTAAAGGTACTCGAGTACCGTAGCTGTGCGATGCCGCCCGTAGCCGCGGCACGCTGCGGCCTACCGCGCACGCGACGTATCAACCCGGATGCCGAATCCGCCTCCCGACAACCGCTACGGACAACCACTACGGACAAACCGACCTTTTCGCCGAGCTCTCCTGGCCACACATCTTTCTGCAGCGTACCGGACCCCACATCTACCTGCGGCACCGCCGCAGTCCTTGGCAGAGGCAAAGGAGCGTGCCCGACAGATGGGCCGCAATCTACGAGATCCCTGCGCCGCACCCTACGCAATAGACGACGGCTACGGGCACACGTGCCCGGCAACTGAGCGTGCCCGGCATCCCAGGCGACTTTTACACTTTGCCCCCTGCTATTTTGTATTCTTCACACCTTTAGTCCTCCTAGTGGCACCTGTATGTCCTCCCCTTACGACTATAAAAGGGGAGCCTTGGCCACCGGGAGAAGGGATCGATCTTCCTCCTATCGCAATCTCATTCGAACACACACCACTCACAGAGACTTGGGAGCCGGCCTCCCTCTCTCGACCTGCTTGTATTCTCCCCGATACGAGCTTTTGAGCTCGGCCACATAGTGACTCCGACCGAGATCGACTAGGGGCGATTGCCCCGAACCAAGATAAATCTTAAGCGCCTTGTGTCCCTTGAGCTAGGCCATCGAAGTCCCACACGAGCCATTCGACCGATTTTACTGTGTCCGTGGTATATCCGCCATATCCGACCACAACAGAATTTCTAGTGGAAATTCGATAATAAATTAAGATCCCATTTACATTCCTAGTACTTGGTAGCTTCCTAGGTTCAGACTTGAAAAGCCTTTGCATATGAGGAGATCAATGCTACTTTTCTTCGAGTGAATGATCAATGCTAATTTACTTGAGAATGTTTAGAAACATATATACATATTAGGGCGTCCAGAATGGTAATAGCTATCTAGCTACATAGTCTGTTGATGTGGAGGTGAAAAATAAAAGCAAAGAATATTTTATATTATTAGACCCACATCATCTTCTCATGTGTTCTTGTGCTACGTGAAATAGTCTAGATATTTGTTGGTACCTAGTGACTACTATTTCTTTTTTTTTTTTACCACGTCATATCTAGCTAGTCAAATAGCTAACCACTGCGGACGCCATATATATACACTCTGACGAGTATACACTAAAGTCCTACTTGTTTATTACTCTACCGTAGTAGTTTTTCGTTCCAATGCAAACAATATATACCTTTATCTAAGTTAAGTACACATTTAGTGCCCGCAAATAAAACTAGATATGCACTAAACTGCCAAAACCAGCTGGAACTTGCTATATCTCCGATGTTGGAGGCAAGCCACGCAACAATTTAAGCTCCTCGATCAGTTCCCATGTCGCGAAATGCTGAAGAGATATGGCCCCAGGTGGACAAGATACATGCATGCATGCATGCAACAATGAAATCACTCCGCTCATCATCAATCTCTTGTAGCACTCCAATAGATAACGGTACTACTGTACTACAAAACGGAGGCTGTACTTGGCTCATGATTGTCCGTCCCCGTCCGGATATAATCGGAGCCCAAACGATTTGGCGACGACCGCCTCATCCAATGATTAGGCCGTGCACGGTGTAGACTAGCGATCCAAGGCACACCGCCCCACTCGCGTATCACCTAGCATGCAACGCCAGGGCCTGATGATACTCCATATAGCTAGCCATCCGGCCGGCGATTGAATCACACACCTGAAAGAAAAAGCATGCTTGCAGGAAATGGGTCGGTCGGCCGGTGAGTTCAAGGCCACGACCGATCGATCGATCCATGAACCAAGAAAGGACACAAGCAGGTGGCCGGTTCGCATATGCATATGCATAGACGATACATGATTCTTCTGTGCAAGTGCTCTATATATATCAGGTCGTCGATCGTCGTAACACATGCATGCTGCTACACGACAAGGCCGGCCGTGGCTCCCCACCGGTGGCCATATCGATCGATCAAGATTACTCCGGCCGGGTAACATGGAAATGGGGACGGCGAGGGCGACGATATATGGCCAATAATAAGCTACCGCGCACGATGGATCAATGCAACGCGACGCGGGGCGGATGGCCGGCCGGCGTCATGGTGGCTTGTCACGACGCCCGCTTTGGGCAGCCAGCGCCCCGCCTACTGACGAGCGTTTCCGGGGGCGCATGTGCATGGCCATCATCAGACACCTAACCCCTCATCCGCACTTGGGAACGTACTGTGCTGTACTATGATCGCTCTGCCTCTGAATTCTGATGGTCAAAACAGAAACTTCCCTGCAAGTTCCTGCGTGCATGCGCTCCGCTCCCAATTGTGTGGATAGCTAATAAGCCGGGCAAAACTCGAGTGCCTGGAGCCCGGCAAGTGTAACCGGCAGATGTCAGACATAGCAACTGCAATGTTGTTGTGTACTTGTAATTTCGAGGTCGAAGAAGACAATCGAGTAGAGTTTTTGTGGACTGCTTCCTACTTGGTGGTGTCATAGGCTTTTTTTGGACTACCCGTCTGCATTGGCCCATAGAGAGGAGAGGCTTGGATCATTAATCAATCTCAAAGTTTAGTATATTTAATTAATAAAGAGTATAGTACCAATTCGTAGACCGGCTTGGCCCCGAGTACATGTTAAAGTGTGACATCCATATGTGGACCTTGGTGATTAAAGTCTATCCTTTTGTGATTTTCATATATATGAAAAAATAATCATTTTGAATCCTTGTCATCATCCATTACTTGAATTCCAAGTTAGGATAGAATTGTTATGCGATACATCTGTCCCTGTACATTTGTGGTTCAACTAAAATATCGAGATAATTTAGGTATATATGCCTAATAGTCCACCCTACCTAGTTCACCCTACTACTGAAATATCGAATTAATTTAGGTATATGTGCCTAATAGTCCGGCCTACCTAAATTCCTCAGCCAACGGCGGCGGGAGGAGAAAGTTACCGGTCCCGAGCCTAGCAAACACCATCATTGTCGGGGAGGAAAGTTACCGTTCACCGGGAGGAGGAAAGTTACAAACGGTGGTCCAGATCCTAGTAAACACTGTACCATCTACACATGGTTACAAACGGTGGTCCAGATCCTAGTAAACACTGTACCATCTTCACATGGTCGGTTGGTCGAAGTACGACATCGAAGAAAGTTGAGCTAGGTCAACACCGTCTTCGCACGGACGGCGACGACCGCGCCCGGCAAAAATCTAGCGGTCTCTTCAAGACGGGTCGGCGCTGCATTGTCGACAATGAGATCCAGCGGTGGGGCACGACATCGAAGAAAGTTAAACCTCGTAATAGTCGACAAACCAAAAAGGAAGCCTATTCTGGCAAACACCGACTTCGCAGACGGCCGAGGGGAGGGGGGCACCGTAACAACCCCCTAAATTACAGGGCCCACATGCACTTATCATTGTCATTAAGACCTCTGATCACTATGCACGAGTTCCCAATAATCTAGAAAGTGCTATTAATCTTCCGAACAGGATCTCATTAACAAGTCATTGCAGTATTACAACATTTTATTCAAAATACATCAGAGTAAATAGCGGAAGGATTACATAACCATAATTTTACAAAACATTTGTTCAAATAAACAAACTTAAGTAACATTATTACAAGCCTGGAATTATTGGAGTAACATTATACATATAATACACTGACAACCCTGCCCGAGGGTTCAACTCTACTCGTCATCTTCCTCCTGGTACACCGTCATGCAGCAGGGACCAAAACAAGCCTGCTCATGACCTGCTCCTGCAACAAGGGTCAAAGAACCCTGAGTACGGGAGTACTCAACAAGACTTACCCGACAAAGAAAAGAGGAGAAGACTTCGGGAATGCCGGGTCTTAGGAGTCAAGGTAAGGCTTTAGCAAGAATCAAGGACTCTTTTGCGAAAAAGCTTACTATAAGTGAATCCTTACTTTCAATATTTTTAATTCAGATTAGTAGCTCATATACTCTAGGTTATCCTATTCTAGAGCAAACATATTTTTCTTATGCCAACTTTCTTTCCTCGAAAACATATTCCATCATTTACTACGATGAAGGTCAGGGAATCGGGTCTCCTTCTCCGAGAAGCAACGGCGATTCATGAACCGATTATACCCAACCGGGATCCCTAACCACACGACATATGTAGCACTTAAGCTCGGGGCGGACCCACGGGGTGGTCGTGGTGGTCCACCGACCACCCCCGGGCCCGCCGGGTCGATCATACATATAATATATGAAAAAGTAAAAAAAAACCATCGAAGCGAGACCGGCGCCGGCGTGGGATCCTTTGCTCGCTGCGGCGTGTCGCGTCCATCCCGCGTAAATCAAGTTGCATGGGCCGCCCGGATGCACAGCCTTGCGGCGTGGATGCGGCGGTAGTTCAATCGACGCCGACTGACTCGTGCGAGGCACGATCCTTCCTCGCCGGTCGCGCCGCGCCGCCTTCATCGCGCGATCCTCCGACCTCGTTGCACCGCCACCGCGGCTGCGGTCCCCCCGACAATTTCATCTCGCGCGATCCTCGCGGTTGCCGGCTGCCCGCTTCTTGAATTCTCGTTGAGCCACCGCCGCCGAGTCGGGATCATCCATCGCCAGAAAGGTGATCCTCATTGGCTCCAATTCTCCATCCTTCTTGAATTTCATGATCATGTTTCCCTTCATTAATTTTACAAATTGCTTACTTGCTAGCGGTAGTGCTGCTCGCTAGGGACGGCATCACCGATTGCCCATCGCCCACTCGTCCCAAGATCCGAGATCACCATCGTGAGATCTTCCATGTCTTCCCGATTTTGATTTCCTGAATCATGACTTGTGATTGCTAATTATTATTTTTTCTTCCAAGTTAATGAAATGATATAATAGAGACATTCATATCATTGAGAAAGCGGCGAACAAACAAGAAATATTGTAAGTCTCTCATATTGTTATTTTCGCAAAGATTTGTATTTAATTTGGACAATTTATACTAAAATTTGACGTTGTATTACCGAATTATAATATGGTTTACCGAATTATAATATGGTTTTACCGAATTATACATGGTTTACCGAATTGTAAGAAATTTTTTTTTTTGGCGACCACCACCCAACGCTCAAAAGCTAGGTCCGCCACGCTTAAGCTTGCATATATCAACCCTCACTCGGTTCATCCAAAACGGATCGGGTCCATCGCCACCCGAGCAGCACAGACTCCACCTCCCTACCCCGTCCCTAATGACAGTTCGACCCGTAGGGTGGGTACATGCTACTCCCGCCATCTCTCCACTCCCAGTCTTGCGGTTGTCCGTTCCTCGATTTGGCACACCCCCGAGATCGCTTACCGGGGCATGTGGTCGATTAGTTTCGTCGACCCGGGTGATCGCGGTCGACGTGCCACCGACCCAAACGGTCTCAGCGCAACTTGCGTTCAAAAAGTCCCGATTTCACTCAAAGCCAAACAACGGAGGGTCCTTAAACGACCAACACGGGACAAGCACGGCTAGGTATCCCGCCGGCTTTCAACCTACGTCCCGTCGATCTCAAATTCATCACTACATCTCTTTCTTTTTCCTCCGAAAAAAGTACCATCTTCTCAAATAAAACATTTTGATGAAAAAGCGTAACTAATTAAGCAGGGGCTAAGCATCACTAAGCATTTTCGAAATAAACAAAGTTATCAAGGATGGTATTGAAATAAACAAGGATGGGAATGAAGCAATTAGGTTATCACTCAACTCCTAATTACTTAATGCAAAGCATAGCATAGACATAAGTGATATAAAACTTTTAAAACATCAAGAAAGGGTTTAATGTAACCGGGCTTGCCTTCGTTGACGGAATAAACTATTTCTTCCGAAAAAACCCAGAGAAATCCGAACCCGCTTCCACGGGATAAAGAACCTCCTCGTGGACCGGCTCGGACTTGATACTCTCGATCTCGCTTCACTACACGAAATAATGTATGCCTCAACATGATGCCATATATTTAAATATGATGCTTGCAGTGCATGAAATGATAAACACATGAGTACAACTTTCCTTCACGATAAAGTTGCAACCCAACAAAACCAACTTGTTGAACTACTCTATAAGATATCATCACCATTGCCTAAGGAGTTCTCAAGGACCATTTGATTGTGGTATGATCCAAGTTTCACAAAACAACCCAAAAGTCACACAAAAACCTAAGTTACTTGACACTAAACAATTTATAAACCACATGAAATAATAAAGCTTAAGATAGAAAATAATTTAAACATTTCAAAATGACTCCAAACTTTTTATACAAGTAGGACACATCATAAAACAGTACCAAATAAATTTTCATGATTTTTGAACAAATATTTTATTTTCTAAAAATCATAGAAGATGCATTTTTCAATTAAAATTTGTATTTTTAAATCATGCCCAAACTATTTAAAATTCAAGTTTCATAATTTTCATAGATAGAAAATATGATGGGAAGGCTATACAAAAATTTTCATGATTTTAGAAGCTATATGTGAATTTATATAAAATTTACAAAATCGGGCACTATTCAAATAAAAAGAATTGAATAAAACATTTCATAAAAGAAAAAGGGTTTCGGTTTGAATTTGGCCCGACACTGTGCTCGGCCCAGCACTGTTCGGCCTGCTACTATTCATGATGGGCTGGTTTCTTTGTTGAATCGCCCATAACCGCTCATGGCCCATTACTATTCATGATGGGCCGCCCGGTGGCGGCTTCTGATAATCTAGCCCAATCAGATTCATGCCGGCGTGGGCATGGCCACCGGCATGGCCACCGGCGGTGACCGCGCGCGACGACGGCGCGTTCCGGCGACATCCGGCCGGTAAAGGTAAAAAGAAGGAGTCAAGGAGGGGTAGTGGCTCACCGGGGGTCACGGTGCGCGCTGACTTGGACGGAGGGTGGCCGAGAGGGTTCGACGACGGCGACGGCGGGCGGCGGCGGCGGCACGGCGACACGACGGCGTTCGGCGGCTACAGGCTTCAGCTGGGAAAACGGGAGGTCGATCACGACCACATCACCACGGCCACTGATTGATGAAAGAAAATCGACCGAAAGCTCACGGAGCAAGGTATACGACGGCGGGACTCACACGGGCGGCGCCGCGGGATCGGCCGCGGAAGACGACCTCGCGCTGCGCTAAGGTGATGGAAGGGCTTGCGGGCCGGGTGTCGAAGGACTTAGGGAAGTGGCGGAGGCGTTGGCGTAGTCGGTTTGGTGAATTGGTGCTCGACGGCGGCGAACTTCCGGGCGGCGGGTGGAGGAACTCCGGCAGGCGGGTTTCGGGAAAAGGAGAAGAACGCCGACGACAACCGGCTTATAAAGGAGAGGGAGGGATGGTGAGGTGGTGGGGCATTCGCGAAGTCGCCCACGACGTCGACCACGCGTGCGGGCGCTGCGAACGCCGCGAGAACGCCACGGCGGCGCTCCTCCGACCGGCGGTATGGCCATGCACGTGAATCCCCTATTCACTGTAGCACTTTAAACCCTAACCTGCTGAAATTTGCCAAATTCTCCAAAAATTTGAACTGAACTCGAAAAACTCCAAAAAGTAACTTGGCCTAATTTTTCAAGATCTACAATTTTCACAATTGGAAGATTTTCAAATTCGGCCTCTAAATATGACTTTTTGAAATGGGGTCAAAAAGGGACAAATTTGAATTCAAAATTACTTTAAAATTTATTCAAAAACTTCAAAAACTTTGTACATATCTTTTGTACATCAAAACAAGATCTACAACTTGGCTTTTTGGAAATTTTTGCAAATTTTGCTTAGATTTTGAATTATGGAAAAGGGGGTAAAAGAGGGGATAGAAATTAGGGGTTTTCGAAGTTCAATTCAAACTCGAATTTGATTCAAATTTCAGATTCCCAACCTATACTATCAAACCATCATTCAACAACACACTTAGGATCAAAAACATAACTTCAAAATTAAATCACTCTAAAATTCTTAAGCACAAACAATTCTCTAAAATATAAACTTATTTTAATTTGATGCATTTCAAAATTTCTAATCATGCATGCTTTGCGATGATCATGATGACATGGCAAAATTTTTAGTTGATTAACACCAGGGGTGTTACAGGCACGAGCCCCCTCACGCCACCCGCCATGATTCACACAAAGCCCCTTAAACCCCTCTACAAATTTGAGTTAATTTAGGTATACATGACTAATTCAGGTTTAGTATCCTTTAGGCCGCGGTTGGTGCTTTATTTGTTCTGTGGTACTGTCTAATGTTTGTTGCTACTCTGTATTTCCGTTGCATAATAGAAATGGGTTTATTTCAGTTAAAAAAAACTAATAAGCCAGGGTCATCAGGTCATGTGAGCCATAGGCGGACCCACTCATAGGGCAAGGTGGAGCAGCCGCCCTACCTCCCCTTGAGCAAAACTCGAGTGCCTGGAGCCTGACGTGGCAAGTGTGACCGCATGACAACTGCAATGTTGTTGTGTACGTACTTGTGATTTTGAGGTTGAACAAGACAATCGAGTGGAGTTTTTGTGTACTGCTTCCTACTTGGTGGTGTCGTAGGCTCTTTTGGACTACTTGTCTGCATTGGCCCATCAAGAGGGGAGGCTTGGATGATTAATCAATCCCATAATTTAGTATATTTAATTAATAAAGAGTATAGTACCAATTCGTAGAGTGGCTTGGCCCCGAGTACATGTTAAAGTGTGACATCCATGTGTGAACCTTGATGATTAAAGTCTATCTATTTGTGGTTATGAAAAAATAATCATTTTGAATCTTTGTCATCATCCATTACTCGAATTCCAAGTTAGGATAGAAGTGTTATGTGATACATCCCTCCCTGTACATCTGTGGTTCAACTAAAATATCGAGACAATTTAGGTATATATGCCTAATAGTCCACCCTACCTAGTTCGCCCTACTACTGAAATATTGAGTTAATTTAGGTATATGTGCCTAATAGTCCGGCCTACCTAAATTCCTCCGCTAACGGCGGCGGGAGGAGGAAAGTTACCAACGGCGGTCCCGAGCCTAGCAAACACCATCTTTGCATGGTGGAGGGAGGAAAGTTACCATTCACTGGGAGGAGGAAAGTTAAAGACTGCGGTCGAGATCCTAGCAAACACAGTACCATCTTCACACGGTCGGTCGGTTGAAGCACGACGTCGAAAAAAAAGTTGAGACAGGTCAACACCGTCTTCGCACGGACGGCGTGACGACGATCAACACCGTCCCTAGCAAATCTAGTGGTTCCTTCACACGGTCAAAGCGTTGCAGTGTCAGCAATAGATCAAGCGGTGGGGCACAACATCGAAGAAAGTTGAACCTGTGATAACAGACAAACTAAGCCTAATCCTAGCAAACACCGACTTCTCACAGTCGAGGGGGGAGGGGGGCACGAGCCCCTCACGCCACCCGCCATGATTCACACAAAGCCCCTAAACACCTATACAAATTTGAGTTAATTTAGATATACATGACTAATAGTCCACCCTACCTTAAATTTATCACCGGGTCCGCCATTAATGTGAGCGCTAGGCTAACTATCGACCAGTTTACTGTTTCACTTTCACTGTCACACCCTAAAATTCGTATTTTAGGATGTGACGTAGAAAACACTATATAACAACAAATGATTTTATTATTTCCTAAAATTTATAAACTTTAGTTAAGTTGTGATATTCTAGATAGTAGAAAATGTGAGTTTCTAAAATTTTTACAATTTAATTTAATGGTTTGTTGCATTCATGCCTTTGCATAGTGTTTATGTATGGAAAATGAATTTCATTTTTCAAAATACGCTTAGGGTTTGATCCCACCTTGATCTCCCCAAATACCAAACCATTATCTAAAACTCCAATCATGTCATTTGTTGACATCCTACTGTTGACTCACTTTCTATTTTCATAATAAATAGTAGCCCAAATTGTCTCTTTTCTGCTAATGGGCTTAGACCTCTCTCTTCCTCTTGCCGTGGCCCAAACTGAACCAGCGCAAGCCAGCCATCCTTTTGTTTTCTATTCCTTTTCACATGGTGCAGCTCTCTCTTCTTGATGACTCCATCAATTGTTGTATTTTCTCAATTGCATGTAACTACAGCCGTGACTCTCTTGGCGTCTTTTCCTCACGCAAAAAATAGCAAACATATAATGTGTACTCTCTTAATTCTCACGCGTCACCTCATTTGCATGTCTCTCTTAATCTTCTCCTTAATTCTCTCCTAACAGCACCATTTTATACTCCATTATTAGTTTCTCTTCATTTCTTGCATGCACAAAACATATCTTCCTCTCTCTCTCTCTTACACGCACAATCAAATGTGCACCTGATGCCCTCTACTCTTCTCTCTTTTTCTAGTCGCCCTCATTCCTTTTTCTGCTGCCACACAATCCTCTTTCCTCTCATGCAAAGAACTGCAGCACTAAATCACTTGACACACCTCTCTTATGTGTGCACCTTTACTCCATCCTTTTGATAGCATGCATGATGAAGCAACAATAGCAGCCCACCTCTCTTCTCTCTATGCCCCATTGTCCCATTCCCTACATGCAAAGATAATTGCAGCAACTAAATCTCCCTCCCTTAATTCCCTAGTCGACATCTACCTCCCATTGTCCCTCTCTCATGCAAAAATAACAGCCACACATAATAGTAGACCTATGTCCCTCTTAATCTCCCCCTTTTATTTTGTGTAGTTACTCAATTGAAGAGCATGACCAGCATGGCCGGCCTCCCAATTCCTCTTCTGCTCTCACGCCTCTCTACTCCTCATGCAGAAATAGATGAACCAATTCCTTCCTCTCTTTATTTTTTAGACCACATTTAATCTATGGGTTCCTCTCATCTTGAATTGCATCAAGGCATGCAGAAAACATGAGCCATATATTCTCTCCTCCCTCTATCCATCACGCACCACCAGATGGCATATCTTCTCTCCCTCTTCTAAAAATAACAGCAGCCCATAATGCTTCCTTGTTTTCCTTTAGATCCCTCTTTATTCTCATTCACCACACTCTCTAACTGCAGGTGTGAATGGCTAATGAAACCAGCATGCACCTTCTCTTCTCTCCCTGCAGAACAGATGCGCCTCCTCCCCTCCTCGTGTCTCGCTCTCTCCTTCTTCTTCTTTGCTCGACCAAAACAGCAGCAACAGCTCCTCATTTCCTCCACCATGGACGCCCCCTTCTTCTTCCCTTCATCCCTCACCACTTTCTCAACCAAAACGCAGAGGTCCTACAGCTAATGGTTCTGTTTTGCTGCTGCACATCTATCCCCATCACCGGAATCTTGGAATTCTTCGCATCATGCTGCAGTAAGGGTCATGAACTTCTCTGTTCTTTACTATGCAACTCATATTCACCCTCCCCTCTCTGTTGTGACGCCACAAGGCAACATCATGGTGATGCAGCACTTCATGGGGATCATCCCGATGTATCTTGCCGTCTCCCCTGATCCTGCAGCAACACCATGCTGAATTTCGTTGCCGACGCTGTACAGATCATGGTGAGGACGCCCCTACCAATTCCCTCTCTGATCTTGCTGCTCAACCCCCACTCAGCCATCTCTTTGATCTCTCGTGTGGCGTAGATCATCTCTAAAATGGAATTGGCGTTGTCTTGTTGATCGCAGGCCCGATCGTGTCACCGTCGTCGATGTCGGCTGGCATCACCCTCATCTCCATATGCTTCCAACCATGAAGTGAGGCCCTTTTCTCTTTATAAATCTTGTATACATGTCCCCTGTTGTAAATCATGAATTATCAATCAAGTTTAATCGAGTTTTGGCGAGGTTTGCAAGTGATATGCTCTGCTGTCCCTGCGTCCAGCCATGCTTCTGTTGACGGCAACAACGTTCCTTGTTCATCCTTTGAATTCCGAGTCTAATTCTTTGGCAAGAACACAAATTATATACCTGCACACACCTATGAGAAATCTCGTGTCTATAGCATCCCAGATCAAATAGATATCGCCCATTTTGTGATCGCTGTCCCTGCTGCCCTGCAGCAGAGTTCCTGCCGGTTGGCATTCGCGTTCCCAGTGATCCATGCCTCTGTTCATCGAGCCCTTTTATCCTGATGAAGATATTGAAGTTGAACATGTCAAGACAAATCAGTTTAGCCAAACAATCCAAAATGAAAGAGATATCATCTTTTTTTGTGACTGCTGTCCCGACTGCCTTGCAGCTGCGCTGCTGCTGGTTGGCAAGCGTGTTCCCAAAAATCCGTTAATCCATTCATCAAACCCTTTTACCACAGTGTGTATAACATCCTTGCACATGCCTCTGTAATGTGTCTTGGTCATATGAGTTCAAATTCCAGAGATATCATCGTCTTTGTATTCACTGCTCTGCTGCCTTGGCTGTTGTATCGCTCTGCATTGCGTTGGCGTTCCCCGCTAATCCGGTGCTGAAATCACCAAGCCATTGAATGTACATGTTCACTATATATCTGCACATGATTCCACAAATTGTTTCATATATGCAATAAACAATGGTCAAGATATCAAGGCCATAGTAACTGCTATCCCTGCTGTCCAAACAACAACTACCCTGTTTTTCCAATTGTGTTTCCCAGCTAACCAGTGATCAAAATATCATGTTCGTTTGCCACAACATGCTCCATACATGTACCTATCTTCCAAGTTAGCATGTATCCATCATGTTTATTTCATTCCTTGCATTTATCAAATCTTCTAGCTTCTACCTTTGATCTTTCATGTCTTTCAACCAAAGTTTTGTTTAGTTGTTTTTGCGCTCAACGATCATAGCTACAAGCCCTACGTGTTTTAAACATTTATGTCTTGTTTTATATATACTGAATGATGTATTGCTTCTAGGTTCGTCTATGATGGTTGTGATGATTGTTGCGATCGTTAGAAGAGGCTATACAAGGATGATCCGGAAGGAAAGTTGGACAAGTTTGAGCACTATTTGAGGCAAGTATAGTTTGGGATCTACTAGCTTAAGTTCATGATCATGTGACCTATTTAATGTTTATGCCATGAAACACAAAACATGACTTTTTATCAACATAAGAAATTGTGTGCAACAGAACGTCCGGGACTTACAGTACAACCATGAGTGCTACATGGCACTGGCTTTGGTCAAGTATGAGGACCTTTTCTAGCTTGTTAGTGGTTACCGAAAGGCGCAAAAGGGGTGTGCCTTGGGGTGTATAGCGGCGCCCCTACTTGGTGTGTACAGTACCGCGACTACATGTGTCTCTCGAGGGTTGCACCTATACACACTTGCCACGGAAACCTAGCGGCCACTAACTTGTTAGACGAACCTTTGAAAGGCTTCATAGTGAACCCTGCCGACCTGCCTTGGTAGTGGGTCAAGAGGCTGATCACCTCGGGCAAAAGGGTAAATCACGGCTCATGGTGAAAGTGTACACCTCTGCTTGCGAGTTTATCAAACTAGTATACTAGCCTTACTCAAGGACACGAGCGGCCTTTGACCTTTGCACTAAGATGATGACTAATGTTGCTAAGATTATGGTTTATCGTTTTATGCTTTACATTATTTAAGTTACACTGATCATGATCTATGGGTAGTTCTTACCTAGCTATTCTTGCTGAGTTCGACATGGACTCACTCTTGCTATTTCCCCCTCCCCCAGTCTATTAGCAAAAGCTCCATAGAAGATGGATCAAGATGTTGAGGATACTATTTGGAGTGCTTGGCATACGGAGCCCCCAAATCAAGCGTCCCCCCGATAAGAATGGAGCCCAAGAAATTTAACAACTGTTCCGCGTTACTCTTATAAGATGTAAGTGTTAATTTAGTTATGTTTATGATATAAAGCATTGTTTCTGATATTTATCTGTTTTTTGTGTTGTATGTGTGGACTTTCACGGGCACACATATGACAGTCCGGTCTTCTTTGGAAAACCGGCGTGACATTCACTTGGGAGGCATGTGCATGTCTGATTCGGATAGATTATGCTCCTCCGGGCCGGTATTAGAAGTCATTTTGGACAAGGTTTTGGTCAAACATTGGGAATATAAATCATCAATAACTTTTAAGTTATTGAGTTTATAAATATGAAAATTATACGAATAGATTTGTCTTAAAAAATACTTTGATAAAAGTATACATATATCATATTTCCATAAATATTTTTATAATAACAAGAGGTCAAAGTTGTGTTTTTGGAGACCGTGTCATTGTCCTAAACGACTTCTAATACCAGCCCGGGAGGGAGTAATTCAGGTGCAGGTGCTTCCAGATAGAGATGTATACTTATAACAATATAGTAGTGTGTGCAGGTGAATGAACACAGACAGCAATTTGGTGTTGAATTTCTCCAGCATTGATTTGGTGAGGCTCGGATGCAGAAACGAGTCAGGTTCATATGCACAGTGGATGCCATTGGCTCGATTGTACGTTCACGTACCCTTGTCAAAATCCAGATCCAGACCGTCATAGTCCACGTAGAATGGGGTCCGATAAGCTGCATTTCGGTTGCTTTCATATATTATTGCCTGCCGGAATACTTCACTATCGCCTACGTACGTTAATTATGTGGGTGTTAACTGTATGTTAACAGTAGTTTTTTTTACAATACAATACAAATAAAACAAGAGAATTAGCCGGCACGTGCCTGTTGTCTGAGAAAGAAGGGCAAGGCAACGCTAATGTAATGGCCATGGGTCCTGCTGCTTGAACCAGGACTACAGTTGGTAGAATAGAGGCACATGGTTTTTGTGCGTCTGTCTGGTCGATCTCATGCACAAATCTGCTGATGAACAGCGCCGGTGCTCATATCATTGGCACGACGACACCACCAGTCCAAAAGTACACCCATACAGTGGCCGGTCTCACTGTGATTGCCATTGTTGTTTGTTGCACGGGCTTAATAGGCACCAAACTTGCCTCGCCGGCCAAAGTGTGTGTTTGTTCACACGAAAACTCATCAAGGAACGGGAATCGATCCAGGGTTTGGGCCTTCATCAGACCATCAGAGAGTGCCGTCCTGACAGGCTGACACCGAGAGGACCGTTACAACGTTGAAGCCCAAATAGGAATCGGCGACGAAGTAAGTGCAGGCCGGAAGAGCCCATGTTGCCGTGGTTGGGCCGGGGATGGGTGTGGACAACGAACACGGCAGTGGACAGTACAGCAGATGAAGGAACGAGTCATGATACTGGTAGTACCCTTGGAGAGACAGAGAGAGACAGGCCACAGCGTGCAGTGCACTTACCATCCACCACATCCATCAGCATCACGTCGCTTCGTTCGGCGACCCCCTGCTGCTGCTGTGCTGAAAGCTTTCGGCACCTATAGGGTCCCCTTTTGACCGTCGCTGAAACTCAACAGGAGAACAAGTTCTTGTTCACAGCAACAGAAGTTTGCTGTCGGTCGGCACTGCGAGTTTTTTTTTTTTTTTTCACAAATCGGCAGCTTCTGGTTCTTGACAGCAGTCGTGGCAATGAGTCATGGATGAACCGGGCCCGATAGCAGAGGCCCAGAGGCCAACAGCGCCGGCGGGCCGTGCCGTGACGGCGTCCGTCGCTGGGGCCGATGTGAGTGGCCGGCCATGCGGCGGCAACTGGCGAGGGTCCAGGACGTGACTTGAGCGGTGGCGACGCGGGCCGTTCCGCCCCGCCACCCGCCGCGCAGCGCCTGCGCCGGCTCCACCCCACCACAGCTCCACTTCTTCCACTCCACCGCCGCCCACCCTGCCGGTCCGTACGGTGGGCTCCGGCGCCCACTTCACCGACAGACTGTTGCTGGGGCCATCGGCTCAGCCCCCCGGCTGGCCCACGCGTCAGGGGAACAGAAGCGCCTCGTGCTCCGCGCAGTCCGCGCAGGGACTGGACTGGATCATACTACTCCTACGGTCCTACCCACCACCACCGTGCTCAGGTTCAGGCGAAGCCAAGCCAGATGCCGATGCCAGAAGCCCACCACGCACCACGGCTGGCAGTGGCAACGGCCGGCTTTTACCAATGAATGATGCGTGCGCTGCCTTGCCTTTGCCTCCATGGCGCGCTGCCGGCTGCCGCTGCCACCACTTGGCGGGAGACACGCCGCGGGCTGCCAATGCTCGGGGCCGGGGGACAGCCCGTCAGCTAGCCCCCGCGCGCTCCTCGCGCTCCTGCCCCCAGCCAAGGTCGTCGTCGTCGTCGTCACTTCTCTTCCCTCTCGTGATCCTGATCCAGTCAATCAAGCTCCATGACAGTGTGCTCGGTCCGGCGGCAGTGAGGTGGGGGGGCGGGGCACTCGGGGGCAAGGGAGCCTGCGCTGCTCGTGGTCGTGGCGCAGCGGCCATGTGTGGTGGCAGGAGTTTCAGGTACGAGTAGGTCAGTAGGACCTGCCTTGCCTTTGTCGTGTCGGTCGGTTCGGTACACAGACTTCAGTAGATCGGATGGTGTTAATTTGGCAATGGTCTAGAGTACGTATGTTATTAGTAGAAATCAGCCTAGTAAATAATATATTATAGTATTGTTTAACATTGTATTAACACTGTTAGTATTTTTGAGAGGGACCTATGTTACAGTATTTTTTGCTTATAATCGCTGCTGCGTCCTGAAAATCATCCTCGTCCCTATCCACTGCTGCATGCGTTGTGGTTGTGGACATGTCCTGTGCTCACATCTTGTTCTCGTACTACACTTTGCAGATGTTGCCCGTCAACAACAGGCAGGCCAACAGGCACAAGAGTGAGCACTGCTCGGCGAGACTGACGAGCATGAGGTGAAAACATCCAGCCCAGCCTGCCAGCATGAACGTGGATGTCTTGTCTATGCCACCGTACATACATAATCGGCGTATCTCACTGTCATGCTAAGTGACTGTCAACGGTGTTTCACTATGTGGTTCAAGAAAAACTTAAACGTCCTAAGCAGCCACATTAGCAAAGGTGTCGGTCGAAGAATGCAACCATAAAAAATTCTACTGAATCATCATACCGGGCACAGGGTGGCAAAAAAATCGTTCATGCTGGCTGACTCAAGTAGCCCACAGACCTGGTCTCCAGGCAAGGCCCCAGACAGTGCTGTGTTCCGAATGTGACGAAGGCCCACGCTCGTGCAAGCTTAGCAAAATCGAACCCACACCTGACGCCTGAACCTGCACTGCATACCCTGCTAAATAAACACAATATGGAAGTGCCATTTTCAACCCATTTCCATTGCTTGAGAAACAACCCCGAGTTCTGGACAAAGTTGCCTAAGCTCAAGATCCAAAACTCTGAAACAAACGCGCGAATCACAAGCATCTGATGATGTCTTCACATGAAACACCAGTATTAACGCTAGACATAAGAAAATACGAATCCAGGAGTGCGCAACCCTTCTCATGCTAGGTAGATGAAGGAAAACATTCCACTGATGTGAGGCCCTTCTCTTAAACTTCTACAGCTCCCTGCAGAGCCAATGTATTATTTCAGTTTAAGGACCATTGCCAAGGGTAACAGCTAAGAGCTGGACGCAACGCAAGTGTATGAATCAGTTAGTTATGCGGAGAACAGCTAAGTTCTTCGTTTCTTTTGCTCAAAGCTGGGTTTATATTGATTTGATGTTTAACTGAACCCAAACATCCAGAATGAGGGTTGAGTCAAAGGCCTTACGTGTGGAGACTTTCCATGACAGATTCAAGTTTCTTTGCATCAGCACCCACAATTTCACCAATCTTCTCCCCCTTGTGATAGTAGTGAAACGTTGGCTGAGGAAGAGTCAAACATATCAATAACACCATACCGTTGGAGGTTGCACAACAAGCAAGATCAAAATTACTATAATATTAATATGCCATGAATTAAGGTATGATAAGTTAATTTTTTTTTTTACTGAACATATATTTAGACCACGGAGTTTGGATTGCAGTCCTTCCTGCAATAAAGCAAAGATAGGAAACAAAAAAATATATCAACAATCTAAGCAATGCTAGCCTGAAGTAAGAATAAATTGATAATTTCAAATATGTGGTTTGCTTCATCATAATGCATAAGTTCTGTCCTGGTCTCCTGGAAACCAATGGAACTTCAGTATCCAATGTATTAAAAAAACATTTTGATGTGAAAACAACCACTATGGACACGGTTCTAGTCAAAACCTAATAAACAGCTGTCATTGACATAACAGCTGCTGTATGTATATTTGTGGGGAGGCCATATTCCGAGATACAGATACACTATGGTTATCACGGTGGATCCATATCCACGCTGTATCAGAAATAAATTTTTAAAACGACTTCCAATACTTGCTGATCCCTGATTTCGGATACAGCCAGTCCCTGTATGCCTCCGACTTCCGATATCTCTTCCTTGCTGTTGCCCTAGCGGATGTACCAGAGACGTGCATGTATCGGTCCCCCACCCTCCAGTCTGCAAGAGTGCTACAACCCACCACCTGCAAGTTGCAGGCCATATCACTTCTCGTCGGTGAGCCAGTGAAGACTCAGCCAAGCTCCATGTGTTCTTCACTCAGTGCAATGGCCATCTACTCCATGCTCCATGGGGCGGTCAAGGTGAACTTCCACCTCCAGCGAGTCTATCCACCAACTCCCTCCCTTTACCACTCCCCCATGCCCTCCCCACAGGCACCAAACAGCAGCAATGGCTACCATGGTCAGCCATCCCTCCCTCTAGATGTCATGTCCATTAACAATAGTGGCTGAATTCTCCACTCCCAAAATAGACTTATACATTGATAAGTGTTCTATACTTAGGTTGGAACAGAGCAAAACAGCAACTGGTGGCGATTTCAATGTTCCTTATTTCCTTCTAGGCTGCTCCTGGTTTTAGAACTTTAATATGCACAGTTATTTATTTATTTAAGAAATGCTAAAACATATCTGCCTATCAGGCTTTTGGAGAAAATGCCACATCTGTGTATCTGTATCTGCCTGATACCGATACTCATATCGGTCCATGCTTCAGCACATAAGAGCATCTCCAACAGTTTGCTAAAATTCACTTGGCAAATGTTATGATTTAGCAAGTTGCTAAAACATATAGCAAGTGAAAAAATGGACTCTCTCCAATAGTTTGCCATTTTAACTTGCTAAATTATAAAAAGTGGGCCCACAACATAACCAACCCAACTATCAGCGCTACTGTGATCTCTTTCCAGTCGCAGTCCCATCAAATGTATTTGCCGGCCACGACAAGAAGCTGGGATTAGTAGTACTCTTCTACTCTGCTGTGATTTACGAGCAACAGCTGCAGCGAGTAGTACTACGGAGTACTCCTCTACTCTGCAGACGGCTCTTTTATGTGCAGACGACAGGTTTAATCGCAGTACTGTAATCATCAACAACAAGCTCTTCCTTTATTTGCAGCGAATCAAGTCTGTCACATCTGTCAGCACGGATATGGAGAACAATACCATGCACGTCGACAACAGTAGCATGCACAGCTTCATAATTCAAGGTATATATATTGATGAAACAAAGCATATGGCACTTTATTCAGAGAACTAAATAGTACTTCGACAATGCTATTGATGAAACAAAAAAACAATTCTGCTGAATTCTAAATAATAACAGTAGTGCTGAAAATAAAGACAAATATTGATGAAACAAAGGTTTCATAATTCAAGGACTCATATGACTAGAACTAAACCAGCAACATTCGCATCTTGTCCATTCAGAAGAATTTCCGACTAGAAAGCATCGCCTTCGGTCTCCATAGGATCAGGTACGATGGTGATAATACACGCCAAGTCATATATGTATGGATCAGCAACTAGTCATCTGTTTTCATACATGGTGAACTTGTACGATGACTGCATATTAAAGCACACACACAACTACGATGACCACCATGATCTGATCGCAAGAAGACCGGCGGCGGCCTGAACCGTATCGATCGCAAGAAGACAAGCACTGATTGATGAACCGTATCTGATTCTGATCGCCAAGAAGACCGGCGGCGGCCTGAACCGTAGCCAAACCATACCTACGACGGTGCGCGGGCCTGAACGTAGCCATGGTGATCGATCACGTACCTGATCGCTAACAGTAGCGGCGCCCTGAATTCCGAGTGCCCTTCTCACGACGGCGCTGGGACCTCGCGACGGCGCCACGACGGCGCCCCCTTCCCCGCGCAGTTTCACGGCGTAGGGAATCTCGCGTGCAAAGATTGAAGGGATCGGGATTCATACATAAATAGAGGAAACTTCTCGAAACTTTCTCGAATTGTCCGTCTTGGCGGAAAGAAGGCCGGCGTCGCGCGGGATCACGATAGCAAGTTGGATACGCGGAGTGGAAGGATGGCAAGTTGGGAAAGATGGCAACCTCTTTTTAGCAAGCTGTTGGAGAGTAATTTTTCTAATTTTGCCAAATTTTCTTGGATAGCAACCTCATTTAGCAAACTGTTGGAGATGCTCTAAGTCTGGTTCTAAATAAATTTAGTAATTTAGTATCTACATTGATCAAACGTACCAAAATCTACTTTCACACAGAATTTACATGGATTTAAATTTGCAAAGGTAGAAAGGCAATATGAAACAGAGTTAATATTGACAAAGCTTGTGGGTATTCTTCTTGAATTGAAATTGATTAGTGAGAACCAATAATTAGAGGTTAAATATCCTAAACAATACCACACCACACCACACCAGTGTGCAATTATGACTCTACAGCAGAGATCTCAAAACTGGTATAGCGAAAACAAGTGGCGGTGATGAAGAAGCAGCAAACTGTGACTTTGAATACTCATATTCCCTGATCCCCATATGAATCCAAACAGTGCATACTTAACATGCGATTTCTAGCATATCGCGCTACCAGTAGAATCTAAATTTGCAGACTTACCAAGTCAATGTCAACTTTGTAAATGGGTATCTTGGGATACTGGTTACTCAGCTTTGACACGAAAGGTGCGATCGCCCTACCTGCAATGCAGCACAATCACACAACAGAATCATGAAGCGAAATCAATCAAGCCCTATACTAGTTAGCAATGCTGGCATCAGAATGAGAGCAGTACTTACATGGTCCACACCACACTGCCGTGTAGTAAAACACAGCTGGTAACTTCTCATCTGCAAAATTCACAGAGGGATCACAGCAAGTTAGGCACAACATGAGAACGAACGAACCGACCGCACCACCATGACAACCCAATTCATCACCCACCACCAGACATACCAAGGGAGGCAACAGGCAAGGACGAACTAGCATCTAGCAGGGTTTGGAAATATGGGGAGACGAGAGGAGGAAATCGGCACCGTACCTTGCACCTTGGAAAGGATGCTGTTGAAGGAGTCCGCGGAGTCGACCACCACCATGCTTGAACCACCTGCAACAGCCAACCCAAACAGCCGTCAGTCCTCGAGCGCCGCGCGAATTGGAGGCGGGGCATGGGCGAGACGAAAGGAGGATCGAGTTGTCGAGAGGAATACTCGCTGAAGAGAAGAGGCGATGAGGAGCGGGAAAAGCGGGCGGCGACGGCGGCGAAGGGGGGACGAGGGGCGCGGGGTTAGGGTTCACGGCGAAGGGGAGGTGGTGAGGTCTCGGGGCGGCGGCGGCGGACGCAGAGGAGACGAGGGAGGCGAGAGAGGGTTCACGGCGAGCCATACTGGGTGCGGTGCACGGTGCGGTGAGGCCTCTCGGGGCGGCGGCGGCAATTGGGCCTCCACTGCCGTTTAAGGCGGCTTCCACCGCCCCATGAATAAGTTTACGGGCTGCGAGGGAAAGAGGCGAGAGAGACGGCACAGTCGGCGAGCCATATTTGCGGAGTGCGGTGCACGGTAGCGGTGGGGGCCTAAACTCGGCGCCGTTAAGGCCCGGAATCCACCGCTGGACTCCTCCACATTGGTAAATTGGGCCTCCACTGCCGTTTAAGGCCCGGCTTCCACCGCCCCACTCAAAAATAAAAAAAAAAAAAGTTTCTGGGCTTATGGACCTAAATAAATTGGGCGATGGAGGAGAAGGAAGGAAAAACCTAAACTATTTATGCTCATAAAAAAAACTATTTATGAATAAGTTTTCTCAGGCATGATGATTATCTTATCTAGAGCTCTTTGTTGGACGACTTTTTTCTGCATCACGGATCACCAAAGACAACGCTCTTGCCTGCCGCTTGCCGGCCACCTCAAGCTTGCAGAGATCTGCCACTGGCCAGTACAAATTATCATTAGACTCTCCATGAACTGCGGTACAGATGGGAGCAGCTGGCCATGCTGACCAGATCAAACTAGTACTACCGCGCAGCTCGCCATTGTACTGCATTTCTGCGGCAATATAATGCTGGGTGTAAATATGCATCCATTTGCATCTGACCGGTTAACTGGTAAATTGCCTTGTTATTTTCTCTCTCCGCTACAAAAGTCTCAACAGAAGACTTCGTCCATTTATGAAGAGAAATATATAGGAGTATACAACACCAAAAGTGACATTGGTGGGTCCACCGTTCTTAGTTGTTACACCAAAACTTTCCATGCTCCCACTCCATAAAGCCATAAACAGATCAGATTATATTAAACAGAGCACGATCAGTATATCTCTGTTTAGATATGTTTCCTTCTTTCTGGTGTTCTTGGCCGCTGTTCTTTCCACTTTCGGTTCCACTGTCTACCTGCTGCTACCTACCGCAACATGGAGTCATCAACTGAATCTCCTGCTGATGATCAGTGATGAGTGTGTGTGCACTACATTAGTACCCATTTTTCAAGACAACAACTGACCTTGTCTTAAAACCTAAGGTACGTACTAGCATTGATATACCATCATATCAGCCAACCATGATGAGGTATATAAAACAATGCTTATTGAATTTAGAATGAAAACAAGTCTGCACCAATGACATCTATCCCAAAAAAATAGTTGTGGGTTATGGGGATAAAATATTACAATTAGTATCATTGGAAAGATTTTTGAATTTTTTAACAATTTATTTGAAAAATCAAGTCTGCACACAACTATTCATGGGATGGACATATCTGATACCAACTCAAGTTATTGGGATGTCGACAGATCATTCAGTGGTAGGTAGATTAGAATACACGAAAGCTTTCTTCTAACAACCTCTATGTGGAATCCACGATCATGTTTCCTGAAAAAATGGAGTAAAATGCATCTCCCTTCCCAGAATGGCTGTTCTTTCATATAGAAAAATGAATAGAAATATTCTAGTCTGCACTCTCTGAACAGAGTACATTGCTGCCCAAATCCTTCAGTAAAGCCGTCATTCAGCTGCGGCAGAAACAGGGTGTAATGGTGCCGCAGCATTACTGTTCCTCGTCTTCTCCATGCTACAGATATCAACGATCAGATGACGATGATCATGCTCCGTGAACTCTCTGAAATTCGCCGCCCGCTCCAGGTTCTTCACTTCCTCTATCACCAGCTCCAGCCGCACCACCATCTCCACCAGCAGCGACGCGAACGCGGCGAACGGGAGCGCCTCGGAGAACTCGAGGCTTGTGATGGCGATCTTGCTGAGCGTCGGCCGCAGCATGCCGCTGCTCCTCTCGACGCGATCCGGCGTCGGCGTCGGCGTCGGTTGATCTGACGATCGGGCGTTCCTCGTCGTCTCGGACAACGCGGTCGCGTCGGTCTTGAACGAATGGAGCGCGGCTCTCGACGCCGAGAGCTTCCCGGCGGAGTTGAGCTCCATCAGCATGCGCTTGTTGGCGGCGCACGCGCGTTTGGAACCGAGGAAGAGCCGTGGCTGTGACCTGATTGCCGAGTTCAGGTCCTGCAGCGCTTCGTGGAGATGGTCGGAGAGCACGTCGGGGGCGCATCGCCGGTGGTGTTTGATGTTCACTGCGAGCTCCTGGAGGACCTTGGCTACTTCTCGTGCAACTCTTGTGCACGGGTCTCGGAACAGTGATCTCACGGACGGTGGAGTCTTGAACACCGATGGAAAAAAACACAATGTGAGCACCAGGTTTTAATTTGTTGCTTTGGACATCTCACTATAGAAAAGTTGGGGTTTTGCTGTACCTGAATCTCAGATTCCAGACACCCATGAAGTGCGGCAACCGTGTATGCAAAGTGCCTGAGCACGGACCCGAGCTTCACATACTTTTGCCATGGGTAACTGTAACAATGCATTGAGTGTCTTGGCTCCCAGCTTGCATAGTGTGCCTGAATATTTTGTTAACAATGTTCAAGCTATCATTATGCATGCGTGTATATTATCAATAATCTTGAGAGAATCGCCAGAAAATCAATAATGTCTAGAGAGAGAAAAGTAGCCGTAAATAGAGGAAATAGGGGGAGGGGGAGTTGCTTACTAGGGTCTCATCACTGGATTTTGAGTCCAAGACTGCTCTATAGCCTATTTGAATGGAAACTCTTACTTCCTCCTGCTTATCAAGATCATTATCGCCTTTATCGCGGTCTCGGAAATACTCATTCACACAAGCTGCAATCTTTCTTTGGTAAGAATTCGTGGTAAGTTTTGATAAATAATTTCTACAAGATTTTAATAATAATCTGTAAAGATAGCACTAGGTACCCACCTTCAATTGATGTTGCCAATCCTTCAAATTTGCCAACGGTGCTACTGTGGAGGTCTTCTCCAGACCAATTTGGCAATACCAAGAGAGTCATGAACAGACAGATTGCGCAACCGATGGCAATAGTACTTAGGCGATCTCTCGTTAATGACACCACATCCTGTTGGCGGTAGCTTGACACCGTTATCAGATTGAAGGTCAAGAGAAAAATTAGCACACCGTAATCGTAGCTCTTCTTGATTGTTGGGAAGAATCTAACATATGTGGCAGCAAATCCTATCCAAAGGAAACAAAAAGCAGTGGTGAGAAATTGTGTATCATCCATTGAATTGCTTATGGCATGAACATTTGATTTGTCTTACAGCACACCTATTATAAACACCGAAGCTCCCACGATGAAAGCACGCAAAACCTGCCCGGTTCCAGCTGCTACACACTCTATCAGAAGTGCTAGAGAGCCTGCCAACACTGTTCCCAGCCCTCTATTCAGCCCTTTGCATATGGTTGCTCCTGTTGATCAGTAACAATAACTTATTATTACTAGGTGCAAGAATACTATAACAATAACTTATTATTACTAGGTGCAAGAATACTACATATACGTGGAAAGAAAAAAAAAATGGCACCAACAGTTTGGTATCTACTTTGGTTCCATCAATGTGAATTACCTGCAGTGAATTCAAGCACGACAACTACAGTCATGACAGCCCACATTGCATTCTTCCCAATTCCTTTGAAGAACGGTTCGAGTATGTACAAGAGGGAGACCAGTGTGAGAGCTATTCCAGCCTTGAGAGCATGAACAGCTCTCCTTGGATCTTCTCTTCCAATACTCCATGCATGTCTCCCCCACGAAGCTGGAATCCTTCCTATGCTCTTCACCGGTGCAGTAAGCATCAGCAAAGTGCTCTTCTTGTTGAAGGAACTCAGAGCAGCCCAAGCCATTCCCATGTCTTGCAGTTCAACGAAGATGACGATGCCAATGCAATGTGGCACCAAAGGCTAAGAAACAACCGATGTTACTCCCCTGTACATAAGGTACTTCCTTTATATGAAATCTAGCCTGCTGAAATGCTGCGAGTAATAATAATATCATGCTTTTGTTAATTCAACGGTGTTGCAAAAGATCGACTGCTCGTGTGCTTTCTGGAACGTTGCAATCGTGTATGCCTTTTCAAGTGATAGTTGCTCCTTTGCATGTGAGTTTCCCATTGTGTTCAGCAGCTAGCAACTCGGAAGACCACACACATTTTCACCTTTTTTTTTTCTGACACTAATATGTGGTAATGGCATGCAAGTTTGCCTTGACCTTGTGCTGGACATTTGCATGAGATCACATGGACAGGGAGTTGGCAAAGGAGCTGAAATTGGCAAGCCACCCGTGTCCTACGATGGTGACAAGTGTTGGTTGCTCACTCTTTCTTGTTTGGCTTGATGATGACTTGTGCGGAGGCTGGGCTCATGCCTCATGAAGATTGCAGAGTGTGTGGTTTCTTTGCCACCTAGTAGGTAGCCGTGGACATTGAACTGTCCTCTTTTTTTTTTTTTTTTTTCAATTGTTGGCTTATATCTTGCCCAATGAGATAGAGGATCCACACATTTCGGACCAGCCGTAGCGCCCGTGAAAACAATGTCATCTGAAATCTCAAAGTGGGTTATCTGGTTTTGGTGAATCTGAGTAGGAGTTTGTATGGGATCGGTTTCTAT
>JADLZK010012035.1:0-141627 GCA_015847255.1 Hyparrhenia diplandra | reverse complement strand
TGAGATTGTTGCTGCTCTTCCAGATGCTCTCCTGCATCTGCAACAACAGGTGCGTGTGTATATATAACATCGTACTTGATTTTTTTATTTTTCTATTAATTACAGGTGGCAAGTTTGGTGCAAAGCTTCAACGATTCAAGTGATGATGATGCTAGTCATTATCAAAATGAAAGTACAAGGGAGATAAAGAAAACAGATAACGTTGCGAGGTAAGCTATATGCACAAACTATATATATAGGCCTGTCCTGCTGATTTAGTACTCAAAATGAATGAATCACTCCCTCCTGCCACAAACAATTGAAGTTCCAGACGTCTACACGGCCTTGAAAACATAGCTTTGATTATACTATCAGTAAGAAATAGCAAAATAAAGCATATTCTTTATGAAACTATTCTTCGATATTGTGTCATTTCCATATATTCAAACTCAAAATGTAGAAAGTAATTAGTTTACAGTGAAAAATCTTGAATAGCTAAATCAGGTAATCCTATTTTTTTAAAAAGAAAAGGCCCTAAAATTTCATTTATTTATTTGTAATTACTAATTAGAGGTAATAAGCTGTTTTCTCAACTTTCATTTATATGAAGAAGAATTTAATCTTGCATATATGGATGATGGAACGGTAGACGCGGAATTAAGAGTGGCTAGCATCGTGATGTTTAATAACTATGAATATGTTTCTGCTGACAGTAATGCAAATTTCAGGTACTCCACCTATTCCTCGAGCCACGCATATCGGCCGGTACGCGCGTATAGTATTTCTTTCTGTGTCGTTATTTACATATACTCCTCTGTATTACTATTAGAAGACGCTTAGGACAGCGACACGGTCTTCAAAAGCATAACTTTGACTTCTCTTTTCCATAAAATATATATTTGAAAGTTATATATGTATATTTTTATAAAGGTAATTTTCAATGCAAATTAATTGATATAATTTTCATAATTTCAAACTCAATGACTTAAAAGTTATTTATGATTTATGTTCCCAATGTTTGACTCATACCTTTTTCAAAAACGTTATCTAATAGTGATATGGAAGAAGTAGGTGCCAGTGCCATGCCCGCCGTACTGATCCATCATCTGCATATATTGCGGAGCTACAGTGATTCAACTGATGATGATGCTAGTTATTATCGAAATGGAAGTACAAGGGGAGACAAAGAAAACTGATGACGTTGCCAGGTAAGCTATATGCAAACTATATATATACATAAATATATAGGCCTGCCCAGCTGTTTTGATACTTAAAATTAATGAATTACTCCCTCTTGCTACAAATAAGTGAAGTTTTGGACATCTATCTACATGGCCTTGAAAACATAGCTTAATTTGATTATACTATTTGTAAGAAATAGCAAAATAAAAGCATATTCTTTATGAAACTATTCTTCGATATTTTGTCATTTCCATATATTCAAACTCAAAATATAGAAAACAATTAGTTTATAGTGAAAAATCTTGAATAGCTAAATCAAGTACTCCTATTTTTTTAAGAAAATAGCCCTAAAATTTCATTTCTTTATTTGTAATTAGAGGTAATAAGTTGTTGTCTCAACTTTCATTCGTATGGAGAAGAATTTGAACTTGCATATATGGATGATGCAACAGTAGATGCGAAATTAAGAGTGTCTAGCATCATGATGTTTAATACATGACTATGAACATGTTTCTGCTGACAGTAATGTAAATTTCAGGTACCCCACCTATTCCTCGAGCTACGCCCATCCGGTAGGCACGCATAGTATTTCTTGCCAGTGCCATGCATAACGCCGTACTGATCCATCATCTGCATACTCCCTCCGTCCCAAATTGATTTGTCGCCGTTGGTTTTTCGTGCCACAAATTTGACTAAGTTTGTAGAAAATATGTGCAACATTTAAATATTTAAATAAATTTGTTAAAAACTAGACTTAAAAATCTTTCCGGTGATACTAATTACTTAGCATAAATATTTTATATATTCAAATATATAATTGCCGGCCGGTTTTTTCGGGAAGCGTAAAGCGACAGTACATTTTTGGGGACGGAGGGAGTATGTTGCAGAGCTACTACGACTACAAAATCCAGCCCTACCATGGCTACCAGGGAGCCCAACGCCAACATACTGTCCGCCCCGACCAACGACGCTACCCACTCCGTCCCATTGTGTTGGTATTATGTGCCATCTTTTTTCGATAATTTGACTTATTTAATTTTTTTTTATATAAATATAATTTGTTTTATTATAACTTATTTTATTAATAAAGATACTTACACATTGATTAATTTATTTTATTATTTGTATAAATATTTTGAATAAGACAGATGGTCAGTCATGAAGTTCAAAAAATTAGAAACGATGGATTGCATGGGACAGAGAGAGTATAGCGCCCATTACATTTTTGGTCCTCAGTTTGATGTCAAATTCCATTATGGTGCTGGCTCACCCAACAAGAGCAAGAGCTACTATTTCTACTGTAACCGGCTGTGGTTCTGGTGGTCGGGGTCGACGTGGCAAAAACCTGAAGCTGGTATATGCATGCCGCGCGTGCTCCCTGCTCCATATTCTTTGTTTCTTTTCTTCCCCTTTGCATCCGAGCGCGGGCTAACAGAAACCATGTGCGCGCACACAGATGACAGATCTCAGATTTTCGGTTCTGGATCTCTGTCTGTGTTCTCTTCTTCATGCTGATTTATTTATTTATACAATAAAAAGCTTTGTTACTTTTCTGTAGTTTTAACTACGTACTGTACGTACCCACTTCCTTGATTTTGTTTAATCTGCAGGTAGACGTTATCCTGAAGTTAATATAGTTATATTAACTAAGGCCTCCTCCGAATATGCGTTGGGCCACAGAACATTATTAACCGAACCACCTCAGGATAGCTCTCCCGACCGTGACCGTGTGGTCGTGATCAAAGATATGGGGCAATGGGAATCGCATTGGGACCGGGCTGCTGCATACAACAAGCTGGTACGCACCTAATTAACCTAGCTACTAGCTAGTAGCAGCTTTTCAATCTCTTAATGCCGGTTCAATTATTCGAAGGTGCTTATAGAGATATGGTTTATGTACGTGTGTTTTAGGGAATGAGTATGTATGTGTGTATTCTAAAAAAAAAGTTTCTTTTTTTTTCTTATCTTTTATTTTCTTTTCTTTCGAAGACTCGACCTCTAGTAGAATAACTCTAATTAATGTTTGAAATGATCTAGTTGGTGTATGAGTTCTACAAAAAGAACTCCTCAGTGTGCAACGCCACGGACGACCCGTCTGTGATACTCGACGACCCGTTTGTGAAACTCGCCATACAGTCGATGAAGGACGTCTACAAAAACAAGGCCGACTTCTACTTGTTGGACGTCGACAACTTCGAGGTACAGTAGAGACACAGCCATTGATTACTACTGTATACGAATATACGATGATTCCATGCATGTACTGTATCATTTGGAAACGGACACGCGTGAATATTACGAACAATTAACCGTGCAGTTTTTGGCGGAGCTTTGCGGAGTGGAGGGTTCGTATCCAACGTTCGTGCTATTCAACAACTGCAAGCAGGTGGGCATGGTCGTCATGCGCTTCAAGGAGGACGAATTCAAGCCGGGCATGGAAGCCGTCCTGAAGTACGCACTCGAGCAGAGCATCTCTGAACTTTACCACTTCTGTTAATGTGGCCCGCTTTAATTTCAAAAAAAAAAAGTACTCAATTCTCGTGTGAAGACATATAATATGGCGTTCATATACGCATCCGGAGGACCAGGTACACGCATGTACATGCTACAAAACTATGTAGAATAAGCATGGTACAAAACTTGTTGAGAGATGTTAAATATTAGATGTACTGGTAGTCTATCGATCTGTGCTTTCGCATGTGATAGAATTTTAGAAGACATAAATATTAAATGTTCATGAATAAATCTAGTATTTATAACTTTTCTAAAATATTTATCTTTGCACGCGTTTTCTAACAAATCTCCTATTACGAAGTCTTATATAGATACTGATCTATAATCTAATCGGTTTGTCAAGTTGAGTTTGTAGAAATTTTTATAGGCTATTCACCCCCTTTAGCCATCTAATACCTTACACCCGCCGCCTCGCTCACCGCTGGCCGAACCGCCGACCACCGACTTGTCGACGGCGCGCCAGGCCGGGCTGGACGCTTCTATAGCCGGGCGGCGAGGATGGAGGCAGTGGTACCTCGCCGGGCAACCCTAAAGCTACGCCCGGTGGTCGACGGTTGCCCACGTCGTCGCCGCAGCCGTCCACCTCGCTCACCACCTCCGCCTCCGTCTCCGGCGAGCCCCCGGCCTCCGCCTCGCCTCCGCCTCCGGCGCTCGCGCCAAGCAGGCCGTGGGCCGGCCCCACCACGACTTGGTCGGCACGACCCGCCGAAGATTGTCGGCGAGCCTCGGCCTGGGCGCCTGCTGCCTGCTTCTCAACACCACAGGAGGGAACGTGCGTAGCTGCAATGGGCCATTCTATTGGGTTACAGCCGTACGTTTGATCACTTTGGGTTATTAACCTTTTTTTTGGGCCCTATTGTGGGGTGGCCTTCTTACGGGAAGGCAATAAGGGGCTTTGGCCCAAATGAGGTTTCACACGGAAAGCCCGGGAGGAGGAGTTTTCTGTTGGATTGGCGTCAAATTCAAATCTCTTTTTTTGTTTCTGGAATTTCAGTTCATCTTCTGTGACTGTGATCAATTCTTTTCAATAATTCATAAATAAAAAACAGTAAAGGATGAACAATAAAGATGTACGTATTATTACGACCTTCCCGTCTCTTTCTGCCCAACGTACTATTTCTTGCTGCAAGGTCCTTGTCTTGCATACGATTTTTCTTGGTCGAGGGAGAAAATCCGAAATAGGTCTTTGAGCAGGCAAAGCTTTTTCTTTTGTCCGGCAGCAGCCTCCTTTTGCCTTTGTCAAACTTCTTTCTCAAAGGGGTACCTATAGTATGCCCACTTTGTTATCTAACCTTTTGTTCGCGGATCCTGATCGGCTGATCTGATCGATCTACTTTCGCTCCCAGCTTAAAATTGAAAGCCGAGTATGCTGGCTACTACTCCCTCCGTTTCAAATTGTAGTTCACTTTGACTTTTATAGATACATTGATTTTGCTATGCACCTAGTTATACACTATGTCTAGATACATGGTAAAAGAAATGGATCTAGAAAAGCCAAAGTGAACTACAATTGGAAACGGAGAAAGACTTGAAAGAAATTAAAATAAGGAAATACGATTGTGATTGATGACGAGGATCCTGAAAGATTTTTCACTCATTTCCTCCTCCGTCTTCTACCTTTGCATATATACAATTAATCACGCCAAATTCTGCTCTCAATAGCCACTTTTTTTCTTGATCTTCTCTGACATATATAAGCAACACACATGTCAGAGGGTTCTACTCTCAGTTTCTACCAGGCTACCAAACTCTTCCAGCTAGCAGCAGGGTGGTGCCAAAAAAAAAAAAAAAAAAAAAAAAAGAGTCAAGATACAAATTCAGTTGCGACATGCATGTTTAATATAACTAATCACCGATCAGTACGTGCCAAGCCATTAGATACTGATGGATATGGAAGAAGAAGTTCTGATTGGACACGCGCGCACGCACGATCGGACGCCACTAAGTCTGCACTACTTCGTTCGTCTTCTTCAACCTCCCGATCGACCATGCTTCTGTTTACACCGGCAAGAAGAATGTATATATATGTATCGTTGCAATTAATGCCGCCGCCATGATCACGCTGGCTTTCGCCTTCCGGTGCTTTTTTTTAATTCATGTACGGTTGTCTCAGAAACATCTCTTTTGACATACTATACTATAATTAGCGCATCATTACATACGATATTATATGGAATAATGCACGGGTGGATGTGCTTCTTTGATTCCTCCCAGTGTCATGTCTGGTGTGTCCGAATTTTATATACCCTTGGCAGTGTACAGGTCTGCATCAAGAGCAATTCCAGTGACGTGTCAATATGCACCATGCATGGCTTTTAGTTGTGTATATATAATAATTAATGTAGTACTCATTTGCTTGATAATCTCCAAGTTTTAGCTAGTAAAATAAAGCTAGCACTGAGAGTGACGCATGGATTTCATTTCTTGTAGATATACAAGCAGCAGGACGCAGTTAAAAAAAAAAAATCTTGCCTTTCGATAACTATATACGTACTTCCTCCGGTATGGTATTAGAAGTCGTTTTTTTGGACAAGGTTTGAGTCAAACATCGGGAATATAAATCATCAAAAAACTTTTAAGTTGTTGATTTTGTAAATGAAAAAAATTATATGAGTAGATTTGTCTTAAAAAATACTTTGATAAAAGTATACATATATCACATCTCCATAGATATTTTTATAATAATAAGAGGTTAAAGTTGTGTTTTAGAGACCGTGTTGCTGTCCTAAATGACTTCTAATACCATCCCAGAGGGAGTACTATTTAGCTTCTTTCTTATCAGATGTAAAGTTGAAAGGGAATGGAAATAGAGGTGTAGCTAGCACTCTATTAATTAATTAACCAGTCTCTCTCGCTGCTGTGCTGTGCTCAGCTAGCTTTGTTATTGGTCGTGAGGCCTTGTCACGTATGCTTTCTCCGATCGAGGAATCTGAGTTGAGTCGTCGAACAGCATATCTAAGGTCCCCCTAAATAAAGGCAAAAGAACCTCCTTTTAGTTGTCACTACTAGTAATTAAGTTTAATTTGTCATAAATAGAAAAACATGTGGTTGATACACTACCTATTTGGAAAATATAGAGAATCTTAGATATATTAGAACAGAGCTTAGTAAGGTCATTATATATTCTGGTTTATATTACATAATGGCAAAACATATTTTTTTTTTTTCTCGGACGTGCATTGCACGGATTTGATTAAGACGAAGAAAGTTTAAAGTTACAACACAAACATAAACACAAACACAAACAAATAAGAACAGGACATCAAGAAATCCAAGGATTATTGAACCACGGCCCACCGGCAACAAGAGATTGTGATTACCGGTAAACTAGACGACAAAGGCTAAGAGCAAATGAGGAAGGCCTATCATTGCCCCTCCTCATCCAGGTTGGCGGTTCGCATTCCGTGCCACCGGGTCGAAGCCATCACCGAAGAGTACCTGCATAACCTCTTCCTTGCTTGGCGAACTACTGGCGAGCGGCATCCAAGTCAGCCGGCTGGAGACGTGTTGTAATGCCCATCTTCTGCATCAACACCGATCTGGTGCTGAAGCGTCGCATTTGCCGCTGCGTGAGGTCGAGATGCGCTGTAATGCCCATCTTTCGCATCAACACGACCGCGCTGAAGCGTCGCGATTTCGTCGGCGAGGCTTGGCGGCCGGCGGAGCTCCGACATGACGCGATTGTTGCCGGCGTGCGCGGGGCGCGCAACCGGCGCTACTCCTTGATCAGCGGGGAGTCCAACGGGATGCACACACGTTCTGACCGCCCCAGCGATGGTCGTGTTCGAGGACCTCGGCCGAGTACCCACCGCCGTGGTGACCTCACCGACCTTCTCGACGCCTCAGCATCCACAAAGCTGAGTTGTACCTGCGTGGAGGCGAAGGGGGGGGGTCCACCAGCACCATCTGGGCCTCCAGTGAGGTAGAAAAGCGCGTGGCAAGGGAGGCAAACTCCGCCGCCACTAGGTCAGCCTGCATCAGAGGTGCAGGTGCTGGAGAGAGCGAACACGCCGCAAGAAGCACATCGCAGAGCTCCGGGCCATGGTCTCATCAAGCATTGGATCCCCCCGAGTGGGCGGCTCTGCGGCCCTATGAGGCTCGATCCCCAACGGATCAACACGGTCGGCGAAGCTTGCGGCTGCGATGGTGGCCTTCGGCATCATTGGGTCAGGCGGCATCACTATCGGTGACAAGGCTGGCCACCCTAGAAGCCTTGCGGCGGCACCGCCCGGCGACGGCGGCCCGTAGGCGGGCGCCCCACCGGTGTGTGCATGGCCAACGGCGAGGGGCGCCCGGATACCCCGAATATTGTGGCTTGTGTTTGAAACCTTCAGAACTCAACTGCATGTTCCCTTTATGGATATCATTGTCACAATGTGCTCGGCTATTTGGGTGTTACGGAATGATTTGATCTTCAAAGGAATTGCCCCATCAGTGACAGGATGCAAGGCGATTTTTCAAGTCTGAGTTTGCCTTAGTTATTCTAAGAGCAAGAGCTTCCTTTTTTCCTTCAATAGAACAATGGCGAGAAGCTTATGTGTAATTCTTTTTTAATTTTCTTTCTTTCTTTTCTTGTTTCTTGATGTAATCTTGTAAGACTTTCTCTTTACTTTAATAAAAAGCACAGTAGGGTGCTTAACCCCTCCTGTTACCCTTCAAAAAAAAAAGACTTGCTTATAAGATAATCATAGCATATATATAAGCACTGGAACACACGTTTTGTAAAACCAGCATGAAAGAACTAGCACTAGCCTAATAAGCATGAGAAGAGCAGGAGAACCGTACACGCACGTAAAAGTCGTGGGCACCTGGCCGCCGGGTACGTCCAAGGATCATGCCATGCTTCTCTCTTTTTAAAAGGCAAACCATGGCAATGATGACATGTTTCGATCGCGTCATAAGATTGTGATAGAGACGACGGTACGTAGCATACTTTGAATTTAGTCAAGCTTAGAAAAGGTTAACATGGTTTAAATCTGGTTGGGCTAAACATTACATATTAATTAAGAGTGGACTATAATTTAGGGGGTGTTTAGTTGGCTACCACCGGCACCCACGTCACAACTGTGGATCGCCACAAGATTCCAGGCGTTTGGTTGGTTGGTTCTTTAAATGAGGCTGACACATTATTTCTAAGCACAAATCTCATTACACACCGTACGTGGCGCACATAAACTTTGCGACCGCCACAGCTTTGCCTTGCCTCACTTTAGCGTGGTTTTTCGTGGCGGGGAGCCAAACATCCCCTTAGTTTCAAACTCAACTAGAAGTTAGTTCATTAGTTAGCAAATGTGAGGTAACATTATCTTAAAAGATGCACATCAGTCTTTCCTATCCACCTAAACTTTATTCTAAATAAATTTTAGTACACATAAACTTTATTTGTAAATGTTAAAAACAGATCTTTAGTATTCTCTCGTTAAATTGTAGTTCACTTTTTTTTCTAGATTCATTTGTTTTGCTATGTATCTAGACATAATGTATAACTAGGTGCATAAAGAAAATCAATGTATCTAGAAAAACCAAAGTGAACTACAATTTGGAACGGAGGGAGTAGTTGTTTTTAAAACATATAAATAAATTTCATAGGAATCAATTCATCTTCTTTTTTTCCCAGGAAACACAGAAACAGGAAAATTTTATCCTGTACTGTTGTGGGCGAGCACGCAACGCTGCAAGCACGTCAGGACGTGTTGGCACGGCAGGAGCTTCTCCGCAACCCAGTGATGAACGAGTCAGCAGGTCCAAAGGAGCTTTGCGGGCAGAGGCAGCAGCAGGTCTTCTCTATTCTCCGTTTCTCCGTCCAAGGATGAATGGACAAATGGTAGAGAGTTGAGAGGAAAGCCAAGCCAAGGAGCGCTGCGTACTATGGTTTTGTCTTGTCCGGGATGTGTAGTGCATGTGCTGCTCCTGCGCTGCGCCCAGTAGAGTAGGCTCTATGCCTATGCCTGGTAGGATGGCAGCACCACCTGGCTAGGCTTGCTCTGGCTGTCATTCGTCAACCATCACTTTATTCCGATGCCCAGTTCTTTCTCGCCCGCCGGGCGATTTCTGAATTTTGATCGAATTCTGATCCCTCCTCTCCTCCCATTCAAGAGCAAGTATAATAGTAGACCATAAGTTGGCTAAACAAATGACGTGGAGGAGAGAAATAAAGAGAAAGAGAAAGCAACAACCGGCTCAGGCATAAAGATCAAACCCTGTGAGAGATATAACTGGATGCTCGGGCATAAGGATCAATAAACCCTGTGAGAGAGATAACCTGACTCAGATATTATTTATGAAGAGCTAACTAGTATATAGATGGACTAAAAGAAGACTATTAGAGACTTTACAAAATAGCAAAACCGGTTATATTACTGGCCTTCTCTAAAGAATTGATCGGGCGAATTCCCAACAACAACTTCAACGATTGTTCTATGTTCTGTTCATCGTTGTAGCATCCGTGGAGGGCTGAGAGATTAGAGACCACCAGAATTCAGAAGAAACCAGCACAAGGGCTAGACTTAGGCGTGGTCAAAGGCCCATTAATTTAGCCTAGCAAATTTAAGTATTAGACCAGATTAGGATCGAACTATAAAATTATATAATTTTATAAACTAAAAGTGAAAAGAGCCAAGTTAAATTGTAAAAAAAAAAACGGGTGTGTTTAGAAGCCAAAATTTTGGCTGAAAATTTCAGAGCGCCACATCGTCATAATCTTGTAGCATGTTTTCGCTTGTTAGTGGTAAATATTATCCTATTATAGTGTAACTAGGCTCAAAAGAATCGCCTCCATGAATGTACATATCTAAACTGTGCAATTAGTTTTTTTTATTTACCTAAATTTTATAGTGGCCGCAAGCGTCTTTTTGGGTGCATTGAATGTTTTGATGTGATAGGATGTGATGGGAATGCGAGAAAATTTTGGAGGAAATTTGTGCTTCTAAACACACACTCATTACCACCCCTAGCCTCGACTACAGAGACAGTGGAGACCTGACAGGGGGTGCCAATAACCTCACACTCATCACTCACTCAAGATTCACCTGATGATGACTTGACAGCAGGGTCTTCAGTCCCATGTTGTGATCATCTTGTGATGTGATTGCTTGCTGGCTACCAACAACAAAAACAAAACAAAACAGCAAACAAACAAACACACTAGCGGCTCTTGCAGTACGTACTCCCGTGTCCAGTGCCAGTAACTCCTGCTCCGCTTCCGGTGCGTTGTGCTGGCCAGGATTGATGGATCACGCCATGGATCTTTGCAGTTTGATCCTTGTTCACGTAGTAAATTACTTTACTTGTACCCCAACTTCAAAAACAGACCAGAGGAACGGAAGGAGACCCTTACCGAAATCCCAGGTAATCCAAGGGCCTTTCGTCTTCTCCTCCGACGTCGACGCCGTCACGACACCATTATTTGGCACGTAAAGCGCGATTATAAAAACCCGCCACACCCCAAGCCAAGAACCTCCTCTCCTCTCCCTCTTCCAACGCCACGCCTTTCTTCCCTTCCCTCTCGCTCCATCTCCTCGCTCTCCCTCTACGCGCACCAAGAAGGGCCGGAAGAAGGAGCCGCCTCGCCACAGCCCAAGGTCATCCACCCATGCAGCCGAGCGGCCGAGAAATGCAGGGCGGCGGCGGCGGTGGTGGCGGGCAAGACGACTTCTTCGACCAGATGCTGTCCGCGCTGCCGACCGCGTGGTCCGACCTCGGCTCCGGCAAGTCGCCCTGGGAGCTCCCAGCGGGGCGGGGGGCCGTGTCCGAGGACGCCGCCAACGCGTTCGACGAGGCTGCGCTCCTCGCCTCGCGCCTCCGCCACCACCAGATCGGTGGCGGTGGTGGCGCAGGGGAGAAGCCACTCATGCTCCACCTCAGCGACCTGCACGGCCTTGGCGGAGGGGTGGTGACGACGCGGGGTTCATGCCGCTGCCGCTCTTCACTGACCGCGCCAGGGACGACATGGAAGCCGCCTTCAAGTCCCCAATGCCGCCGTGAGATCCTTTCTGCTCCGCGCCGCGTGCCTGCTCGGCTGCTCTCGCCTCCAAAGCTCCCGTTTATGCCCGCGCGCCGTTGACATGTCCCGCGTTTTGCAGGGAACCGACCAGGCGCTGTTCAACGGGTTCGGAGCCGCTGGGATGCATGCCGCCGCCGCCGCCGTGCATCAGCCGCCGTTCGGGCAGGTACGCCGCCGGACCGGCCTACAATCCGTCCGGTTCATCAGGAACTAAAAGAAAGTTGCACTGTGATTGCTCCTCCATTCATGGCGCCAAACAGGCGGCTAAGCTACTGTTTATTCAGTTCGTTTTCTGTCTTTTCTTGGCTGATCAATCAATCAATCAAACTGGTGAAAGGGCGGGTCAATGCCGGCGGCGCAGAGCTTCGGAGGAGGCGCGGCGGCCGCGGGTGGTGCGCCGGCGCCGGCACCGGCAGCCGGAGCGGCATCGGGCGGAGGAGGAGGGGCGGCGCCGCCGCGGCAGCAGCGCCAGCGGGCCAAGAGGGGGCAGGCCACTGACCCTCACAGCATCGCCGAACGTGTACGCCACCTTTCCCTTCTCCCTTCTCCCACCATTTTTAATGCCTCTGCATCAGTCTGTCTCCTCTGTGCTCCTGGAGCTCCACAACACTTGGACCTTGCAGTTTGACCTCCTGCCAGCCACAGACCTCAATTCCACTGCTCCAATTTGAACTGCAAGCCTTATGCCCCCCCAAATCGAATTGTGGTTCAGTGAAGCAGTGATACAGCAGAGATTAGAATCAGAGATGAGCTGCCTGACGAACTGTCTTGGCCTTTGCCGATTCAGTTCCTTACTTTCAGTTGGGTCTTTGACGAACTGTCTTGGCCACGCGTTTGTTGCAGCTCCGGAGGGAGAGGATAGCGGAGAGGATGAAGGCGTTGCAGGAGCTGGTCCCTAACGCCAACAAGGTATGCCAGATTTTCCTCTCTTCTTTTTTTTCTGCCTTTATTTGCCCTTTCTTTTGAACAAAGTAGCAGGAAGCTTTCCCCTGAAATGTGGTGAGGATGCACTCCTTCTTTTCTGCACTGTTTGCGTGCTGTATCGGTGTATTTTCCCCTTAAATTCAGTCTTTGCTGATACGCTATCTTGACTTGTTTTCTTTTAGTATAGCGTGCTGTGCTCTCCTATATGTAAAAAAAGATAGGATTGGTAGAATGATAGGTGCCTCATAAATTTGGAAAACATGGTAATTGAGGCATGTTGTGCATTGCCCAATTTACTATTTTGGTGGACACCATGTGTCGGTCCTCCATTGGAGGATTTGGACTTTTGATGTTTACTAAAAGGTCAAAGCTCTGCTGCCGATGAACAGCTAGTGCAACAACATGTGAAATAGCTAACATATGACATTATCTGGGGGATGTCGATCATTGGAAGACACAAGCTGATTCCTGAATCAGTTCAGCTTATGGGGGGCTTTGCTAAAATACAGTACACAGATACACATGAACTACCAGACATACCTTGCAAAACACTATAGTAGCTGGAGACATGGGCATTTGTCTAACACGCCTGCTTCTTCTGTTCCCCACGAACACCACGTGTCACGGTTGTTCCGGAAGGACCCCCACCGGCACATCAGATATATCCTTTTTGGCACAACTTGCGGTCACTGTTAGAGAGTATCATGATGAAGCTACAATTTTTTTTCGAAACCAGGCACTTTGGCCCGTTCTGCATTAAGAGACTGATGAAGCTACAATGAACGTTGTTTTGCTGTCCTTTGGAATAAAAACATCTGCTCGTCATGTCTTAGTCGATAGAGCTTCCATAGCACAAACTTAGAGTGGACATAAGATCACTGTCGCTGAAATGATCATATATCATATGGAATTTTGTTTGCAGACCGACAAGGCATCGATGCTTGACGAGATCATTGATTATGTGAAGTTCCTCCAGCTCCAAGTCAAGGTATTCCTACTTTCCTACACCTGGCTAGCTTACTGTGTGATGAGTTCATAGCTAAATTCTTCTCATGAATTGTGCACTCAAAAACCAGTCCAAATTCATAACTCCTCCATTCTTGCAGGTTCTTAGCATGAGCCGATTAGGTGGAGCTACAGCCGTCGGCCCTCTAGTTGCTAGCATGGCATCAGAGGTACCTATTGTTGCGTCATATGCTCTTCTATTTTGAAAATTAAAGTGCTAGCAACAACACAATTGATACAACTAAACTTTGTGGGCCAAGTATATTTTTTAGACCCTGAAATGCTCCAATGATGTTCACTGAAGCACAAAGCGATCAGGGAAAGGGTTATCCTTTTGACCATTGTCCATTGGTTAGGTGCAAATAGGTACCCATACTTTTGTCATCTTTAAAGTTGCTATTCCGAACAATTTAACCATCATTTGGCCCATCCAAAATTGTTTATATTGGTCTAAAGGTGATCCCTGATCAAGTCTATCCAATAGCAAATAAATATATAGAGATCTTATTTCAGATTCTAGCTTTAGCATTCGAGGACTAAAAAGCAACCCAACAGAGCTACTAAAACCAAACAGCATGCTTACAGATTTGTACAAAATCAAAAGGAGATATGTCCCATGCATAACTTTGCTTAAGGAACTGATCAACCATTAGTGGCCAACATAACGGGAAAAAGTATGTAGGAATCTTTGCTGTTAAGGACTGCAGCCAAAAAGGAAAAACACGCCTGAAAAGTGATTACATGGTACTGATCAAGCATTTAAGCCGTAGGAGCTACTAACCCACTAAGGAGAATCCCAACTCCTGAACAAGCCCCCGCTGCTATAAGGTCAACCAAATCAAATCCGACATAATCCCCATAAATAATCTTTATTATCTTGATGAGTAGCAAACTACACATCGGTTTTTATTATCTTGAGCATCAGCCAAATCGCCAATGGAATCAAATTCAAGTCCTTATTGCAGGGCAATGGGAACGGAAATGGCACAGGCGACAGCGGAAATGGCAATGCCGCCAACGGTGAGAATGGTGGTGGCAGCCTGCAGATGACGGAGCAGCAGGTGGCCAGGTTGATGGAGGAGGACATGGGCACCGCCATGCAGTACCTGCAGGGCAAGGGGCTTTGCTTGATGCCGATCTCTCTCGCCTCGGCCATCTCCTCTGCCACATCGTCGTCCCTCCTATCCCGCCCCTCCATGGGCGCAATGGGAGGCGCTAGAGGTCCCCTGCACGACGGCGGTAGCCCTGCATCGCCGCCACTGGTGAACGGCGGTGATGATTCCAGGACCATCAAGGATGCTGGTGCCGGCGGCAAGCAGTGAAGGCAGTGTGATCTCGAGAGGTTGTGTTCTCAGAAGGGTGGTCTTGTAGGGTTGGAATTGTCAAGTGGCCCAGCAGGGCTTTTCGTCCTCCACCTTTCCTGCCCCCCTTTTGTTTGTTTATAAGAAATGATGTTTAATCATGCAACCTTTAGCTCCATCTTTTTATGCTCCTGTAAAATAGCTTTCCTGGCTTCTTTACCTCTCCTTTTGGGCCTGATGAGTGAGCTGCTCCTGTGATCCGTAGCTTTTTCTTTTCGGTTAAATTTGTCGTCAAGCTGTCGTGTCTGCTCTTGTTAGGTGGTGGCCGTGGAGGTGAGGAGGAATCAAAATTATTGGTCCGAAAGGATCATATTCATATCCCAGCCCGAGTACGAGTACAAATTGATCAAATGAGATGAGATTAGGGTGGTATCAAGTGCAAAGCTGGTCAACAAAATGAAAGATTATGTTGAGAATTATCAAATGAGCTTGCTTCATCAGTCACAGATGATGAGCTGCAAAGTCTCCTCACCACTGCTGAAATTAGGTGCTTCTCGGACCACCAGATAACCTAAGATATAAGAGCGTGTACTTTAAAGCTAAGCACACGTAAAAGGTCTTCCCTGATGTAATACTATAGAGGGAAGGACAGAGAAGGGGAGGTGCTTCTTTTGTAGCGCGTGTCTGCTTACAGATGTACGGTGCTAGCTATACAGTTGGTTTGAAATCTTGAATGCTCTATTCAAAACACAAATGTAATGCTCCATTTGCATTCATACATGTTGTTGCAGATGCACAAATACTGGACACTGGTAGGATATAAGAAACCGGAAATGAACTAATTCCAGTAAAATTCATGCATGCCAAAGAGACCCACAGTTTCAAGAAATGTCTGTTTGCGAAGAATCATGTATCTTATCTGACAGCAAAGAAATCCTACAGGTAGTTTCCTCTAACTACCTCCTAAAACTGTGATGATGCAGCATTATCGATTGTCGATTGATGCGTAGGCGACGACACACGGTTGGATGGTACGAGGCTAGCCACCGAGTGGCAATATTCCCTCCCTACCTTCAAGCCGCACGTCGCCACGGGCTGGCTGCTAGTAAACAAATCGGGAAGCCAAGATCATGGCTCATGGGCATATTTACCAGATACGTCCAACCGATGGAAGGATCCCAGCAGGAGATGCACCCACGTTGGTGAAGTAAATGAAGGGCATCTTTCATCGTGGTTTAAGAAAACGAAAACTTCTAGTGAACAAGGGCCATACAAGAGAAGAAAAGGTACATGGTAGTCTAGAATTGGACCACAGGATTAAAGGACTGAAAAATTGCAATGACGCAGATGAGATCTCCCCTCGGGGAAACAAAAAAATTACATGTTGAAAGCTGGAACGAAGAAAAAAATGGGTTTTTCAGTTGAGTTATCTGTTACTTTGACATTTCCCAATCAGTGTCGCCAAATAATTGAGTGAAAACCAGAGGCCTGACAAAGACAGAAAAGGGATATGCCAAGCGTAAAGCATAACTGAAAGGCCATGAGAGTGCCGATATATTGAGGTGAATGTAGCCAGCTTTTCTTTTGGGTGGCCTCCTTTCAGCCATAAATGCACAGTGAATGATGAACACCACACAAGGAAGATAAGGGTACTTTTCCAACTGTCCAAGGCCGAGAAATTAACTGTACCATTCATCAAAATGGATCGGCCTGTTGCAGGCATGGCGAAAGCTCTTTGGTGATGCGACAGCACATTGAACAGCATGCATATGAAATCATCCACCTTACTTTGGGTATCCATGATGAACCATGAGCCGGCTACAGAATTGTTGGGGCTGAGAACAACCTACAGGATCACGGGTATCTTAGAAAACCTGGGACCAGTAAGAGTAAGATAATCGACAAGCCATATATTCTGGCAGCCAGAAAGAGGGGTATCAATCTTAGCAGTAGATGGCTATGCTTGTGAAACTACTATTACACTCAACATTAGATCTTCTGAACAGGTCAGATAGGATCCTTCAAGGTTTCATTCTAAAAAATCTGAATAGCTAAACAAGTCAGTGCTGAATAATAGTAGATAAGTATAACCAAAGAAAAGATGCTGGATTATTTTTTTTTCCATCTCTCAATTAGTTATATGCCGATTGTAAATTTTTTTCTCACACAACTGGAAGATATTTCTACAGACTTCATGGACTCACTCTCATTATATTTGTGAATTCAAAAGCTTTGAGACAGGGCACTCCCCACAAGGCGTAAGACAGGTCTGATGGCACAATAGAAAACAGGAGAATAGCATGACCTCAGCCAAGCAGTACCATATAAAACCATATTTTGTTAATGGAGAACAAAATGTCTGAACTGTAATACCTTATAAAGGGATACAAACAGACGAAGGAAGCAGACATGAGCAGAACGTATTTGATCTAAGGGGTTGGTTAAATTAATAAGTTAAATGGTTGAACAAATTTTGGCTCAAATTTTCAAGTCCAAGCCAGAATAACCAGGCTCAAATTTGACTAACAAAAAAGCCAAGCATACTTCAAATTGTAGGTATAACATGCCCCATTCTAGCTCATGCTTTGAACTTGGCCTCAATTGCCTCCTCACATTTCTTGCCTGTTGATGGATCATTCTATTAATTGAAGGGCAAACATATGTATGCCAGCATCATGACACTGAACATAAGGGAAAAAAATGGTACTGTAGAAAAAAATTACACAACATCCCAGAAAGTAGGTCTCACCAAAACTCTGCAGAAGATGCAGGTGTAACGTCAAGACGTTAGAACCACTATTGCTTTAAGTTACTGATTTGATCTCTTTTAGTTTAGAAGCACCTGGCATTTTATCTCCTAAATTATATTTCTTCACTGCTTCTGATTCCAGTGATTCTTCCAGTTTCCTCAGAGCTTTTAACAACAGAACAAGAAGATAAAAACGGTTAGAATGGGTGTAGCACTAAAATGGATGACAAGTAACTAAAAACAGCATATCCCAAGTATAGAAGGACCGATGTCTCACCAATGGAGAAAGTTGGACGAAGTGTTTCTATTGATTCCTCAGGCAATGAATGAAGACTGCAGCTAGCATTGTCTGCCTTCTTGAGCATTTTATCAAAAGTTTTAACCTACAAAAAGACTCAGCAACCAAAAAAGACATAAAACATTCATGCTGGATATTCTAATTGGAAGTGTTTTAAGTATGTTCCAGTTTGGGTGTTCTTTCAGTAATGAAAAGGAACATCTGGCAGTGTCCATTACATAGTTATGTTTCACCCTAGGACATCAAAATGTTTTATGCATTCTATGTCCTAAGGTAAATCTGGAAGTCCCAGTGCATAGTTGTTAGTACTGAGCAGTGCCCCAGTAACATCTTTCTACTCCAAATCATATTAAACTGACATAGTGACATCCACCAGGGCAACAAATACTCAACTTGGAGTTTGTGTCTAACCCCAGTGATACAACTGTACAAGAACGAGAATGACATTGTGTATTCTTTTACATATAATAACAGGCATGTTAATAAATCAAGTCACTGCAATTTTTGCATGGGAAAGCTACATATTATTGTTCGGCAGAGCATTACGCCATTACCTCATGTTTTCTTAAGAAGGTGAAGCAGGAACCAGATTCCCCTGCTCTAGCAGTCCGACCTGCTCGATGTATGTATGTTTTCACATATGGTGGCATATCATAATTAATAACATATCTTAAACCATCAATATGTATTCCACGAGCCATTCTATCCGTGCCAATTAGAACATCAATTTTCCCTTCCTTGAAGGCCTCCAGTGTCTTCCTGCAAGAGAGAGAATCAGCTAATATTATGGCATCGAATGGTCACGTAAGATACTAATCTCTACTGTTATAAAAACAAACTTCATATTTATCCCTAGTTTCGTTAAAAGAATCCATCACTTTCATATCTAGATAATCTACTATTTTATCTGATTTATTCTAATTCATGAACTATTCTTAATTTAAACATCCCATAACTGTTAATGTCTCAAGATGAGAATGAGTTCAACTTCAATGTATCATTTTAATTCAGATTCATATGAACGAAACATTATAACCCACAGCACTTGAGCAAGGCAGACCCATGAAGAGGCATTCCCATTCTTTTTAGTTTTATTATCTTGACCATGGGCTTATTTTTTTTCTGGTGATTGCTCGTTGAACTAGCATGGCCCTGGTGGGCGCTACATGAACTAGTTTTATCATTGTGCGTGACCTGTATGAGTTGTTTTGGACTCCTTTTCTTCTTAATATCTGCAGTTCTTTTGTGCATTCGAGCAGGAAAAAAAACTTGATATTGCTACACCTACAAGGTTACAAACTCAAACATGAAGATAGCTTACCTTCGAGTAGATTCACGTTGCAAACGTGAATATTCACTGAATTTAAAGGGTAGGTTTTCAAAAAACAGAGTAAAAGTGCTTAGTCTGTGACTTGATTCCACAGATGAGGTAAACACTAAGCACTTATTCCCTTGCAGTTCTTGGAGAAGAACGATGAGAGAGAGTGGCTTTAAGTTTGATTTACATATCTGCAATAGCAACATAGAACAAATCTGAGTGAGGATGGACAACAGAGAGTCCAAGAGTAATTTTACACCTAAGGTAAATGAGCTACAAAGACATAAGAGACAAACCAGTTTGTAGGACTCAAGTTTTGTAGGAATTCTATAACGCTTCTTCCCACTATTCAACAACAACGGATGATGCAATTCGAGTTGTGATAGCTTGCTAGGATCTTGAGTCAGTGTAGCAGACAAAACTATCTTCGCCAATCTTGGATAGGATTTACCTTTAAACCCACGCTCCACACCCCTACACAATACATAGTAAGTTAACTAAATCCTAGACCAAAATATAGAACATTATCCTAAACTATTAATATGGCAGAGAAGGACAGGGTTGCGACTATGAGTATGAAATGTTATCATTACTAGAAGAGGAAAATACATGAGAATGTAATTAGGATTAGGAATTACGATCTTCTAATAGTAGTCAACGGATGAAGTAGAGTTTTCCCATCAATGTCATGCCAGGAATGATGTTGGCCAATTGAGTGTGTAAGTTGGATCACTGTTGGCAACCAGGATTGATAAGCCTCTCTTAGCATTCTATCTGTCTCATCAATGACCTGAATGCATAATAAGTGAAATATTACGAGCTAGTAAGTTGGAAAAGTATAGTCATGATAAGGTTAAAAAGCATTCTCACAAATCCCAAAACTTATGTTTAGACAAATACTACAGACTGCTGCGTTCCAACTCCAACAATTCCATGGAAACAACCAAGGGCAGCATATGTTAAACTTTTTGTTGCGAGTTGCACAGTTCCAAAAAGACATACACAGCAAGGATCTAAAGTAAGAGGTAAATATGAACTATGCATTTTACAAAAAACAGCCCAGGATAAATCATGTATTAACGCCATTATATCATATGCAGTACTATCTATATCTATGAATATAAACCAGGCACAAAGCAAACTCTAAATAATCTGGTCGAAACTCAGTTCCAGTCTCCCAGAGCATAATCTCACTAAATATTTACATGTCATGTTCCTTTCACATTTTTGGGTACAGTCTACTAACCGTGCACATAGTACAGCAACTATTCAAGGCTTGAATAGAAAATTCCATGGAGGAGGACAGTAGATTCAAAGGAAACAAGCAGTATCCAAAGCCTTAAGGAGTTGTAGAATGAATTATGTAATAAAGTTCCAATAAGCCTACCAAGTACTGAAGATGCTCCAGACTGAAACCCTTTGTCATGTTAATGTGATCCATCAGTCTTCCAGGGGTTGCCACCAATATATCAATTTTAGTCTGTGGTTCCATTTGGACATATTCTTCATCAATCGTTGGGTAAAATTCTTGTTTGGGCTTCTGGACAAGACTAGAAACTTCATCTGCTATTGATGATTGACCAACTGCTGAACCTACTGACAAGCCCACCACAGGAGCAATAGCATCAAAAACCTCTTTAACCTGAAATTGAAATAAGAAAAAGGCAGTACTTAAATTTGTTAAATAGATTACAATGAAATGGATAAGTGTCTGACTCAAATGTTGAAGCATGGTATAGGAAAGATAAATTTCAAAAAGGCACCGAAATCACACAAACCTGCAAGGCTAAATCCCGTGTAGGAAGCACAACCAAAGCTCGTAAGCACCTTACTTTCCGTGTGCAGAGCATTTGCACAATAGGTAGGGCATAAGCAAGAGTTTTGCCAGATCCAGTTGGGGAGTTGATACAGATATCCCTCTCAAAAGCGCCAGGACCAACTGTTTCCAGCCAAGCTGCTTCTTGAACTGGGAAAAACGATTCAATTCCCATTCTATGCAAAGCCTCTGCCAGTCTACAATGGTAAAACAATCCCATCAGACACTATCCTAGCTTACTTATTTCTAAACATCACCATAATGAAGCAGACACTTTCCTAGCTTGATAGATTAACTGCAGCGAAAAATACATTTGAAAACTTATAGCGAGTGAACCAAAATACTAAGGTAACAAGCAGAGGTGCAAACAGCCTGCAGCGCTTCACGCTGTGTAGGGCTTAGGGAAGGTGCAGGATGCACAGCGCGGTTTAGGGCCTGGCATGGAAACATGAGAATTTGGGCCAAGATGCCTTAACATCGATGCATGTGTGGGGATGGCGGCATGGCCAGCAGGTCCAACGACCTTGCCGCAATCTCTGTTCTTTGTTAACATCAGCGCATGTATGTTTATATGGCCTTTAGGCCCTTTACTTCCCGTTTCTACACAATCTCTGTTCTTTGTTAACACCTGCTATATATTTCATTTCCATGTGTATTGAAGTGTATATATAATATTAACGAAGGCTAGATTAAAACCTGAAGGATGAGAGTTGTTTTTCAGTAACTTGCTGGGCGGTACAGATTCACAATATGTTATTACAGCAATAGTTCTGCGACGCATGCATATGACAAGGTCACGAGACAGTTTATATTTAGGTTCAAGTTGAGCTATGAAGCTGCTACACTCCAGCAGTTTTAGGTTGTTTAAAGGACTGGGTCTGTGTTGAAATTCTACAACTAAATCACTTCTATGTTGCTATAATGAAGAAGTCAGATCAATGGCTCTGCTTCTATCATGGAGTACGAGTTCTTTTATCTAAGATTCCAATGAAGTGGATTTGTACCACCAATCCTACTAAATTAGGAAGTGACATAATCCTTGCATATGGATAATGGCACTCACAATTTGATCATTTCAACCATTCTTCTAGAGACAAACATACTCTGTCATAGTTTTGGCATGCTCCATGCAGTAAATCTATATAGTAAATATAGAGACTGATTATACCTACATATTTTTCTAGGATAATCCTCAAAACAATGTTTCCATGATGCGTCTATATGGATCCACAACTTCTGATTTACAGAAGCCAACCCCTCCACACACTTCTCTACTGGCTGCCAATGTGGCGGCGTCCACCCTTTTTCAGGTGACCTTGCAACAGCACTGATTCAGTTTTCCATCAACATGCTGAGTATCCAACACTACAGTTTCTACGTGCAACCAACGAATACGGCACGCTAAATTCCAAGATGATAAAAATCTAACTCCTCTAGAGTGAACTAAAAGGTATCCAAACTGTAATTCCCCGACCGCTTCCAAACAGCAAACAAACAAACGGGTGATAGTTGCTTCTGAGCAGAACCAAAACTAGTGCTGCCAGTTCAAGCGATCACAAGGGAAACTCTGGAGCATGGGGGAGTGCACCTCGGGTCGAGGCGGGGAGCTGTGTGACGGGGCAGCCGGAGAAGGCGTCGATATCGACAGGGTACCGCATCCACGGCAGGTGCGGCACGCGGTCCGCGGGCTCCTCTTCCTCGTCCTTCCTCGCCATGGCCACCATCAGCGACTAAACCCACCTCGGGCGTCGTCGAAGAGGGCGAGGAACACAGGTGAGAGGCGGCGCAAGCGCGGAGCGGGGAGGTGTCTGCGACGGCGACGAGCCGTTTGCTGGAGCTGCGAATTGGTGGCAGCGTTGCGGCAAACTAGGGTGCGGAACGTAACGGGCCGTGTGGGGGGCCGGTGGGCCGCTTTCAATTGGGCTTCGACCTTCCACGCGACGGCGGTTACAAGGAATTCGCAGCTACAAAACCAGGGGAGGCACGCCGCCTGCCCGCCCCAACCCGCGCCCATTTCATTTCGCCACCGCTCCGCTCGCCGACCACCTCCTCAACCACCGCTCGCCGAGAGAATCCCGCCTCCGCTGCCATGAGCGAGATGAAGCAAAAGCAAGGAGGAAACGACGACGACGCCCCGCGCTGCCCCCCGCATCCTGGGTTCGTCGACGGGCTCTGCTTCCTGTGCGGGGCGAAGGAGGAGGACGCGGAAAGAGGTGCTCCCGGAGTCGCCGTTGGTCACGAGACGATGAAGCAAGGAGGAGACGGCGACGGCAACGAAGGCGAAGCGAGCCGCGTGAAGGAGGAGGACACGGAAGGGGGTGCTCTCGGAGCCGCCGTTGGGCACGGGATGATGAAGGAAGAAGGCGACGGCCACCGCAACGACGACGCCGCGGCCGCGCGCTGCCCCCGGCACCCTGAGTTCGTCCTGGGTCTCTGCAACCGGTGCGGGAAGATGGAGGAAGACGCGGGAGGAAGCGCCTCCGGAGTCGCGGTCCCGTACCTCGACGGAGCCCTCATGCAGCGTGCTTTGGCGGCGGCGTTGAGGACGACGAGCATTGTGAGCGCTTCCGACATGGCGACCCTCAAGCAAGAGAGGAAGCTGATCCTCGTCCTGGACCTGGACCACACGCTGCTCAACTCGACGAGGCTCCAAGACCTCTCCGCCCTGGAACAACGCAACGGGTTCACGCTCGACACCCAGGACGATCTCCACATGGAACTCTTCCGGCTGGACTTCTCCGACGACGTTCAAATGCTCGTCAAGCTGCGGCCGTTCGTGCGAGGCTTCCTGGATGAGGCGAGGCCCATGTTCGAGATGCACGTGTCCACCTTGGGGACACAGCCCTACGCGAAGGCGGTCATCGACCTTCTGGACCCGGACGGCCTCTACTTCGGCGGCAGGGTCGTGTCCAGGACCGAGTCGATCCTGCGGGACGTGAAGAGCCTCGACCTCATCCCGGGCGCCGACCCCGCCGCGGTGGTGATCCTCGACGACACGGACAGTGTCTGGCCAGAGAACCAGGACAACCTCATCCTCATCGATAGGTACCACTACTTCGCCTCCACCTGCCGCAAGTTCGGCTACGACATCCCCTCCATGGCGGAGCGGGGCCGGGACGAGAGGGAGCACGACGGCTCGCTGGCCGTGGTGCTGGCCGTCCTGAAGCGCATCCACCAGGCCTTCTTCGACGGCGACCGCGCGGACGTCAGGGAGGTGATCGCGGAGGTGCAGCGCCAGGTGCTGCCCGGGTGCACGGTGGTGTTCAGCTATCTGGAGGATTACATGGAGGACTTCCCCGAGGACACCCACATGTGGAAGTTGGCCGAGAAGCTTGGCGCCGCCTGCCAGCGAGACGTCGACGAGACGGTCACCCATGTCGTTGCGGAGGATCCGGGGACCCAGAAGGCGCAGTGGGCGCGGGACCATGGCAAGTTCCTCGTCAACCCGGAGTGGATCAAGGCGGTGAGATTCCGGTGGTGCCCGGTGGACGAGCGAGATTTCCCGGTGAGCGCCCGTGCGAGTTGAAGGGCGTCGCGTCGTGTGGCTTCCGATCATACAGCTAGCGGTAATGGCATTGTTAATCTTCGTGCCATAGAGAATTGAATGCTTCAGATCGTCGTGCTAATCTTTGTTGATTGATTCACTCTGGACAATCTTTGTTGGAAAATTCAGTAGTTTCAGGCTTTCTGCTTTCAACGGAACGCCATTCTGTTCAGTTACTGTCAGGTGTTCGATCTCAGCACCGAGTTTGAAATTTCGAGATCATTTTGTTTGTTACTGTTAATGATGTTTTGCTATCTCTGTTAAAAATGCAAAAACTCTGATGATGTCTACTAACCCACGGTTAACCACAGCGTTGATGGCTTGCAGTGCCGTTAAATTTTCTTGACATGATGACCGCATGTTTGTGTTCTTTAATTAAGTTCTCATCGGATTTTGACCCTGTTGTGCTTCAAATTTCCATGAGCGGTGCATAACTGAAGTTGTACTTGCAAATTGCAACAAATCTGGGATGTCTATATTGCTCTAACGACTGACTTCGGTGTTCACCATACATTTTTATCTAACTGTGGCCATTAATAATCTTATAAGAAGTAATCAAGTAACGACGGTTGCTGTCCAAATAGACGCGCATGTAAAATTCAACGAACCAAGCCGTGAATTTGGCATCTGTGCTCGGGCCGGTTTTTTAATGAAATGGTGCGCATTTCTCTTTCGTGAAGTGATATTGCTTCAACGCTCATGGATCCTTTTGCCAAACCATTTTCTACGTTTGTCTTGCAATTTGTTTATTCTTTTTTAATCCAATCATGTTCTTAGAAACCAAGGGTTTTAAACCTACCTGACATGTAACTAAGACTATTATAATGTAGTTTATTATAATGTAGTTGACTATAATTGGACAAGGTTTGTTACCGGTGCTTGGGGGAACCATTGGTTCCACTCTAAATAAAATTATGTGTATTTTAATTGAGACATTTTCATGGTGGAGGAAGTTTATAATGTCAAAAGTAGTCTTGTCGGCGTTCGAGAACCGGGGTGCCTCGGTGTAGGCAATAAAGAATTTATGGGCGTGTGCCCCTCCTCCTATGGCGTAGCGCAAGATGGACACGGATTTCTGGCGAAGTTTATCCCGGTTCGGCCAACGGGGCCCTACGTCCCAAATGGTGGTGTCCCGCTCGTGTTACCCTCGCTACTCAAAGGTGAGCTTGTAGTAGGGGTTACAAGCGGTGTGGGGGAGAGGCGGCCGGGTCTCAAGCCCCACGATCGTGGTGGTGGTGGTTATGCTTTTGTCCGTGCGGGATCCCCTGCTAATGGGGCATTACTCCCCCTTTTATAGAGGGAAGAGGGAAGTAATGTTTACATATGTGGATGCCTAGGTGGCTAATTCGAGGCTATGCTTCGTTGCATGCGCACGGCCGAGGGCCGGGCCGGCTTGGGCGTTGTTTGATGAAGACACGCGTCCCCTAATCCGATGGCGGGCGTGCGTTTTCGTGCGGCCCCGAGGATCCGCAGGCGGCCCCCACGGTCCGCATGGCGAGGGCCGGGTCCAGAAAGCCGGCCGTGGCGTGTCATAAACCCGGTGGTCCGCCCGCCGTGGCGCCTTGGCCGCGTTTCCGGGAAATGAACGGTGTTGTCCCGGGTTTCGTGGCCGGGCGGCGTAATATGTCACCGGTTCAAATTTTGTGTCCCATCGGTCGGATTTGGGAAGTGATCCGGCAGTCGATTTGACCGGGCGTAATCGATGGCCCCGGGCGCCTGCTCGCCGTGTAACCGCATTAAATGCGCTTGTTTCCCTTCCTTGAGACGGAACCTCCCACGCCCGAGGGTCTATGACCCCGGTGAGTGGGCTGAGCCACCTCGCCGAGGATGGAGAGCTGGGGTCCCCTGGGCAGGCGGAGTTTTTGCGCCCGAGGGTGGTGAGCTAGGCCACCCTGGGCGAGGCGGAGGTCTCATCCGGTATCGGTGAGCTAAGCCACCCGGCGAGACGGAGATTTGGGGTTGAATCCGAGCCTTAGGTTGGCCGATGATGACGCGGGGCGCCATGGTTCGCCGTCTTGTAAAGGTCCCCGACCTTGTCCCCTCCGTGAGCGTAGCGAGCTCTTTTCGTCGCGGTGACTCCGGCCGAGCGTCGTGGGCCAACTCCGTCTTCACGTGGCGTCGTGGCTCTTAGGCCTGGTCCACCGTCTGGCGGGCCGTCCTTCTAAGCGGGATGATAGCAGGCGAGTTTCTACTCGGCCCCGACGGGCCGACGATTTCTATATGAGAATGTCACGGGCCCGACGTCTTGGGACCCCGGGCCGGTAGCCTCGAGCCCCCGGCGAGCGTGGACTTCGCCCGGGGCTTGTGCCATTCCACCGCCTTGTTTTTTCTCGTGGTGGTTCGCCTACTATGGGTGCGCTACGCGCATCTGGTGTAGCCCCCGAGGCCTCAATGGAATGGCGGATTCCTTTGAGGTCTTTATACCACGCGACTGCCGGCAAGGCCGAAACAGACTCTTAAATTGCGCTTATTTGTGCGAGTTCGGTTTTTTGCGTGGGCAGCCCGAGGCCCGCTTATATGCGCAAAAGGTCGACCCAGCAGTTCCTCGACTTTGATTATAAACTCCTCCGTCTCCCTCAAAGGGAGGAGGAGGGGAGACACACCCTTGCCCAAAGCCGACCATGGTGCGCTCGCTTGAACGCTGTAGCGGTCGCTTTAAGTGGGTGCCCGTGCCTGCCGAGCAAGGGTCGGCTATGTGATCTAGATTCACCCCATGAGAACCCTCGACCGCTTAGCGATCCCGGGTTTGACGGGTCAACCCCCGAGGGCCTCAGAGGCCTCCTACGGATGGGACATCTCTATAAGCAAGACCAGCGGTCTTAAACACGCTCAGCTGGGGCCGGAGGGCCCCGGTATAGCCGGTTGTGCATTTCCATCCCGTCCCTCGGGTTCGGGTTATCCCGAGGCGATCAGAAACCCATGTGGGCCCAAACGCACCTTCCGGATCGTAGGATGCATCGTTGACGTGCGCCCCCCCGAGGCTCGCTTTGGTTCCCGCCGAGGTGAGAACCGCATCGGACGACTTTTGCCCCTAGGGTCCGGCGCGCGCTAGATATGAACGGCCGGACGGTTTTACCCCCGGCGGGAGACGAAGGCGTCTCCTCGCGCGCCCGAGGTGACATGCCGGTTCCAGTCCGATGGGGCGCGGGCTCGTGGCTTCTTGTCGGGGCAATGTCGAGAGAGCACCGTCAAGGTGCATTAATGTTTTGACGGCTCTACCGCTGCCGTGGCCGGCCCGTTGGATGGCGGTTCTGTTTCATCATGGGCCGTTCATTCCGTGAGTCGGTTCGTTGCCCAAAGCCGGCGGTTTGCCTTCCGTCCCCTATAAATATGGGGTCGCCCGGCGGTGGATAGTTGCTCCTTTGTTCTTGCCGCCGCCTTCTTTTGCTGCGGCAAATCGGAGATAGAAAGAAAGATTGGGAGAGATTAAAGGAGAGATCCACTTGCCTTCGCTCAGGCGCGAATCTGTTGCCGATGGTTCTTTGTTCTTAGGTCCCTCCCGTTTGTCCATGGCGCAACGGTGGTGGTGACGGCGCGAGGAGGTGCTCGATGCGAACGGTGGCCGAGAACGGCGGCGACGGAGGAAAAGCTTCGGCGCCTTGTCGAAGAAGGGCTTCTTCGCCCCTGTTACCAATGCCCAGCGGCGGAGTGGATTGCGCCCACATTGACCGAGGAGGAGCCTAACCCTCCCGATGGCTATGTGGTGAGCCCTGATGGATCTTTGCCGCGCTGGTTCGGGATGCGGCGGGGGCGGTTTATTGAGCGATTCTTCATCATTATGACGTCGAGCTCCACCATCCGCCCTCGAACTTCGATCTCTCGCGGCTATCTTTGTTACCCTCTATGAGGGATTCACGGGATCGAGCGCATTGGGACCTTTTGGTCGCGGGTTCTTCAAAGCTGCATCTCACCACGCCTGGTGGTGAAAAGGGAGGGGCACGCGCTGGCGTTGCGCTGCGTTGGTCTTGTAGCCGCAAAGTCCGATCGAGGCGGGCAAACTCGAACCGGTGATGGGTACATATGTCAAACTCACCTCCTCCAACAAGGGGTGGCGGACCGGTGGGTTACTACCTCCTCGCAACGGCGAACGCGCTTCCCGCTGTACACCGGGCGTGTCCTCAAGCGGCGGACCGAATAAGTGGAATTGGGGTCCACCCTCGGCGGATCATCCCCTGTTGGAGGGCCTCGAGGCAGCGGTCCCCGCGGGCTCGAGAAAGGGAGGTGAACGCCGCGGGCGTGGTTGCCACTTTTCATCGGCGCCGGTGTTGCCATTGATGGCTCGCCCTTTGTGCATGTACCATGACCCCTCGGCCGTTGGTCTTGAGGAGTCTCGGATGTCGCCCTTACGCTTCCACCGATGGCTTTGGCCAAGAGGGTGAGGGAGGCGTTGGGGTCCAACACTCCGTCCCCTCCGAGATCCCTATGCGCCCGCCCGTGGGTACATCTCTTTGGTAAGCGCTTTTGGCTTCGCGTTCTTGCATTGTCTTGTTGTTGCCGCGTGGCTATCACCGCGGTTCTTATTCCATCTTCTTGGGGTCGCTTGAACTATCACGACTCTCCTCCGCCGTGCCCGATCTAGATGTACAGCCGGGCGCAGGTAAACCGTGCTCGGAACGAGCAGCCAGAGGGCTGGCGCCTCAAGGAGGAGGAGAAGAAGAACGCGGCCCGCGCCAACCGCCGGCCGAGCAACGAGGCGGGCCATCGTCGCCGATACCTCGACCACCGAGGAGGACGAGGGATGAGAGGACGAAGTTCGGCCGTGAACTCGCTCTGATGACGATGTGGCGGCCCGTATAGACCCAGCCTTGGGGGCTGCCAACCCACCGCTTCTCGCCACGCGTCCGGTGAGACGTCGGAGAGGTCACGGACTCGTGGCGCTGAGGCTTCCTCTCCGAGGCCCTGACTCTGGCGCCGGGGTTTCCGATGTGGGCGCCTTGACGTTGCAAGGTGAGGCTCCTGCGCCAAGGGCCAACGACGCCCGGAACGCCGCAGGCGCCGCCGAGGGGAAGAGCCGCGATGGCTACCCTTTCCTCGCCCAGCCGTGCGGAAACCGTGGGGGAGACGGCCGTCGTCAAGTGCGATGCCCGGTTGCGATCTTCCCCGTGCCTCGGCCACACACCCAGGCGTCCCTCGGGCCTCGTGAGTCCCTCGTGTTTTAAAGTCGATCTCCTTTTCTCGGTATTTTGGCTTCTTTTTGACGCGTTCTTGACTTCAGCGGGGGGCCCCACCTGTCCTTGCACCCCAAGAAGGCCCCGAGGCTGTCAGTTCCTGGCCAGGCCTGCAGCCTGGGGTTGTCTCACCAAGACGTTGTCCCACCTGTGTTGGGCTCCCCGTGGTGTTAGCCCCAGAGCCTCGGGAGGGTCGGGCCCGAGCCTGGCGACCGAGATTTCTCTCCCGAGGGGGTTCAAGCCTCGGTGGTGACGGTGGTCGTCCACCCCGGCCTATGGTGATCGACCTCAGAGCTCGCCCGGTCGCGCGGGCGCCGCCCAAATACGAGCATTAGCGCCGTTTGAGGTCCCACGACGCAGCCTGCCCTCCCCGAGGAGCCAAGCCCCTTCGTCCTGAGAGAGTTCTCTCAGGAGGAGCTCTTCGAGGGCGGCGGAGACACGGAGGTCTTCACTTGTGTCGGCTCCCACCGATCCGGGGCTCATGAGGCGCATAATCCCGACTTCCGCCTGCTCCATGCGCCCAAGGGACACACACCTTCAAGAAAGCCGTCGCCCCTGGCGTTGGTGAGGTCCGTGGCTCAGGGTCGGCAGCCAAGAGCCTCGGACTTTATCGGGTCCTGGGTTTCCCGAGCCGCGGGAGCCGCCGGGTGGATGAAATGCTTCCTCCCGAGCCGACTTCGTTGGGGTGGTCCCCCTGACCTTGGGTGATGTGCCCGGGGTCCCGCCGTGGTGATTGATGACCGTCCCCGAGGTCCCGTGTGGAGGACTCATGAGCGCATCCGCCGCTGGGTCGCCGACGCCTTGCGAAGATGGGTGACACCATAACCGTCGCCTTCGAGGCCGATGCGGTGAGTGTCTTGGCCGCCATTTTCACGGCCAGATTTTCTTTATGTATGTGCCATAATTGGTGGTGTCTTTTGCCAGGGACCTCCTGGCGATTCGGCCCGAGAAGTCCGAGCTTCTTCGCAATGTCCCGAATCGACCTCGCCTGGCACGCTGGTGAAATTGATCGAGGCCCAAAGCGAGACGCCCCGGGCTTACTACTCGCCGAGGAGAGGAGTCTCGACAAAAGGCTCGAGGCCGAGCTCGCCAAGGCCAAACCGAGGCTGCCAAGGTGGCGGGCCGAAATGGCTCGTGAGCCAGACTTTGAGGATGCCCTAATAGCCCTTCCAAAGCCCCGGGAGGAGGCCAATGGTGAGCGGGACAGATCCTTCCGAAGAGGCGAGGAAGCAAAGGAGATGTGCGACGCCCAAACACCAGATCGGGGAGTTGCGTCCGAGGGGGGAGACCCCGAAAAGGGAGAAGGAGGGGCTCCTTACAAGTCGCCATGGGATGAGCACTGCTGATGTCGGGCCGCTCAAGTGCCAAGGTATCGCTCTTGGATGTGTTTTTCCGCCTTGATCGCTTCATGTTGCCGACATCACCTTGGTGCCCCGCCGAGGCGAGATAGGTCCGACCGAGGCCGTGGAGACCGCGCTACGCGCCCCAAGGGCCGGAGGCAGAGCGTAAGTCGCATGTGAGCTAAAGAGGCCCCCGCTGGGGATTTCATCCGCGCCGGGCGACAACTCGAGGTCGGGCCTCCTCGCCGCGTCGCTCGCCAGGGGCGGCTTCCTTAGGGTTCAGCCCGAATGCCTTCCGGTCCGGGCGCGGCGGGGACGCGGCATGGCGGTGTTCGCCGCACTTCCCGGCGCAGCCCGCGGGTACCGAGCAACGCCGGGGGGGCTTCTTCCTCGGCCGAATGACGCGAGGACGTGGCCGACCAGCCCGGGAAGGATGCCGCCGATGCCGCCAAGACCCGTGAGTTGTATAACCGTGGGATCTTCGCCGCGACGCCAGCTTGGCCTCCCGCTTTGAAGACGAGGTATGCCCTCCGTATTCCCCATAGAATCAAGCTGAGGCGGACACGGAGATGCGGGATGCCGCCTCGAGGATGCTTGCCGACGGGTCCGACGCCTCCCCGGAGATGCCATTGCCGGTGATGTCGCCCGCACCGATGCCTCTTCGCCGGCCGTCGACGCCAAGCAGTGGACGAGGCTCGCGATGCCCCTTGATCTCCCCTTGTATAAAAAGTTAAATGGATATGAAATGTGTTCATAACAATGGTGCTGCCGAGGCCTTGTGTCTTGGGCAAATGCGTTTATGATTGTGTTGCGTCTCTCGAATTTCGTTTATTGTGTGGCCGGTCGCTTGCTTTCACCACTCGCGAGATAGTGAGCGTGGATGCCATCGGGGGCGGTCCGCACGGGTGCCACTAGGGGGACGATCCGCTTGGCTCGGCTTACCTCACTTAGGATACGTGCGTGTGCGACCTTCGCAACTTAAACGATCGATCCGAAAGTGTGCGCAGGAGAACTTTTTTTCTTTGAAGAAAAGTTTCGAAAAAGAAAGAGAGGGGGGTCCCCCAAGGGGGTCCCCCGTGTAGCCCCCGAGGGAGTTTTAGTCTTGTCTTTGGACGAGGCTAAGACTCCCTTAAGGTATGCACAAGAAGTATTTCTTCATAAAAGATGTAGATCTTTTATTGAGCGAAAAAAAAAACATAAGTGTTTGACTTCTAGTGCGAGGTTAAGGGTAGAAGCGGCGTAGCCGTTCTATGTTCCGTGCGCTTGGAGTAGACTTCACCCTTCTCGTTCTTCAACTTGCGTCCCCGGGCCTTAGTATTTCGGCGATGAAATAAGGCCTTTCCCACGGTGGAGTGAGCTTGTGACGCCCTTTGTTGTCCGTCTTCACCTGAGCACGGGTCGTTGACTTGGAACTCCCGAGGCTTCACCGCTTTGGCGTGATACTTCGCGCAGCTTTGTTGGTATCTCGCTGAGTGCGGGAGCGCAACGCCTCGGGCTTCATCAACTTGGTCAATGGAGTCTTGCCTCGCCTCGCCGGTTGCCTTGCTCGGTGTAGGCTCGCGCCTCGGGACCCATATTCGATGTCCGTGGGCAAGATTGCCTCAGCCCCATAGACTAGAAAGAAAGGGCTGAACCCCGTGGGTTCGGCTTTTCGTTGTTCGAAGGCTCCATAGAACCGACGGCAGCTCTTGGTACCATCTTTTCCCGTATTGGTTCAGCTGATTGAAGATCCTCGGCTTGAGCCCTTGTAGGAACATGCCATTGGCACGCTCCACTTGACCGTTGGTCCTTGGGTGGGCTACGGCCGAGGTGTCCACCCGGATGCCGTGAGTCGCCACAAAAGTCGAGGAACTTTTTCCCACGGTTGGTTCCGTTATCCGTGATGATGGAGTTCGGGACTCCAAAAGACGGGCAATGATGTTCGTAAAGAACTTCACCGCTTTCCTCCGTCCCGAGGGTTCACCACGGCTTCGGGCTTCGATCCATTTGGAGAACTTGTCAATGGCGACTAGGACGTGAGTGTGTCCTCCGGGCGCCCTTTCGAGGGCCCAATCATGTCGAGTCCCCACACCGCAAATGGCCAAATGCGTGAAGAGGTATGGTTTGCGCGCTTGAGGAAGAGGTGCGCCCCGCGCGTAGGGGAATTGGCATTCCTGCGTGCACGCACGACTTGGTTGGCGTCTCACCGGCCGAGGCCGATGAAGCCTTGCTCAAGACTTTACCGACTAGAGTCCTCGGGCGCGTGATGACCTTCCCCCGGTGGGTGTTAACGAAAATTCTTGGCCTTCAAATGGTATGCATCGCATGTATACTCCCGAGGCTCCTCTTGTAGAGTTCCCCTTTCCAATCGGTGAAAGGATTTCGCTGCTCGACTAACCGGCGAGCCTCGGTCTTGTCCTCGGGTAGCTCTCCCTCGGGTGAGGTACTCCATCGGGCCGTTTCTCCGCCGTGGACCGGGTCGACCGCCATAGCTCGGTGGCTTGCTGTGTGTCGCCCTCGTGAGCCCCGAGGGTACTTCCGAGGGGGTGTACTTGACCGAGGGTTTATTGAGGTCTCGGGTGAGGGCGTTCGGGAACGGTACCTCGGGTTGTTTCGCGACCTTGGCCGCTTCATCCGCGGCCTCGTTGTAGCGTCTCGGGCAGATGCTTGTGTTCAAGCCCATGGAACTTTTCCTCCAATTTGCGCACTTCCCCGACAATACGCCTCCATCTTCGGGTCGTTAACACGCCGAGGCCTTCATGACTTGGTCGATGACCAACTGCGCGAATCCCCCCGGTTTCCAACCGTCGGATTCGAGGTCCGCCGCGATCCGGAGACCGTTGACGGCGCCTCGTTCTACGACGTTGTTGGAGGCAGGAAAATACAGCCGGATGGCATACCTCGTGTGAACCCCGAGGGGTGAGATGAAGAGCAAACCAGCCCCTCTCCTTGCCTTCATCATGGATCCATCGAAATACATGGTCCAAAGACTCGGCCCGGATGGGTGCGGGGGTAGGCGGTGTCGGGTCCATTCGGCCACAAAAGTCGGCTAGGACCTGGGATTTGATCGCCTTTGCGGGCAGAATGATATAGTTTCGCCCATGAGCTCCACCGCCCACCTCGCCACTCTTCCCGTGGCCTCTCGGTTTTGGGAGGATCTCCCGAGGGGGGAACGAGGATACCACGGCACCGGGTGCGCGAGGAAGTAGTGGCGGTTTCCTTCGACCGAAGACGATGGCGTATAATAGCTTCTCGTGATCTCGCGAATACCTCGCCTTGGTGTCGGAAAGCACTTCACCGATGAAGTAAACGAGGCGTTGTATCGGCAACGTGTGCCCCTTCTTCCCGACGCCCACTACGACCACTCATGCGCTGACCACCGGGTAGTGGCAAAGTGACGTATAAGAGCGTAGGTTTCTCCCCGGATTTGGCGTACCGTGGACCGTGGGTTTGTCGGGAGCTTCTTGAGGTTGCCGAGGCCTCTTCGGCCTCGGGGGTCCGTGCAAAGCGCTCGGACTTCTTGAAGGAGGAAGGTAGAGGGCGCGCCCTTCTCCCCCGAGGCGTGAGATGAACTTTTAACTTAATGAAGCCGGGCACCCATGACCTTCACGTACTCCCTTGAGATCTTGGATCGGACCCATCTTGGTGATCGCGTCAACCTTGGTTGGGTTTGCTTCGATGCCTCGTTGAGAGACGATAAAACCCAAGAAGATCCTCGGGGGACCCGAATACGCATTTTTCGGGTTGAGCTTGACTCCTTCTTGTTTAGGCACTCGAAGGTTTCCCCGAGGTCACCCACGGGTCCGACGTTTTCTTGGATTTGACCACTATGTCGCCGTGAGCCTCCACGATCCTTCCAATGAGTTCCCCGAAGATGATTTGCATGCACCGGGCCGTATGTTGCCCCAGGCGTTCCTCGGCCCGAAGGGCATGGTGAGGTAGCAAATACATCCCGAAGGGTGTTATGAATGAGGTCGCGAGCTGGTCGGACTCTTTCATTTTGATCCGGTGATAACCGAATACGCATCAAGAAAGGACAACGCTTTCACATCCCGCAAAGGAGTCGACAATTTGGTCGATTCGAGGCAAAGGAAAGGGAACTTTCGGACATGCTTTGTTGAGACTAGTGTAGTCCACACACATCCGCCATTTCCCATTCTTTTTCTCTACTAATACAGGATTAGCTAACCACTGGGGAATACTTCTTTTATGAATCCGCCTCCGCAGCTTGTGGATCTCCTCGCCGATGATCTTCCCGCTTGGTGTCATCAAACGGCGCAAGCGCCGCATGACCGGGCTTTGAGCCCGGCCGGATGTCTAGGGAGTGCTCGGCGACATCCCCTGTATGCCCGCGCATGTCCGAGGGTCCCCATGCAAACGTCTTGGCATTCGCTAGGAGGAAGTCGACGAGCACGGCTTCCTATTTCGGATCCAGGTCCGAGCCGATGGTCAATACTTCTCCTTCGGTTCTTGGGATCGAGTGGGATCTTCTTGGTGCCCGAGGAGGGCTCGAAAGCTCCCGGGGCGCTTGGCCTCATGCTCGATCGTGATTTCGTCAAAGCTTCTCTTTGCATCGGCGATGAGTGCCTCGGCATACTCCACGCCTCCACGTCGCACTCGTATGCATGATGGTGCGAGGGGCCGTCGTGATGACACCCTTCGCCCCGCATCTTGAGCTTGAGGTACGTGTAGTTCGGGACAGCCATGAACTTGGCGTAGCAGGCCGCCCGAGGAGTGCGTGGTAAGTACCGCGACCCCAAGGATCTCGAATGTGAGAGTCTCTGCCTGAAGTTCGAGGGATCACCGCAAACCTGGAAGTCGATCCGCCCGAGGGGCTTTAGCTGCTGTCGGGGACGACGCCATTGAATGCCGGCCTCCAGGCGGATCTTGACTTGTCTACCCCGAGGAGGTCGAGGGTTTCTTCAGAGATGAGGTTGAGGTCGCCCCTCCGGCCCATAAGGACTTTGGTGAGCCGAGTGTTGGCGATGATGGGATCCACCACCGGGGATAAGCCCCCTCGTTCGGATGTGCCGGGGTGATCCGACCGGTCGAAGGTGATGGCCTGGTCCGACCACTTGCGCAGCTTTCGGTTCGCCTGCCCCGTGGCATAGACCTCCCGACGCTTTCTTCTTGCGCCGCCAAGACGGACATGTTGCCGTCTGTCGCCGCCGAAGATCATGAAGCAGTTATTCACCTTCGGAACTCCTCGTTGCCCTTGGCACCACCCCTGGAGCCTCTTCCTCTTCACCCTCGTGGATGGCCTTGAGCTTGGCGAAATGTTTGCGTATTCTCTTGCACTCCCGAGGGTATGCTTGACCGGTAGCTATGGTTCCGCATGGCTTCTTGAGCATGTCATCGAAGGTTTCTTGTGGCGGGGCTCCAGGGCCCCTTGCGATCGACCGCAGCCACCATGTCTTCATCGTCCCGCTTTGGGCGGCGTGGCCCTTGCCCTTGCGGCTCTTATCTTTCTTCTTCTTCTTCTTGTTCTCCCGAGGCCGGGAGCCCCCCTCGTTCCTCTTCCTTGCGCTTTCCCTTGCCCTGCCCCGATTGAACAGAGCCCGACAATTCTCCTCACCGCCGGCGAACTTGGTGGCGATGTCCATCGGCGTTTGCCTGGTCGGGAGTCCGGCGCCCGGCTTCTTCCACGAGGTCTCGGCAAGTGGTGCCGGCCAAGAAGGCCCCCGATGACGCCCCCGAATCCGTCACATTAGGGAGCTCGGTCCGCCGCTTGGAGAAGCGCCGGATGTAGTCGCTAGCAGGATTCGTCGGATTTTTGTCGGCAGCCGAGATCCCACGAGTTACCCGGCGTAGGTACGTGCACGGAAGTTACCGCGGAAGGTTCTCACCAAGTCCGCCCGATCGATATGAGGTTGGGTGGAAGGTGTTCCAACCAAGCTCGCCGGCGCACAGAGGTACAGGGGCAAATTTCGACATCACTTTGTCATCGTGTGCCCCTCGCTGACCGGCATGCCGGCCGATAGTCGCCCACCCATACCTCGACGAGCTCTCCCCGTGTACTTCTCGAGATGGCTCGGGGTCTGAAACGCGCGCAGGAGTGGTGCCCTCCCGATGTCCCCGGTGAAGGCCCGAGGCCCGAGCGGATCGGGGAGTACCCTCGGTCCCTCTCGACCGCCTCGGCGCCCCGCTCCCTCGCTGTCGCCCCCGAGGCGAGCCACCTTCGCGGCGAGCTCCGCCGCCGTTCGGGATCTCGTCCCTAAGGTCGGGCGCCGGCCGGCGCGGTCGCGGTGCGGGTCTTCTATGCGTTCCGTCGCGGGCGGTTGCAACGGTTGTCGCCCAGCTCCCTCGGGATCGGCCTTGCCGGGGCTCGCTCGATCCGGGACGGAGCCCCCCGCCGACGCCCGGATTCCTCTCGCCGCCGTGGCGCCACGGCCCGATCCCTGGAAGCGGAACCGCCGTTGCACCGCCTTGTCAAGGAGTTGACTGAGGCCTTCCCCGTATGCGCGCCTACCCCGGTAGTGGAGGGTTTCGGCATTTCTCGCACCAGCATGGCGCCGCGCCACGCTGAGGTCGGCTCGTTGAACGGCCGCTATGCCGGGACTGATAACGTCCCGCCGGTCCGCCACGCCCGCCGCCATTGTGAGCTTGAGGTGCCCCTTCGGGCCTCGCCGTTGAGCTCGCTCACGGATGTTCCCGCTTCCGATCCACCGGAGTTTCCGCAGATCCCGCCCCTGATTCGTTCCCGCATCCCGTAGCCGGGCGTTTTGCCGGGTGTGCCGGCGCCGCACGGATGGACTGGATCGCGTGGCCTGGCGCTGAGCTCGTCGGGCGTACGCCCGCGTCATCTTATTTGGAGACGCTGAACCGGCCATCCCGCGGGCGGGACCTCGACATTAAAAGCATTCCCGTGGGGTCATAGTACTCGCCTTCATCGCTGGTTCCGGGCGCCGAACGCGCGAAAAGTCCCCTCGCTTCTCCGGACGGTAGTGTGATTCCGCCGTTCTCGGACCGGGCCCCAATGTGCGGGACGAGGAGGAGGATGGGTCGCGCAAAGATCCTTCTACGGATGCGCCTTCCGCGTGGATTGTCCGCGGGATTGCGCTCCCATGAGACGACGGAGGTCTGGCCCGTGCTCTCCCAGCCGCTTCCGACTGAAGTCTCCGCCGGGCGAGAATTACGGGTACCCTTCCAAATCACCGGTGCGGACGCTGCTCTCCGATGATTAGGGTTCCGGGAATCCGCCGCGGCCGCGTGATCGGGTAAGGATCTTCCCGACGCCTAGGGTTCCCGGGAGCCCTTCGCGAGCCTCGGCACCGGGAGTGTTGTCGGATTCTGAATCCGTTGCTTGATGCGCCTTTGCGCGGCTGTGGGTCCGCCTTTGCTCGTCTTGGCGCGACGGCCGTGATGATGGGCATGCCGTTGCGCAACGCCGCCCTCCTTTCGGCCATCATCGGGCAAGAGGATCATCTCGTAGTTGGGCCGAAGCGCCACGAACTCCAGCCCTCCCGAAGAACGGCGAAGTTCGCGCTGAGCTCGTGGTCCCGGCGAGCGGTGTGAAACGAAGGTGGAAATGCCATGGAGGCGGACGGGGATGCAGATGCACAAGGCCGCCCCTACGGCGCGCCAACCGGCCGGCGTTCGAGAACCGGGGTGCCTCGGGTGCGGCAATAAAAATTTATGGGCCGTGTGCCCCTCCTCCTATGGCGTAGCGCAAGATGGACACGCAGACACGCGAAGTTTATCCCGGTTCAGCCAACGGGCCCTACGTCCCGGCGGGTGGTGTCCTTTCGTGTTACCTCGCTCAAAGGTGAGCTTGTAGTAGGGGTTACAAGCGGTGTGGGGAGAGACGCTGGTCTCAAGCCCCACGATCGTGGTGGTGGTGGTTATGCTTTTGTCCCGCGGGATCCCCGCTAATGGGGCATTACTCCCTTTTATAGAGGGAAGAGGGAAGTAATGTTTACATATGTGGATGCCTAGGTGGCTAATTCCCCGAGGCTATGCTCGTTGCATGCGCACGGCCGAGGGCCGGGCCGGGCTTGGGCGTTGTTTGATGAAGACACGCGCCCTAATCCGATGGCGGGCGTGCCGTTTCGCGCGCCCCCCGAGGGATCCGTGAGGCGCCCTCACAAATCCGCATGGCGAGGGCGGGCCCCAGAAAGCCGGCCGTGGCGTGTCATAAACCCGGTGGTCCGCCCCGCCGTGGGCGTCTTGGCCGCGCTTCGAAAAATGAACAAAGGTTGTCCTGGTTTCCGTCGCGGCCGGGCGGCGTAATATGTCACCGCTCAAATTTTTGTGTCCCATCGGGTCGGATTTGGGAAGTGATCCGCGTGTCGATTTGGACCGGCGTAATCGATGGCCCCGCGCCTCCGTCGCGGTAAACGCATTAAATGCGCCGCTGTTTCCTTCCTTGAGATCGAACCTCCCACGCCCGGTGGCTCTATGACCCCGGTGAGTGGGTTGAGCCACCGCCGAGGATGGAGAGTCTCCCTCCTCCCGAGGCGGAAGCCGCGCCCCGAGGGTGGTGAGCTAGGCCACCCTCGGGCGGCGGAGGTCTCTCATCCGAGGTCGGGTGAGCTAAGCCACCCCGGGCGAGACGGAGATTTGGGGTTGAATCCGAGCCTTAGGTTGGCCGATGATGACGGGGCCCATGGTTCGCGCCTTGTAAAGGTCCCCGACCTTGTCCTCCGTGAGCGTAGCGAGCTCTTTCGTCGCGGTGACTCCAAAGGGGCCGCCTCAGGCCAACTCCGCCTTCACGTAGGCGCCGTGGCTCTTAGGCCCGGTCCACCGTCTGTTGGGCCGCCCTTCTAAGCGGGATGATAGCAGCCGAAAGTTTCTCGGCCCCCGACGGGCCGACGATTTCTCGTTATATGAGAATGTCACGGGCCCGATATTTAGGACCCCGACAAGTCTACAGAATTGAATTTGTTTGTAAAGACTTCACCAATATATTTTAAATATTCATATTTAATTTCTGACTATAGTTTTCAAAATGAAAATATGAACTTAAAAGTAACATTATAACCCAAAAATATTATCACCTTCATGAATAAATGAACACTAACTTTGGTACGGGGTTTGAATTGAAATTGTATTTTAGTTGATATATGCGTGAATTCCTTTAGAAAATTTTAATTTAAAATTTACATGTGAAAAATAATTTTCATATAAATCAGCTTATTTGTATATAAAAAATATAGGAAACCACATTTCATAGAAGGCCCGAAAAGCATAGCCATAGTAGTTCAACTTTGAACTTGAACAAAAGTGGAGAGTCAAGCGAGCAGTTTTCTGTTGGACCGCGACGGTGCCAACTGGCAACAATCTGTGCGTGCACATGCGCCCAAGCGTGATGTAAGGCGGACCCAAAAACAAGAAATGAGCTAGGGCGGATGACTAAGTACAACTACAAAAAGTTCACCGATATAACCGGGTTTCTAGCATATAATTGAACAAACAAAAGTTACAAAAAAGAAGTTTGTAGGAAACATACCAACAAGTGTGGTAAACTCATGCTATCTAATCACTTTTCCGATGCCGCTTTGCAGGTAATCTCATCTTTCGATCTTTCATGGATTGAAAAGTCCTCTTGACTTTCTCGGATCAAGTGCTCTAAAAATATCCTTCTCAATGTAGCACAAAGCCAAGTCATTAAGCCACTCATCATTCATTCTCGTTTTTCGCAAATCAGTCTTTATTATTTTCATGGTCGAGAAAGCTCTTTCAACCGATGCCGCTGCCCTTTGGAAGAAGCAATGCTAGCTCAATGATGCGATAGACCAACGGAAATAAAAAGATTTGCCTTTTACTCGTCGACCAACTTTATGGCCAAACTTGCAAAATCATGGCAAGCTCTATAATCATCAACTCTTCGCACATGTAAAATGAATGTCTCAAGTTCATCCCTTATATTAGAACGATCAACAATTGAAAAATCTTGATCATAGATCTCCGTTAGACGAGCAATCTTCTCGACATTAAACATAGAGAATGAATCTCTTGGATCAAGACAAGAGAAGCAAATGAGTAACTCGATGATACCTCATTGAAGCGATGATCCATCTCTCGTGAGAATAGCATCAAGTGCGGCCAAGAAAGTGTCAACTCGGTAATGATGTTCTTTAGTTATCAAGTCATCATCAAGCCTTGATCGACCCCATCTTGGTCTAAGCTCACTTGAAATCTGGCAACTTTATCCTTTTGCTAAACAAAAGGATTTCACTTCTTCAAACAATGGCTCCCACCTTCATTTCTCAAGTTTACCAAACGTGTTTTGACATCAACAAGCAAGGACATGGCCTGAATTATATTCGATCCTTCTTTTTGTAGCAAGAGAGATAACTCATTAGTAATACTGAAGCACTTTCAACATCAACTTCATATTTAGAACAAAGGTAAAACTCTCCATTTTTTTTCAACAAACCGCTGCTCTACTGTGATTGCGTTCATCCCCATGAACCATAGACAATTACCTTCACAAATGTATCCCACATGTTCTCAATACGAAGTAATGTGGTGAAATGAGAACCCCATCTTGTATCACCGGTCTAACCAAACTAGTTCGTTGATTCTTCCCTTTCCCGAAAAAATCTCTCCACTATCCAATTTCTCTAAAATTGTATTACGATGTTCAGCAATCAAGCTATCTTTCCTTCTACAAGATGAACTAGCACTAGTCACAATCAAACTCACATAGTTGAAGAAATCGAGAATGTTGAACAACAAGTTGAAACAAAGAACAATTACTAGTCGCAAAATCGATGAGCAAAGCAATGGACATAGAAAGCATGTGGGTTTTCATCACGAATTTGTTTTTGCAAACCGTTGAATTCACCTCTCATATTAGATGCCCCATCATATCCTTGCCCTCGAAGTCTATTAATGGATAAACCATATTCATCAAGAACATCGATCAATGCCTTCTTCAATGAGAGAGATGTTGTGTCCTCCACATGTTTAAGCCCCAAAAACCTTTCTACCACCATTCCTTTGTCATTGACAAACCTGCAGACCAATAGTAATTATTATCATTTAGAAACGTAACTATTTACAAAACATCAATTAAATAGTAACCAACCTCACAATCACAACCATTTGCTCCGCTATTGAGATGTCACGAGATTCATCAATTAGAACTGAAAAAAAGTTTGTTGCCAATCTCTTTCTTTATGACTTTCTTTACCTCCCTCGCAAAACTCTTACACATGTCCTTCTGAATCTTGTGAGAAAGCATTTTGGCATTTAATGGACATAACTCCTCAAATGCAAGTCGTACCTCCTCATTCCTTTTTTGTGCCACTCAATCATCTCTAAGAAATTGCCCCTATTTAAGGAAGATGGAGATTCATCGTGGCCTCTAAATGAATGTGCTTGTGCAATAAGAAAACTTGCAACATCTAAGGAAGCTGTCACACGTGTTTCATATTTCGTTTCCTCGCATCAGCACTATGAGCCTCGATCCGATGTGTGACACTTGCCCTCTCATTCTCAAAAATCTTCACAAGCTGTCCTTGCTCTATTGTGACAACTTGTCGGGCCACCAACATGCTGGAAATCCATTATATGCATTTTTCCAGCCAGACCCTTCTTTACTGAATGCATCATGACCAAAATGTGTTTCTAATGGCTGTTGCTTAAAAAGAAAGCAATGGAAGCAAAATGCTGCATCCTTGGCCACACTATATTCCAACCAATCAAATTGTTCTAACCAATTCTTTACAAACGCCCTCTTATCATTTGGCTTCTTAGGAAAATTATGGCCATAAGGTTTGGTTGGTCCCTTAACCAAATAAGCCCTCCTAACATCATCTCTAATGTCCGGATGGAATTGATCAATTGCTACACGAAGGGCCGGATCGAAACTATATGAACATCCGGGTTGAAAACCTTAATACCTTCCGCATCCCGCTCAACACACACAATCTGCTTTTGCACCGAATGTGGCTCTTCTTGTCTCTCGAAGTTTCAAAGAATGCCAAACAACACTCGTAACATTGCCGCTTTCATGAGTACTTGGCCCTGAAGTTGCTTCCGCTGCGCAGAATTTGTACTAGGAAAAAAGCTTTTCAAATCTGCAAAAATCAATTGATTTGCAATGAGAGATAAATTCCAACCTATTTAATTGACAAATAATTTGCAATAAATTATTGGCACTTGTGGCATTAGCATACCTAATTTCTTATACCGCTTTGGGGCTCTGGTTGGGGGCTTTGCGCGGCAGCAGCCGGCGTCCTCGCTGCAGCTTCATCTCCTCCCCATCCATCTCGCAAATCTGCTGGCTGCTGGCGCGCTCTCGCTGGCCGCTTCGGCCGCCGGCCGCTAGAAGACCGACGACGGGAAGGAAGGGAAGGGAAGGGAAGGGAAGGGAAGGGGCCGCTAGAGGACCGACGGCGCGGTGGAGGCGGAGTGGAGGCGCGCGCCGCGGAGGAGTCGCGCCGTCGCGGGTGCCGGCGGGCGATTCGCGCGTGATCGCGCCCCTGCCCTTCACGCTTCACGGACGCCAGCCCTAGAGGCGTAATGGGCCAAAAAAATGGGCCGCCTTGTTGTATGAGAAAAGGCCCATAAGCGAGGTGGACGGGATTTGCGTGAGCGCTGGCTGCCGCCGCCGGATTGCTTCGCCGCCGCCGCCGCCGCCGGAGACAACAGGGTACTGGGGTTCTCGCCGGAGACCACCTAGGGCGGCCGCCCCAGCTCGCCCTACTGGTCGGTCCGCCAGTGCAAGCGTCTCGGCCCCACACAAACTCGAAGGCAGGCGGTTACAAAACGGGACGGTCGCCCCCAACATCCATTTCGTTCGGCATTCTCTGACCCTGGCCGTCGCCACATGTGAATCCCTCAGCGTCAGCCACCTCACCGAGCACCGCTCGCCGGGAGAATCCCGCAGCCGCCGCCACGCGCGAGATGAAGCGAAAACAAGGAGGAAGCGACGAGGACGCCCAGCGCTGCCCCCGCACCCAACGTTCGTCCTCGGGCGCTGCCTCTTGTGCGGGGTGAAGAAGGACGCGGAAGTGGGTGCTCCCGGAGTCGCCGTTGGGCACGAGACGTTGAAGCAAGGAGGAGACGGCGGCGGCGATGACGACAGCGACTCTGCGCGCTGCCCCCGCACCCTGAGATCGTCCAGAGTCTCGGCTACCACTTCGGGGTGATGGAGGCGGACGCAGGAGGAAGCGCCTCCGGAGTCACCGTCGCGAACATGGACAGGCGGATGGGGTGCAGGCAGCTTTGGCGGCGGCGAAGAGCGCTGCTCCCAGAGTTCCCTCGGCCCCTGTACCTCGCGCTGTGTGCTACCCTTCCTCGGCCTGGGCGGGACGAAGGAAGAAGCGAGCGCGGAAAGAGGCGCGTCTAATGAGATCCACGACTGCCCCGCGGCGGTTCCGGCCTCAACAACGAGGACGTTGACGAGCATCCCGCGCGCGTCCGATCTGGAGACCCTCCTGCGCGCGAGGAAGCTGACCCTCATCCTGGACCTAGACCACACGCTACTCAACTCCACAGGTCTCGACGACCTCTCCCCCGCCGAGCAAGCTAAGGGGTTCATGCCCGACAGAAGCGGAGACCCCCGCATCGGCCTCTTCCGGCTGGAATCCAACAACCTTGGCATGTTCGTCAAGCTGCGGCCGTTCGTGCGAGGCTTCCTGGAGGAGGCGAGCTCCATGTTCGAGATGCAGGTGTACACCCTTGGGAATGAGGGCTACACGAAGGCGGCCATGGACCTGCTAGACCCGGATGGCGTCTACTTCGGCGGCAGGGTCATCGTGTCCGTAGAGGAGCTGACCAAGGGGTACACGAAGAACCTCGACGCCATACCAGGAGCCGACCCCGTCGCGACGGTGATCCTCGACGCGCTCGACATCAAGGATTATGCCTGGTCGGGGCACCAAGACAACATCATCCTCACGGACAGGTACCGCTACTTCGCCTCCACCTCCGCCGAGGACATCCCCTCCCTGGCGGAGCAGGGCTTGGACGAGGTGGAGGACGATGGCTCGCTGGCCGTGGCGCTGGGTGTCCTAAAGCGTGTACACAAGGCCTTCTTCGACGGCCACGGCACAGACGTTAGGGAGGTGATCAGGGAGTTGCATCGCAAGGTGTTGTCCGGGTATACGGTGGCGTTCAGCTATCTGGAGAGATCTCTGGAGGTCTTCCCCCATTACACCCTCATGTGGAAGTTGGCCGAGCGCCTCGGCGCTACTTGCCAGAAAGACGTCGACGAGGCGGTCACCCATGTCATTGTGGAGGATCCGGGGACCCAGAAGGCGCAGTGGGCGCGGGACAAGGCCAAGTTTCTCGTCAACCTGGAGTGGATCAATACGATGGGTTTCTGGTTGTGCTGGCAGGATGAGCAAGGGTTCCCGGTGACCGCCATGGGAGTTGGGCGACGTCACGCCGTGCGAGATCCGAGCCTACTGGATCCGAGCGTACTGTACAACGCGGCATTGGGATTGGACAAATTGAGGAATTGCGTGTCACTGAAGTGGAAGCGGTACCAGGAGAACCTCGACCACGAGGATTGAATGGCGCAAATCCTTGGTGTTGCTTACTGTACGTACTAACCTGATTGATGAGAATTGTTGCAGCGGGTAGTCTTTGTTGATTTCACTCCGGCCAGTCTTTGTGTTGAAAAAACTCGTAGTAGTGATTGTCTCAGTTCAGTAGGTTCAGCGGAATGTCATTCTGCTTGGTTACTCTCAGGTGTTCGATAGCAACTCCGAGTTTGAACTATGAAACCATCCTTACGCTGATGCGTTGTTTTTCTGTCTCTGACACTTATGCAGTGCATTTTCTGTCTCTGACCCTGATGCAAGTGCATTTTCTGTTTCTATTACTATACAAATTATATTTTGATGATGTTTTGTACATCACGCTTGTGCCACATTGTTCGTTAACCCCTGTATTGATATATATGTCATATGGCTCGATGTACTACAGTTAAACTCTTAGATGATGATTGTGTATTGGTAGGCTTTCGAGACTTAAATGCTTCAAACTCTTAGATTCAAAGTTTCGCACTCGATTTTTCATTATTTATTTTCCTAATCGAAGGATGACACGTGGTTTTGTTCCCCAACTTCAGCAACTCGAGTACAAGAAATCAAGTAATGGTTACCTTATTACTCAATTGTTGAACATAGACCTTCAAATAACAGTCGTCCATGCTTCATCAACTGATTTCAGGGCTAAGCATACATTTTGATCCAACTGTGGCAATGCCACGCAGTCAGTCATTTCCAACAAAGGTCAGCCTGCAATTTTGAAAATCCCCGTAGTAGTGATTGTCTCGGTTCAGTAGGTTCATCGGAATGTCATTTCTGGTCGGTGCTCGATTCCAACTCCTAGTTTGAACTATGAAACCATCTTGACGCTGATGCATTGTTTTTCTGTATTCTGACGCCTATGCGGTGCATTTTCTATCTTTGACGTTGATGCAAGTGCATTTTCTGTCTCTTACTGTACAATTTATATTTTTGTGATGTTTTGTACATCACGCTTGTTGGCTTGAGGCACAATGTTAACGCCTGTGCTGATATGGATCCATGTACTGCAGTTAAACTCTTAGATGATGATTGTGTATTCGTAGGCTTTTGAGACTATGCTGCAAATACAGTAAAGTAAAACTTCGCTCGAGCGATTCAAAGTTTCTCATTATTTATTTATATTTGTTTGTTTGCCTCATCCAAGGATGGCACATGGTTTTGTTCCCCAACTTCAGCAATTTTATTAAGCTAGTTTTTTTAGTTTTTTGTTTTGCCTTTGTGTTAAACTCTCTTTTGTAATCAGCTTGGTTACTTGTTAATAAAAATTTAAGTAGGGGCTCATCTGCCCTCCTGTTCTTTCAAAAAAAAAAAAAAAAACTTCAGCAATTTTAGAGGTAGTATTTGGAGTTTTTTGCAGAGGAAGAGCAGGAAGAAGGGATTTGATCTAGACCTCTTTATATGTATACATGAATGAAATCAAGTAATGGTTACCTTTAGGTTACTTTAGTTGTTGTACAGACAGACCTTCAAAGAACCGTCGTCCATACTCCAAATAGTGTATGTTAAAGTTGTACTTGCAATATAAATTTGGGATAGCTATTGGTCCATCAACTGATTTCAGGGTTAAGCATACATTTGGATCCAACTGTGGCAATACCACAAACATAATCTCAGTGACTTAGTCAATAATTTCCAACAAAAGACAACCTGCAATTTTGACTATTTTTTTCTAAAAAAAAAACTATGCGCTTTGAACCTAGCTAGACATATAATAAAATTCTAAACAAAAAGCAAATTACAAATCGAAGTCATTGTTCCCTAACGACGGCGACATACGGTAGTTCTACGGAGCCCATGTACAGCTTGCCGCCTTCCCTCTCCACCACCTCCGTCGGCCTCACGCTCTTGGGCCCTCTCATCACCTGGAGCACCTGACCGTCGGCCCCGACCCTCACGGCGAGCAGGTGGCTGTCCGGACCAAAGGGCAGCTCCATTTTCTCCCTATGCAGCGCCACCCAGAACCCACCTCTGCCGTCGGCCCTCACATTGTCAGGGTAGCCCGGCAAGTCGGCGAGGTGCTCAGACGTGCCGACCTTGGGACCCTTGATCCAGTACCTGAGCAGCTTGCATGGTCCGGTGAGCGCGACCACGAGGTGTGTCCTATCGGCGCTAATGGCGAGGCCATTCGGGTACGTGATGCCGGCCTGCAACACGGTGACTTGGCCCGTCTTGGGGTCGTACTTCATGAGGCGGCCGGACGAGTCGCCGGTGGCCGTGACCCTCTCGTGTTGCGACCGCGGGTAGTTCATGCTGCTGTCAGTAAAGAACACGTCCCCGGTGACCTGGTCCACGTCGACGCCGTTGGTGAAGCGGAGCGGCACGCCGTCGACCTCCGAGGCGAGCACCGTGGCCTCGCCGCCGCCCGGGCCGACGCGCATCAGTCCCTTTGTACGCGTCCGCTATGTAAAGGTTGCCAGACTGACGGTGGAACCGCAGGCCAAGCGGGCGGCCGCACTTGCTTTCGGTGAGCTCCGCCGGCCGAGTCCTGGACGCGGTGCAGGCCTTGGCGTCGTAGCCCGGGCTGTACGCGTACGTCGACCAGCCGCGTGCGAACCCGTTCCACTTGAGGACCCGGCCGTCCGAGACGCCGCTGTAAGGACCGGCGCCGGCGCCGTCGAAGGCCACGCTCTCCGGACCGCGCAGCATGGATCCCCGAAGCGGCAGGTGCTTGCTCCGCTGCCGTCGATGGTGCTTGTTTCGGAGATTGGGCGAGCCGCACACGGCAGGAGCAGCAGCACGACGGCGAGGCACCAGATCGCCAATGTCCCAGCAAGCTTGTTCCCCGTGCAGATCGCCATGGTTTCTTCTGTTTACGTGGGGCTTTGGTGACTTGGACCTTGGCGTTGGTTCGCTGAAAGCTCTGGTTTGGTTGAGAGAATCGCTGGGTGTCTCCTCCTTTTATGTGGCCTGGGCGAGTAGTTTCTTTCCGAGTCGAACAATGGACTCGGACTCGGACTCGGTGTCCCGGATGTTCCGATTTAGCCACGTCTCCGTTTGCCTCTGGGCTGTGTGCCTGCGTACATGTTGCAAACGGAAGAACGGAAGCAAATTGGAATTTACTTATACTCATCAGGAGCGGATGAAATATGTTGCCTCCTAGAGAACGAAACAGAAATACAACAAATGCTTGGTAATGACAACCTTGAAACATGGTGGACAGCATTGTGCAGAGGAGCAAGGACACAACCACTAGACCATCGAAGAACACAAATCATCATATACACAACCAGGAATATTTGAAAGGGAAGAAGCAGACACAATCAAGGTGGATGTTACCAACTACGCCTACTATTATAGTTCCTCTGCATTCCCCATGTGTGCAGGACTGTCAATTGATGAAAATAATTTCCCTCTCATGTTCTCTTTGTTTGCAGCCCCTACTGCTTGCAAAAACATTATTTTCCTTTACTCCTAAAAAAATGGCAGAACACCTGCCGAGTTGCGCACACAGATGGAAGATATTTCTACACGACACAAGCTTCATTACCTCACTCTCATTATTTGTGATTTCAAAAGTTTTGGATCGAGGAGCACTCGCCACAGGATGCAAAGCAATAATGAAGTTCTGATGACACTAGAGAAGGCAGAAGAATAGCGTGAAATTAGCCCAGGTACCACATATAACCTTTTTTTTTACTATATATAGACAGCTTGTGTTAGTGGAGAACATTTGTCTCAACTGTAATACCTCATAATCGATACTCCGTACAAACAAATGAAGAAAGCAGAAAATTAATATAACTTTGTATTATTTAAGGGGTTGGTTAAATTAGCAAGTTAAATGGTTGGGCAAAGATTTGTGTTCAAGCCCAAGCCAGAATAACTAGGCACAAATTTTGACTAACAAAAGCCAAGCACACTTGAAATTGTGGGTTAATATGCCCCATTCTAGCTCATTCTTTAATTGGAATCAACTGCCCCCTCACATTTCTTCCGTGCTGATGGATCATCTACGAATGTAAGAACAAACGTATGCATCCGACCATCAGGACACTGAACATAAGGCAGAAATGAGATATCCAATGGTAGTTTAACTGAATCTACAATAGGGCACCTGCTCATTATTTAACAATGAACCAACAATTGATAGATTTGTGTTTTTTAGTACAACTGGTTCCGTTGGCTGGGTGGGTTGGGCTGCATCCTACTGGGCCTCGGGTACAACTGAAAGAGTTGGGCCTCACAAGCGCCTCGCTTTTCTTTTCCATCCGACGAAGTGGCATCGGTTTCCACTGCAAGGAGCCGCGAAGACGGCCAGCGAGCGGGCACAACAACAGTTGCCTTCCACCGCCGCCGCTCCAACGCCCGCGCTCGCTTCGTTTTGGCGTTCCTCGGCCACCGCCTCGATGGCAGGACGAGGGTCCCGCCGCCGCCGCTTTCGCCGCCGCAAGGGCACGGCCAAGCAAGGAGGGAACGGCGACGGCGGCGGCGGCGGCGACGCGCACTGCCCGCCGCACCCCGGATTCGTTAGCGGCGCAATGGAGGAGGACGCGGAAGGAGCCGCCCCAGAGTTCCCCTCGTTCCTGGCCCGTCGCGCCGCGTGCTCTCCTTCCTGGGCCTGGGCGCGACGGAGGAGGGGGAGCGGAAGGAGGCGCGTCTGGGAAGATCCGCGACGGCGCCGCGGCGGTCCCGGCCTCGACGACGACGACGTCGACGAGCATCCCGCGCGCGTCCGATCTGGAGACCCTCCTGCGCGCGAGGAAGCTGACCCTCATCCTGGACCTGGACCACACGCTGCTCAACTCCGCGTCGCTCGACGAACTCTCCCCGTCGAGCAAGCCAACGGGCTCACGCGGCACGCCAAGGGTGACCCCGCCGCTGGCCTCTTCCGCTTGGGCCTCGCCCGCTGTCGCATGCTCACCAAGCTGCGCCCCTTCGCGCGGGGATTCCTGGAGCAAACCAGCGCCATGTTCGAGATGTCCGTCTACACACTGGGCGACCGGGGCTACGCGAGGGCGGCCGTCAAGCTGCTGGACCCGGACGGCGCCTACTTCGGCGGCAGGGTCGTGTCTAGCGGCGAGTCCACCAGGTCGGACAGGAAGAGCCTCGACGTCGTCCCGGGCGCCGACGCCGCTGCGGTGGTAATCCTCGATGACTCAAGCCACGTCTGGCCGGAGCACCAGGAGAACCTGATCGTCATGGACAAGTACCTCTACTTCGCCGATAGCTGCGGGGACGGGGTGAGCTCCTTGGCGGAGCTGAGGCGCGACGAGAGGGAACACGACGGCGGGCTGGCTGTGGCGCTCCAGGTCCTGACGCGCGTCCACCAGGGGTTCTTCGACTCCGTCCTCGGCGGCCGATGCTCCGACGTCAGGGAGGTGATCAGGACCGTGCGGCGCGAGGTCCTGCGTGGCTGCACGGTGGCATTCAGCCGGGTCATCCCGCTCAAGGACGTCGCCGGGGACCACCCCATGTGGAAGCTAGCCGAGCAGCTGGGCGCCGTGTGCGCGGCCGACTTGGACGCCACGGTCACCCATGTTGTCGCGGTGGATCGAGGGACTGACAAGGCGCGGTGGGCGCGGGATAACGGCAAGTTTCTGGTCAGTCCCAAGTGGATCATGGCGGCGAATCTCCGGTGGTGCCGGCCGTCCGAGGAAAAGTTCCCAGTCACCCATTGCCATGGACGTTGAATATTTACTGCAGGATGGTGTCGCTGTCGTCAATACTTCATGCCTCGGATCGTTGAGATTGCCTGCACTTGCTAGTTTTGATTCACTCACCTAACCTGGTCGTTGAGGGCTGTGTGGTTCGTCGATTCCAATTAGGGCATGCTCCTTTTGAAAATGGAGTATCATGTACTTGAAGGATCGCGCATTCATAGGTCAGGTCTTCGGTATAATGAAGAAACTCTGTAATCTATTCGATTACTCTCGTCAGATATTCAGAAACCAGAAGTTCAGAATCAGAACAGGGAATCTGAAACTTCAAGGTACTCCTATTCAGTTACTGCGTGTGATGTGGATATTCAGTCTCAGTGATATTGTGTGACAGAATGTGGGTAGATGACTTTGCATGATCTTTTACTTCACTGCAACAGGATGAAACACATTACTTTTTCTGACAAAAAAATAACAAGGGTTTTTTTTTCGCAATTGAAAAATAACAAGTGTTCACATGATTAGCCTGCATTAGTGACCTGCCCCCCCGCTGCTGCTGTATGTCTTAGCATAATTATGTGTTTTGCTTATGATTGGCTTTGGCATTGATGTTCTTGATCTACATCCCGGTTCTGATTCTGATTGCCTGCACTTACTAGTTTTGATTCACTAACCTAACCTGGTCGTTGAGAGCTGTGTAGTTCATCGATTCCACTTAGGGCATGCTCCTTTTGAAAATAGAGTATCATGTACTTGAAGGATCGCGCATTCATGTAGTAGGTCAGGTCTTCGGTATGATGAAGAAACTCTGTAATCTATTCAATTACTATCGTCAGATATTCAGAAACCAGAAGTTCAGAACATGGAGTCTGAAACTCAAAGGTACTCCTATTCAGTTACTGTCTGTGATATTGTGTGACAGATTGAGAGGTTAAAGAATGTGGGTAGATGACTTTGCATGATCTTTTACTTCACTGCAACAGGATGAAACACATATTACTTTTTTTCTGACAAAAAATAACAAGGGCTCACATGATTAGCCTGCATCAGTGACCTGCCCCGTCTGCAGCTGTATGTCTTAGCATAATTACGTGTTTTGCATATGCTTGGCTTTGGCATTGATGTTGTTGATCTACATCCCGGTTCTTTTGTGTCCAAAAGACCAAAATACATGTCAAAGTTGCCTTTCAACTGTGAATTCGATTTGGAAACAAACAGTCGTAGGATAGCATGAAAGTCAAAACTTCCTGGTTCGTATATCTAAATATCCTACTCTTAAGTCACTAACAGTGATGGCATAAGGTAATTCCGTTGTACCCTTGTGTTGCCTTCGCCTTCCCTATCCAGCATCCATCTCCTCGGCTGCCAAACCTATGCTTGATGCAGATGCCTTGTCATGATTAGTCTATACAACCTCTGTTCAGGTACTGTCAAGTGTTCAGAATAGGAAGTATGATAATGTAGGGCATCCAGTTACTGTCAATGACGCAGGGCACACTCTGAGTTAAAATGCAAAAATTTTGGAATTTGGAAGGTTTTAATGTAGCATAATGTGATGGTGTTAATCAGATATCAAAGAATTCCCTTGCATTAATAACATGTTGTATTGCTATTCTATCTTAATTTTCTTCGGATGACTCCATGTATGGGTTGATGTACTTGAGATAATCCGTCGTCCATATTACAATTTTAAATAGCAGAGCTACAATGACACATCTAGATATTCACAAACAAAAATTAGCATGGGCATTTCAAAGAAAAGTACGTTTGAACATCTCAATTTTGAAATTGATTTTTTAAAACGAATTCAAATGGAAGAACTTCCAACATGAAATCGAAAAATTATAAAAACTTTATAGTTGCCAACTTCTTCATTTGAAAACATCATGTGGGCCTAATTGGGTAGATAGGCCTTTTAGCTGCCCAATGGCCGACAGGTCCTAGATGGCCTCAGATTGAAAAACCACCAAAATGAAAGTTATAAATTTATGACACTTTATAGTTGACCATTTTTCATTTGAATTTGTTTAGAACCTAAAGGATCAATTTACAAATCGATTTAGCATAATACGTGGGGAACCAAAATGAATTATAGACAACATTGAAAAAGGCAAGGGTACATGTGAGGGGAGGTCGCGATTTGAATCCCCCAGCTGCGCTGATTTTCACGTGAAAAATGATGCGACATGCGACTTATTCATTTTAAATCAAAATGTCGTGGAAAACAACGTTTGGATATACCAATTTTGAAATTGAATTTTTTTAAACGTTTTCTTACGGAAGAACTACCAACATGAAATCGAAAAAAAGTTATGAAACTCTCGTAATTGACAATTTCTTTATTGGAAAATATCTTGTGGGCCCAATCGGGCAAATAGGCCTTTTTAGCCGCCCAATGGCCGGCAGTTCCTAGATGGCCTTGGATTGAAAAAACACCAAATGAAAGTTGTAGATCCGAAAAGTTATGAAACTTTATAGTTGACCACTTTTTATTTGAATTCGTTTAGGACCTCAAATAATCAATTTACACTCCGTTTAGCATAATACGACGTAGGGAACCAAAATGGTTGACGGAATATGATGTAAAATGAGAGGGTACGTCTGCGAGAGGAGGTGGCGGATTCGAATCTCGCCAACTACGTAGCGCGTGATTTTCGCATGAAAAATGCCGCGACTTCCGACTTTTTTTAATTTTAGAATCAAAATGCCATAGAAAACTATGTTCAAATATCCCAATTTCGAATTAAATTTTTTAAACAAATTGTATTGAATAACTATGTGGACACGATACCCATAGGTTACTTCACAAAGAGGATCATGGGCCCATGGTTTCACAATCGAAGCGCGGAAGCAAAGCTACAACGACTTCAATCGTAATCGGGATTGAACTTAGTCGGATCGCGTAGTAGAACATAGGAGTTTGAGACCTACTCAAATAGTTCTGCTTGTATCCGACTAGGCCCACAAACAACCCCTTGGCCCCTTCCTCCATATAAAAGGTGACCGAGGGGGCACCTCTTGTAAACACACAACTTAGACCAATCAATCCAACAATGGGTTAACGTCAACCGAACGTAAAGGCTTTTACTCGAGCAAGATCGAGGGCCCGAACCAATATAAAATCGCTTGTCAACTGCACACAACCGCCGGGTTCCGGGTATTTTTTTGAAGACTTTTAAGTTGACAGCTTTATTCATTTGAAAACATCACATGGTCCCAATCATGCAAGTAGGCCTCCAAACCGCCCAATGGGCAACATGTCCTAGATATGTAAGTAGGCTAAACAAACATTTAGGCGAATAGTGCCTAAAAGAGCTAAAATGACCTACAATTTGAGATAGAGGTAATATAAGTTTATAAATTTCGTACAAGAGAGGTGTTAGAAAATAAATTGAGAGACAATTTGCATCCCAAAGAGGCCTTTAAGCTGCCCAATGGCCGACAAGTCTTAGATATGTAAGTAGGATAAACAATCGTTTAGGCGAATCTTTTGCCTAAAAGAGCTAAAATGACCTAGAATTTGAGATAGAGGTAATATAAGTTTATAAATTTTGTACAAAGCGAGGTGTCGAAAAATAAATTGAGAGACAATGTGCACCCCAAAGATAAATAATTTTGATTAGTTATTGTTTACACTAAAAACAAGCCTCAAGGTGGTTTTGACCATTGTTGGTATTTGATAAGCCTACGAAATATTTATAATAATCCGCAGTTTAACGGATACTAGTGAGCATTTCACCGGGAGAGGGTTTTAATATCGAATCCACGGGGGAGGATGGTGTGAGGTAACTAAAGATTATAACTAATCCCCGAGCAAAGGGTCAAGGAACCAAGAAGATAAAGAGATAAGGAGATTTCTATGGTTATCTAATTCTTATCCTTGTAAGCATATGTTGGTATTGTTTTTAAAGGGAAGCATCCAAAGAAAAACATGGGCGAAACATGCAATCCTCCCAACTTACATGCCCAACTTGTCTTATAGACGGAGGGTGGATTCCAAAGGACTCAACAGACTTGTCACTCCCGCGATCTACCACACGACCCGGAATATAAGGTGTCATCACAAGCAACCTCGCCTAGGCACCACGCCTAAACCTAAGCTACCCCTCTAATCTATAGGGTCCTATAGATTAAAGTACTCAAACAAGAGTTGTGAACAATAAGAACAATAAGAACATTTACTTACTCAAATAAGGAGTTGATCCACCATAGAAGTCTCGGAATCAAGTACCAGTGTTACTTGATTCCGATGGTACAAGATGTAGAGGAGTCACCGACAGGTCCGGTGCTTCCTCAGCAGCTCTTCCCATCACCAACACTTTAACTCTAGGAACAAGATTAGCTCTAGTCTCTCTCATGAGAACTATGGCTCTAATCTCCTCTTAACTCTTACTCTTGATTAGATCTAATCCACTTCTAATTACATGTCTAATTGTCCTTCACTAATCTCTTAGAGAGAGTTGATCCTTACAAGGGACCCCTCTACAACTAAGAGATAATGAGATAGAATGAGATAATGAGATAGAATGAGATAATAATGAATTAGGGTTTAACCCTGGGGTCAGGGGGTCTTCTTATATAGGCCTTGGCGATGAACGATAGCCCTTGGATCAAACCGACCTTGGCAACGGTGTAGATACAACCTCAAAGTCGGTAGTAAACCGACCTAGAAAGGAGAGGTCGACAGGGGTGGCCCACCCGGGCCGGCCTAGTTGGCACTTGGCGGCGGCCGGGGTGGCATCTTTGTAGGGTCGAGATGGGGACTAGAGGGGGGGTGAATAGTCCTTTCTAAATCTAATTGCGTCGGCTAAACAAATATAATGCGGAATTGAAACTATTCGTTTAGCCAAGACTTCACCCCTCTAGCTATGACTCTAAATCACCTCACAAAAGATCCTACACAAAGCAAATGAGGTGATAAGCCTAGCTTGAGCTCCTAACCGTTTTCTATTGCAAGGTCACACAAACCTATGCACTAGTACTTCAAACAAAGGTGAGCTCCTACACAATTCTAATGAGCAAAAGCACAAAGCCAACCTAAGCTCACTAGATGCACAATGGACAAGGCGACACACGCCTAACCCAAAGGCTCAAATTACTTAGCTACACAAACTAAGCAAAGCAACTAACAAGCTACACAAGCTAGTAATTGCAAGAGCTACTCCACAAGCACAAGCACAAGATATATATGAATGTACATACAAAGCTTGTGATTTGGAGAATGCAAACCACCGAAAAGAGTAGACAAGTTGACACCGTGATTTTTATCGAGGTATCGGGAAGCTTGCCAACTTCCCCTACTCCTCCTCGTTGTGTCGACCAACACCTTGGGTGGTTCCTTTGGTGTTTCACCTAGATGGTTCTTCGGTGTGACTCTCCGATCACTTGCCTCTCAAGGCACGCCCGCAAGGCACCGCAAGACACCACTCTCAAGTGAGCCTATCACAAGGCACCGCAAGACACCACACTCACAAGTGAGGTAACTCAAAGACACGCTCTAGTAGTGATGCTCTTCGCGATCCCCCAAAGGTGAGCTCGAACCTCTCACAAATCCTCCTTCGAGCACCGCACAATCTCCGTTGCGTGCTTCACGAAGTCTCTTGCCACCAAGCCGTCTAGGAGGTGGCAACCTCCAAGAGCAACAAGCACACCGGCTTGCAACACGATCACCTAGTGCCACGAATGCGATCTCTCAACGCAAATGCACTAGAATCACTCCTCACTTTGATTTGGATGAACTCTATCAATCACAAGTGAGTGGGAGGGTTCTCAAGCACCACAACACAAGCCACCAAGGCCCAAGTGTGCTCGGACCAACAAGGTCGGGTATGTGGTGTATATATAGCCCCCAAGTCAAATAGAGCCGTTGGGAGGAAATCCCGGCCTTCTCGCTGGCCGGGACGCTGGGCCGACCGGACGCACCAGGGGGGTCCGTCCAGGCGTCGGCCGATCGCGTCCGGTCACAAACGACAAGCAACCTGGCCCACGAACGGCGGCTGCCGGCGTCCGGTGCATGCTTCCGGTCGGCACGGATGCGTCGATCGCGGCGTCCGGTCCTCGCGTCCGGCCAAAACCGGCTGCGAGGGCTCTCGCGAACGCCCGACCGGAAGGGCCGGTCGGTCGCGTCCGGCCGCTGCACCGAAGCGTCCTGGCCGAAGCGTCCGGCCGACGATTTCCAAATAAAACTCCACCGAAACACCGACGCCTTCTCGCTTCGACATACTACCCATCAAGTATACCAAACTTGAGCACGAGGAATAGCATGTTTTCACCTCCAACTTGCATCCCAAGCAATAGAAAATATGCATCTCATTTTCTCGAAAGCGCCCGAATCCGCCTCGCAAGCTTCGGCGGGAGGATGAGCGGTTCCCAAACCCAACTCAACCCCGCAATCACCGCCGCCTTTGCAAATGTGCCAACACCACCAAGAGTACATCACCATGTGCAAGTGTGTTAGCATTTTCACAATCATTTCAAAGGTCGGGTTAGCTCTTTGTCACGCCACTCGATCCTAACACGTCGCAAAGTTAGATCGCACAAGTGGCACTAGATAACCGATATGCAAAACAAGTTTGCCCCTCTTGATAGTACGGCCATCTATCCTAAATCCGGTCATAAACTTCTCTAAGCACCAATGACCGGCGAAATGAAATGCCCTATAGGTTATACCTTTGCCTTGCGCATTTCCATTCCGCTCCATCTCCAAGTGCCGATGCAACATATGCACCAACACGATCACCAAATGATATGATCCACTTCATATCATCATGTGACACTATTGGTCCATCGATCTTGACCTCACTTGCTCTTCACCGCTTCGCGTCGGTCCGTCGGCGCCAAGTCTTGCCTTAAGCTTCACCGCCTCGCGGTCCATCGCTTTACCGCCTCGACTTGCCCTTCACACTTGCAACCGGTCCATCAAGCCAAGCCTTGTCTTGATCTTCACCACCTTGGTCACATGACTCGATGTCATGTTTCATATGCAATAAAGCTCCTTCATTGCACCATCTCATGTGAACTAATCTCCCGTGTATTAACTCAATCACACATTATTAGTTCACCTAATGTTGTCACTCAATTACCAAAAACCAAAGGGACCTTTCACATGCCACCTCGGCTTCCCGTCTGTTCTGGTGTCCTCTGGTATCTTCTAGAATGTTTTAGTCCACTTTTTGGGTTGAGTTACTTCACGGTCAAGTCTTGTCTTCATATGTCTTGTATATTCGGAACTTTCTCCATTCTTCTCTCAGTATTTATCGATTAAGTCCCCGAAAATATATAAATCACCAAAGCTCGTGGAATTATGTTAGTTAAACCCCTAGACTTATGTTGATATTCATTTTAAGCCTTTATTTCATGTTAGTTGACTAGTAATTTTATGCTATAACAGGTGTCAACAAGCTCCCCCAAGCTTACCCTTTGCTAGTCCCTAGCAAAGCCAAACTTAGCAATGGATCAGGAGTTGCTGCAACACTTTCACGCCTAAACAGTACACATGCTTTCAAACAAAATTTCTCCTCCAGATAAGAATAATTTGTTCATTCTTTAACCATGGAGCTTATAGCCTTTTCTTTGATCTTGGGCAATTGAAAGATAGAACAATCAAGTCAAGCTCTATATCTCAAACTCTTTGTTCAACTGTCGTCCTTCGGAGTTTTTGCAAGTTTTTAAAATAAAACTCAAAGTTCCTAGTATGACTCTCTCAAGTCTCTCATTTGTAGTATTTGTGGTTCCTCTCTTAAGGCAATAAAGTTTGTTTTGCCTTTCTCTCATAATATGTGGTATTTTTGGCTAAGGCAGTAGCACACTATGCCTTCTTCTCTCTCACCCTATATCTAAAGCTTATATGTGGAGTTCATAGGTGGAAGCAGACTAAACTTACTTACTAAGCATATATTGTAAATTCAAGCAATGGATCCAAAGTTACAAGTCACACTGATCAAGTAGTGCATGTGTATGGTGGAATGAATATGGTGGTAGGTGATGGTAGGGATATGGTAAGGTGGAAACGAATGAGGGAAATCTTACTTTTGCTCCTTGAGGAATCTTCTCTCTTTTTGGAACTTGAAAACTTTGAGAGAACCCCAGGTTGTATCTTTTTCTTTCTTTATTTTTCTTTTTATGGAGAGGCGAGCATCAAAGTACCCATTGTTTTCAGCGGACACTTGTCCATTTTTTTTAACTCTCCTTTATTCTTTCTTTTTTTTTTAGAGAGGTGGGTCCTACTCACCCTCGGACTTGTGTCCATTTTTCTCTCTCTTTTATTATTTTTAGAGATGTGGGCTCTACTAAGCCCTCGAACACTTGTTCATTTTTCATCTCTTCTATTTTGGGAGGTAGGCTCTACTCGCCCGTAGGACTTTTGTCCATTTTTCATCTCCCTTTCTCTCTCTTTTTTTTTTTTTAATCTACAATCCAGATCTCTTTTGTAATAACTTTTGAGAGATAAATAAATGTAATGGAGCTTTTGTAAGATATTGGCTAGCAATGAATGAGTGAATGGGTATAGAAAATATTTTTAGTTGCTCTCTCCTAGGATAGGAGTAGAACATTTTTGGTGGCTATATTGGATGTATAATGGGTGTATATGGTGGTGTAGTGATAGATGCGTACTTCTAGGATGGAAATAGCATATAAATGAGTGGAGTCGAGTGGAGTGAGATGGAATGATGTTGAGTGTAGTGGAGTGTACATGATCGGCATGACAAGTTTCTAAGGGTCAACAAAGATTGAACAAACTCAATGCAAAGCAAGCGACCTATATATATATGTTAAAAGGTTTTCCTAATCTAGGAAGCATGTATATATGGCTGTGATAGGAGGTTCCACACTCTGTCACACAAGAACTTATCATGTGCACTTTTAAAGTTTCAAAATAAATCTCCAGAAATCTAGTATCACTAGGAGTAAGATCAATATCGGATCGGACTCTCATATATCATATCCGTCAATTACTTAGACCTTAGAGCAAACAAATTGCAACCCACAGGTTTCGGGTTCGAGAAAATCTCAAGTCAAAGCGGTTTTACATTTAAGGCTCAAGAGAAATTAAGCTTGAAAGCTAGGTACTTGAAAAGTAATTACGGCGGAGTAACTATTCATCATTTCAATGCATGAGTTTTAGCTACTGAGAGATTATTTTATGTTGGTGGAAAAGAAAACTATGGTACACTCCTATTTATTTATTTATTCACACTCTAAAGATCACACTTCTACTAAAGACTTTTTAAACGACTTTATGAACTAGACTCTTAGCAAACTAAGCAAACCAAAATATTAGCTAATAATATAATAATATAATAGTAGAGATACTTATCGTGGTAATGGGGGTGCTCTCCCCAAGCCGGGATTGAAGTGTCGGGTTTATTGTGGGAGTTGAGGTAGACAATGATGAGGGTATCGCCTTATCATGTTTCTCTCCTTTAAATCTGCTGAACTCAAATAGACAAAAAAAGCTAGTGGAACTTGATTAAGCGTTAGTGGTTTGCCACATAAGCTTCATGTGTCTAAAGATTTTGAAGATGGATCATGATTATTTCCGGATAGAACTTCAACAAGATTTCTCCTCTAAATGTTTTTGGGATTTTATATATTTATATGCATGTAAAGAACTATAATGCAAATGCAACTAGATGAATGCATGATTATTTTTATGCCACCACGGTGAATATCCTTATGGGTTGCTATACACCACAAGATTATTCACATGGGGCTTGAGAATTTTTAATGCAATGCTAATGCAAAAATCTAAATATGCTAAAGGAAAATGATTATGCAATGCAAGGAAATAAATATGCTATGCACGATAACTACCGATCTTACCTTCCCGGCGAGGGTTCAATATTTTAAGTCCTTTGAACAAGACTTCTTACCTTACTCACTCCTCAAATGTATCATCTGATCTTGGTAGTCGCTGCGTCTCCCCGAGATAGCGATCTCGAGGATGGCATCACCCATGTTGCTTGCTTGTCCCATGGTTTGAAGTGAAATTTTGACAAAGTGGAAGCGAGCAACATCTTGTTTAGTGTGCGTGCTTTGGTTCGAGGACATTTCCTTGTAGAATTTTAGAGGAATAGCATACTCTCCCATGTTTTGCTCGAAGTATGTCCTGCTTGTAAAGACAAGGTAGAGATCAAGTGCATGGGCTCGTTGGTGGGAAAACACCAATGTAACCAAAAACTTTATTCGTTCTTCTCTTTACCTTAGGCACATTAAACAAGACAGATTTAATATTTACTTGTTTCATTTATGATGAGGGTGACAAGGTCGAAGATAGAACGTCAACGCTTTAATGATTATAACTATCTTGCAAAGCGGGATGAGCAACATTTTAATTTACATGATTAGGGATTATGAGATTAAGAGGGTAGTGTTCAAGAACAAAGAACTAAACATGCGAGAAGCTAAGCAAGATGGATAAGGTTAGGTTTTGGCTCTAACATGTTTGATTTCTTTATGAACATGCCATAATTAGGAGAAGCTTACCTCAAGATGTTACCTTTTATTAGAGTGTGACGGCACCAGTAACACCTTGTGGTTATTATTACCTTTTGCTTGGAGCTTTCATCATTTGGCTTCTTGTATATCTTGCTCCTAACTTGTCTCCTTTATTGCATCATCCTTTCTTTCTTCTCCTTTGAATTGTGTAAGACCTTTTTGCTCCTCTCATGATTTTATTCCTGCAGTATTAGTTGACAAAGACATACCCGAAGGAATATACAAGTAATTTTAAACAAGGGTAGATTTGTCATGGAGCTAAAGGTATCTTCTATTCTACAAAGGGTTTTGCATGTATATTTTAACATGTGCTCACTTGTTACTTTTTTTCTCTAATGGGAAATCTTAAGATTGATTTTGATGTATGACATTTATAAACATTCAATCTTAGAGAGACAAAGTATTATTGAGTAGAGGGATTGCAAACCAAAGATGTCGAGTGACGGTAGCTTGAGAAGAGGAAGAGAAACGTCAAATCTTTAGAGGAGTGGACCTTCCTCCCCATGCTCGAGCCTTCCTATCACTTGTACTTTAAATGTGAATGTGAACCATCCCTATTTGTGTGTTGCAATCACCATGTCTTTAGATGTTGTTCGTCCTTCTTGTTCTGCAAGGTTAGTGACCAAAAATATCCGAAGGGAACTTGTCCTAGGAACATGTTGTTGTTTTCTTTTAGCATGAGCCTTTATGTACTCAGATTTTTATTATTATTATTTTTAGAACATAAGACAAAAGTTGTATACAAATATGTGATTTATATTCACTTACCCGTGTCTTTGACGTTCTTGTGGCCCATTGCTTTGTCCATCTACTTCTGTTGAGTGTTTACTTTTCATGATCGTGGTGTATGGTACTCTTCTTCATAGAATAGACATAGCATAGATTCTTTTTTTTGCAAAATATTAGTGGACACATACCCGAGGGAGTATATAACATGGTTGAAACAGGGGTTGTTATCCGAAGTTCATAAGATCTTACCTATGCTAATGAAAAGATGGTTCTTTGATTACTCTTAACACAAAGTTTTAATTATCATATCTTAAAACACATTTTTGTTTGTTTTTGTATTTTAGCATAAGGATCAAGGCAAAGCTGAATTGTGGCAAAAGACCGAGTGAATGATTTGAGACTTACGTTCTTCTATTGATGATGAATGAACCGTGTCTTTTGCTCAAGGTTTGGAGTTCATCTTATGCCTTGCTTCATTTTTGATCTCGAGTTCATCTCGTGACTTACCCGAATTGGTTTTGAGACCTTTTCTTTTCAAGTAGGGTTAGTCTAACAAAATATACCAATGTCTACACAAGTAATATTTAGTTCAATAATCAAACTAGACTCAAAGTGTCTAATTTAATTAAGGAAGACATTTTAACCTAAGCACCACGCTTAATTTAAAAGCCTTTGAAAACATGCTAATTGCAATATAACAATATTCCCAAACCAAAGCATACTATGGTAAATAAAGGTAGCATGAAGGCATTGTAGAGATTTACTAAAGTGAAGATGAAATAGTGTAGTGACTAGAGCATGTATTAAAGGTAGCAATAACCAAGGTACGGTAGCAACATGGCAAGAATTGTATGAGTGATTCAATGTTGCTCAATGATTGGGTTGAACATACCTTTACATTGTCATCCTTCGCTTCTCTTAGTTCTAGACACGAAATGGTTAGTAGCAAAAATACCCGAAGGAATATTTTCATAATTATATCTCTATGCTTACTACACAAGGGGGGTGTTATAGCAAAAGATCTACACTGATTTTCATTCCCTTAGAGTGCTTGTTTTAGGACAAAAGCTCGTCCTTGGGAAACCTTCAAATATGATTCAAGATGATGAAGAGGTTTTCCTTAAATTACCAATCTCAACTTTCAAGCCAATAAGATCAACAATCACCCTTTCTAACTCCTTATGAACAATTATCTCAAGGGAGTTTTAGATCTTGTAGGTGGCAAGATTAGAGATGGTAATCAATTCAGGAGTTTGCTCACATGGGCAAGGATTGGATAGAAAATTTAAGATGTAACTCCTATGCTCATGGATGTTCTCCAACTATGGATAATGCTCTTTCTGGTCTTCCTTAGATCCTTCATGATGTCTATATTTGGGATTTCTAAGATCGTAGGTAGACTCAAGAAAAAAAAAAAAGAACACTAGAGGATTCATTGGGGTCAAGGATGAGGTTGAAGATGGGTTTGGATAAGTTATCTAGTCCGAAATAGAAGGAAAGAGACATGAATGGATTCTAGATAGCTTTGCTCTCCTTCTATGGCATTGTTAGATATGCCATCCTTGGACTCCCAACGTCCCTTCGTAGGGATGCTTTCTAAGAGACTCTTTCCTTAAGAGGATTTGGTTTATAGGCACTCAAAGATCTCCCCGTGAAGCTAGAAGTTTGTCTCCCAAAATCATTACCATAAAAGAATCAAGGGTAGAATTACTTCTTCCCTTGGAAAATTTTAGAATATTGATGATTTAGGATTAGTAGCTAATCAAAGGATTGGAATGATTATGATCCGGCTATCAAAAACTTCTTTGATCTAGAGGATGATTCCTTCTCTTCCTTTGGGTGTTCATAAAAATTCTAAGAAAAAGATCACACTTCTTGAGTTTATCAAGGACAAACCTTGCTTAGAAAAGGAAAGAAAAGTTCCTCCGAAAATCGCATGATGGTCATGCCAACAACTTTTCTAGGATGAGATCCAAATACATTATCCTTTGTAAAGGATAGGATCCGCCCGAGATTAACTTCAGAATTCCCTCCTATAATGGGTTATTTCATGATCATTTAGCTCAACCGTAGACACAGACTCAAAGCCAAAGGGTAGGATAGGTTCTATAGATTCTAGTGGCCCCGAACTTGTGTTTAAGGATGCAAGATAAGGATAGGTGTGGAATCGAGGATCCCAAAAAATATAAAAAAGAAAAGAAAATAAAAAGAAAGACTACACTAAGATATGGTACAAGATTAGTTATACTCAATATTTTCTCAGCAACCATTCTCCCCGGCAAATCCGCCGAAAATGCTTGTTGGTATTTGATAAGCCTACAGAAATATTTATAATAATCCGCAAGTTTAACGGATACTAGTGAGCATTTCACCCTTAGAGGGTTTTAATATTGAATCCACAGGGAGGATGGTGTGAGGTAACTAAAGATTATAACTAATCCCCGAAAGCAAATCATCAAGGAACTCAAGAAGATAAAGAGATAAGGAGATTTCTATGGTTATCTAATTCTTATCCTTGTAAGCATATGTTGGTATTGTCTTAAAGGGAAGCACCCAAAGGAAAAACATGGACTAAACATGCAATCCTCCCAAGACTTACATGCCCAACTTGTCTTATAGATGGAGGGTGGATTCCAAAGGACTCAACAGACTTGTCACTCCCCGCGATCTACCACACGACCCTAATATAAGGTGTCATCACAAGCAACCTCAGTCTAGGCACCACGCCTAAACCTAAGCTACCCCTCTAATCTATAGGGTCCTACAGATTAAAGTACTCAAACAAGAGTTGTGAACAATAAGAACAATAAGAACATTTACTTACTCAAATAAGGAGTTGATCCACCATAGAAGTCTCGGAATCAAGTACCAAGTGTTACTTGATTCCGATGGTAATTTAGATGTAGAGGAGTCACCGGCAGTGTCCTGCTTCCTCGGCAGCCTCTTCCCATCACCAACACTTTAACTCTAGGAACAAGATTAGCTCTAGTCTCTCTCATGAGAACTATGGCTCTAATCTCCTCTTAACTCTTACTCTTGATTAGATCTAATCCACTTCTAATTACATGTCTAATTGTCCTTCACTAATCTCTTAGAGAGAGTTGATCCTTACAAGGGACCCCTCTACAACTAAGAGATAATGAGATAGAATGAGATAATGAGATAGAATGAGATAGTAATGAATTAAGGTTTAACCCTGGGGTCAGGGGGTCTTCTTATATAGGCCTTGGCGATGAACGATAGCCCTTGGATCAAACCGACCTTGGCAACGGTGTAGATACAACCTCAAAGGTCATTTCGTACTTCTGTTAAAAATATTCCATGGCGCTGCCGCCGCGCAAGTCGTTGTCTCGCTTGATCACGTCACAGGAGCCCTGGGACTTGCAGCTTAGTGACCTCTTGAGCGCCGTGTCCACATAGAAATACAGAATGACCATCTTCTTGGATCTCCTCCGTGTGCGCTTCTTCCCATGCGACTCTCCTTGTTCAGCTTAGTGGATTTGTCGGCTTCCTGCTGCTACTGAGAGGCATCGCTATTTATAGGCCAAAACACATAGGATGCATTCAATGTGATTCATAAGGGGACGCAGTAGTGGAGCACTTGGAGGTAGAGGGTCGGGGATGATTTTTTTTTTCTGTCTCTTCGTGTGCAGGAGAGGATGAGGTGGGGAACTGAGGTGGCTGCTCTCAGATGTCGAGAGAAAACCCCCAGTGGGGGTTTCCCATATAGGTGTAGTAGATTTCGGGTAGAATTATCACACAATTATTTTAGGGGAAAAAATCTTCAACCTCTACAAATTAGAATCGAAATCGAAAATCATTCTTCTACACTGGCCCGATGACTAGCGTTTTTAGTGCTAACCGTTTTCAGTAGGCCTCCAGCTGAAGAACCAGTAGATGTCATTGTCGGCTCGAGAGTGGATTTCTCGCAAGTGTATGCGTGCGGCAGGTCTATCGCAGACGTCCAAAGTGTCCCAGACATCGAGATTCGCGCTTGGTCAGTGACAGACAAAACAGTTCGTGGCATTCATGAGTGAAGGGCAAACTTGGAAATGTACGAAATGTACAGGCCATCCACCCGAGCACGCCATGCAAGTGAAATGTTTCCGTTCCTATACGGCTGCACTTGACCGTTGCTGATGACACATGCCAGAATAGGTAGAATAGGATCCAAGGCAACCGTTGCTGCTCATGTGCGAGCTGACCACAACAGGGAAAGTACTTCCACAACAGGTACACTATTGGAAGTAACAGTAACGATTCATTCACATTTCAGCTTTCACATAAAAAGTGGTTCCAAGCCGGTAAGAGTGCAAATACTGGATAATTATTGGACATTGCCAAACATTGAAAATAGGCATACAAAAGATACACACTATAATCCAGTTTTCTCAATAAATAAGGGTAGTCTGTTGTACATTTTTAACAAACCTTTTTCTAAAAGACTTATTTATAATATGTGTCTATGTCCAACACTATTACACTTACTGAGAACTATATGTTTGGAACACTTCACAGCTCAGATTTGTCTGTTTCATTAGAGACCAATTTGTAGTAGTTGTGCACTATTACACTAATATTAACCTCAAATGTTATACACATACATTTCGTTAATGTTCTAGTCTTTTCACTTCAACAAGGTTGAATAATTCAAGGCTCCCTCAACTGTACATATATGTGTATAGGCACCTCCTATTTTGGTGTGACCTGAAATAAATGGAGAAAGTTGTCAGCTATGACTACAGCTATACCACTCATGCATCTCAGAAACAAGAACACATATATGAATAATCAACTAACCAAACTTACGAATCTATCCATGAACTAATAAATTTCAATGTTATGAACAAAGAAACAATTATCAGTGAGTAACACGATGATGACATTCAGCTTGTGTCATCATTAAGCTTTGCTTGATACTCTATAAAAAGAAAATGAATTGCTCAAAGCAAGAAGAATAAGGACTAGTATATAAATAAAATAGCACTCTTATCTGTGCATTCACAGCAATCTTTCCAATACATCAACTTGTTTGGCAGTTGAATAAGAAGCTACTTGTGTATTAGTCTGAAGATTGTCAAGAAAGCTTGAGGTTTGCTAGTCATGACTACACATGTTCCTATAGAACATTATTGGTGTATTTATGCGAGGTATCATTTCTGTACAACAAACATGCCCAGCTGTCACAGATTTTCCTCCCCCTTAAGACTACCATAGAAAGAATCTAAAAAAAAACTTACATGGATTCTAGAAATTATCCTGTATTTCTTCGGACAAACTGCTGTGCATAATCACCTTCCAGAACAATTGGATTGTTCGCCCGTTGCCCATGTTCACACAAGCAGAGGAACAAGCTAAGAAAAGATGGTTGACTAGGAAGAACATCATGTATGCAGTTCTTTACTTTTAGGTACTGTTATGGAATCTCAAACAGTTACCAAAAGGTATTAACAGGGTTGCAGGGGATGGGTGGCCACACCCCTACTGTACAGTCTTATCATGGATAGAACATCTCAAGAGCAGTAGTACCGTTGCTTCATTCCACACAGTATTACCAGCAACACTGGCAGTACTATTCTAGAGAGGAACATAATTAGTTCATAGAAGTGAAAGTGTTTATAGATATGGAACATTAAAACTTAAAATGGTACTGGGCTAAACTTCAGTGCCAACCTAATGTGTGGAGTACTAAAAAATCAAAATCAAGTGTAACAGTAACTAAACCCTAAACAACTTTGGGCCCATTTGCCACAAATGTATGGCCCATGACCTAAGGTTTTTTTGGAAACTGAAACGTCATCACTGCCCGTGCCTACAAGTCCTGCTGTGACTTGTCCTTCTCGGTTCTCGGTCTCAAACACAGTATATCCGCTGCATTTGGAACTGAAATATATATTGGAAACAAGTATGCACTGTTAATAGAATAAACTAAAAAAGGGCAAACTTAAACCAGAATACCACTAATTCACTTATATGTAAGATAATTATCAAATTATGGGTAAAGATCCAAACATTTTTGTTTCCAATACATCAGCTCCTGAAATGTGTAGGATCTGTAAAGGCAATGGAATATAAGAAAATTTCTTGGTATTTTTTTTTAAAAAAGGGCAGCAAGATCTTATGTTCTTCCCACTTTAAGAGCAACAAGCTATAGTCAATAGTGAAGAAAAAAATAAAGAACATAGCAATCAATTGTGACTGAGTTTGGAAAAAGGAAAATGTTTCAATACTAGATACAGTTAAGGTATAGGAAGGGGTTGTCCAAGATTGCTCAACAATGACCTTTGTGATAAAATATTTTTCCCTGTTATGCATAAGCTTCTCTCTCTCCTTTGCAGCGCTATCACTTCCTTGGCGCAATATTTTTTTTAGTCTCCACATCACTCTGAAAGCATAGAAATGAATGAAATTCTGAAGTGTCAATATGAGTGAGCTGACTTATCATGTAAATTATAACTATGTGCAGCAACACAAATGTCCCTAAACGTTAAACGCTAAATGCTAAACACTAAACACTAGACCCAGAGTATATGTTGCAGCACATAGTTGTGAGATTGATTTTTCCACTGACATGTACCTGAATTAGGAGTATGAATAACTGAGCTGTGATGTATAGTCCTCAAGTGGTGTTCAGTGTCACACATTTCAACATGTAATGCTTGTTCAGAAGGAAGGGAGATGGCAGACAATAAAGTTTCAGTTAAGGGAAACTTCCTTGAAGACACTACAAAAGTTAAAAAAAAAAAGAGTTCAGACCTACAATCAAATGATCTGATGTTACAACATAATAGTGAATGAAGGGGAAAACAGATCTCAGATGTATGGAATACCTCACAGCTTATGAAAAGAATCTGAAGCTTTAGTTGCATGGTTGTAATTTTTGTATAGTCCCACCACACATTAGTGTTCTTGATGGTTCCAAGTGTGCTTGATGAGCTGCTGCAGGTATGCTAATAATTAGATAAAAAAAAAAAAATAACAAGCCCCTAACAACTCCTATATGAAAGAAAAAAGGACAACAAAGCACACCACTAGACCCTAGCTCGGCCAAAGGAATGACTAACCTAAAAAGGAAAAGCTACTGCATTGTAGCGGAGGGAATGTGTTGCCAAATTGCAGGTCTGTCAGTTTCATTGCAGGTCTACCCGCTTCTGAAATTGTAAATTTAATCATTCTCATACTGTTCTAATATTTTCACTAAGTTCAAAATTCGCATGTGTAAGTCTTGGAATTTAGTAACTCTTTGAGGCTTGTACAATGACCAATCCCTCCAGAACAGGAAGACATTTCCTATTATTTACTTGGACAAACACCATTTTGATCTTGCATGTCAGAAGTAGCAGATGATTCTTTGCATCCTTGAAAGTGTGGATTATTTTGTAGATCCATCTATAATCCTTCTTGACAAAACTAATATTATTATCATAAACTGTTGAACTGAAATTGTAACACAGGCTACTACCAAGATCTCTATACTTTCACAAAACTCTAATGCGTTTTCAGATTTGAATCGGAAAGGGTGATGGATGCACAGGTAACACAATGATTATATAATTTATAAAGAAACAAATTGACTTTTCTGTATAACAATAGGATAACCAGCAGACATGTGTAACTAATCTGTCAAGCTGAACCTAGACTCATTAACAGAGGATAGAGAGAGCTTGTCGGAGCCCTAGCTCGGAGATCGAGGAGGAGGAGGAGAAAGGGGAGGAGGCCTACCTCATGGGACCTGACATGGCCGCCGCCGGATCTGCCTTTCCCACCTCCGGATCCGGCCGAATCCGCCATGGCCGCCGCCGGAAACCACCATGGCGGCCGACGAAGGGGAGAGAGAGGGAAAGAGCCGCGAGTGGAGTTCAAGGGGCGCGGGCGGGCTCGACCACGAGGAGGAGATCACCGGAAAGGGTCGCCGCGGAAGACCTCGCCGGTACTAGACAGAGAGCGCGAGCGTGCTGGGAGGAAGGAAACGCGTGCGCGTGCCGGAGAGAGACGAGCGGCGGGGAGCGAGAGACGGAGGGGAAAGTGTTCGGTCCATCTGTTGCACCTACCAGAGAAGTCCGTATATTTTACCCATGACCACAATGCCCCAGCTGGCTCATCCAAGCAACACAGTGAGTCCAACCACACACCCAACGCGAATCTTGGCACAACAACATCTTCAACGGCGGAGATAGCCCTGCCGCACGCATATACTTGCGGTATGACATTTCCCTTGTCGGCTCCAAGCCGTGGTCGTCCGGGAAGTGCACGAGGCCTCTCGCCGCCATGCGCCCCGAGTAGGCCGGCTCCGCGAGGCCCAGCCATTTGGCCACCACCGAGACACCGAGTTGATCCCGTCGCATCCGATCATTACCTGCAGATGATCGATGTACGCCAACTCCTCCTGAACAACAGTTCTCTAATAGAGCAGTATGTACAGCAGACAGCTTGTTCTCCAAGACCTGGCCGGCAAGCTCCAGATGCTGGAGGCGGAGAGAGGAGACGACGGGGGCCGACAAGCTTCAGATGCTGGAGGTGGAGGAGCCAGGATCGATGCCCCCACCACGAGCTGGTTTGGAAATCAGTTAAATCCTCCAGACGCTTCAATTCGATCGCCGATGCCATGATTCTGTACGCGCGCTTTTATATGTCAATTCTGCTATTTGTTTGCTTGTTTAAATTTTAGCTGGCGTTCTCTGATCCAACTACTGTCCGGTTTGTTTGTTGCAACTGCATTGCCTTGTGTGGGCGTTCACACACGGCTCAATAAAAGTTCAGCCCCTGGCTCATGATTCGGTGTGTTTCATTTCATTTTGCTATTTGTTACCTTCTGCTTCTGGTGTACTGTCTGTAGCATTTATAAAGAAAACGTACTGATAGAACAAAAATGGCCAGGATTCCATGACCCTCTAGTCTAGAAACAAAATCACAAAGTCGCTTGTACACCTTACATGGCACCACACCACACCGCGAGGCCGCGATGTGACCAATGAACACTATTCATTGTCTGGTCTGGCCACAGTGCTGGACTGAGAGCTCGTCGTTCTGAAAACTCAGAGCCAGAATGCTGTAGGATTCGACGATCCCCCAGAATCGCAAGGTCGCTTGTACATCTTACAGGCGCGACCGCGTTGCAGCATGCTAGTTCGCAGCTGTCCCTGCTTATTGTACTTTACACCGAACGTCGTCAGACTAAGAACACGCCGGCGCCGAGGCCGGGGCCGGGGCGACCAGACGTCACTTTCGCTGTCCAGACGCTCGTCGTCCTTGTGAAAGAGAAGCTCGACGAGGCAGAACTTGCTGTGGCCGCCCATGTAGACGAGCTTGGCACCCAGACGCAGCTGCTCCAAGTAATCCTCACGGAACAGCACGTCCTCGCCGATCTTCCAGGATGGCGGTGTGGTGAGCTCATACTCACCACTACCAGCGGCGACGGGCGCAACGACGTCGCATGAGCAGAGGCGGCCGGCGTTGTCTCCCCTCGTGGCAGAGGCCGACCCATGCTTCCAGCTCGGCGTCGAAGTAGGCCTGGCCAGCGAACGGCAGCAGCCAGTCGCCGCGGCGTGTCCACTCGAGGCGCTCCGCGTCCAGGGAGAAGGTGCCGGAGCGGTGGCTCTTCCGGGAGGCCGCGGACACGAAGAGGGTGCGGCCGTCCGGGTGCAGCGCGTAGGACTTGACCTGGATGGCGTAGAACGGCGGCCGCTGCTCGACGGCGGTCCAGGACCACGGCTCCTTGCTGCCGTACGGTGGCTGGGCGCCGAGGTAGAAGACGTCAAAGTTGGTGAACGCGAAGAGCTTACCGGCGGCGGAGGGAAACAAGGGCAGAATGTCCCTGCTGCAGCCGGGGTAGGGCCACGGGCAGACCGACAGCGCCAGCGTGCGCGTGTCCAAGGCCGGGATGCCGGGGCTGGCTTCTCCCGGCTGCATGGCCAAGATCTTGGTGCCGTGTGAGACGATTGGGAAAGAGTCGCAGAAGCTCTCGTACTCGGCTGCTTCTATGCTGGCGACAGGCGGCTCCGTGAAGGGAGTCGGCGGCAGCTCCGTGTCGGCGTCGGAGTCGAAGTCGTCGACGTCCAGCTTGCGGACGCTGTAGCCCCTCCCAGTCGTCGAGCAGCAGATAGAGATGCTGCTTCCGCTCAGGCGCCGGCCGCTTGGCGGTGCAGGTGCAGCCGCGCTCCTCCGAGCGTTCGCGCTTCGCCATATATCTTCCGTATGGGTATGTTTGTTAGTAATATGGAGAGGCGTCACGACTCACGACAACAAGGCTGTATTTATGGATCGTAATAAAGGGGCGGGTGAATTCGTATTCGAATCAAAGTAAAGTAGTATAAGCAATCGGACTCGGGTTAAAGAATGCAAGCCCAAGCTTTGGCTAGCCAAGCAACAATATCAATTCGGCTGGATGAAAACAAAAGCGCATACATAGCCTTCTCTAAGCCATTTCCTCTTTGTTTGTTGGTGATAAAAACTTGCAACGGTGAATTTGATGTAACTTCGCATTCCAAATACTCATAAGGAAGGAATTCTCATAAAAAAAATACTCATAAGGAAGGAATTCTCAAAAAAAAAAAAAAAATACTCATAAGGAAGGTTAGTCCCCCGTGGTTCTCAACTGCCTTTCACTCTGCCCCTGGAGTGAAGCGATCCACCGCTATATATTGTTTTTTTTTTGAAACCTCTCCTACTGAGTACAGCTGTAGCATCTGTTTATGTGCTACTCACACCACCACAACGCACACCTACACACACCCGCACACTCACAGACCTACAACTACACACAGCGTCGAAGACTGCGTCATCCGAAGACCTACAACTACACACAGGGCCGAAGACTGGCGTCATCCGAAGATCACCGGGAGCCACTGTGCTCTAGCACTACAGCGTCGAAGACTGATCAGGCCATCCGAAGATGACCGTAAGCCACCGTGCTCTAGCACGCGATGAGGAGCACCGCACTACCGTTGTGGCACCACGCACGGAGAGGCGCACTGAAATTTATTTGGGATAAACTCCGGTGAGAACCCCAGCCGATCGAGGGTCGAACCCGGGTCGGTAGGCTGCCCACCGGGCAAGCACTACCACCGAGCCACATGCTCGCTCTCACCGCTATATATTGCTGATCAAAGGTGAGTAGCAGTCTCCTCGAGGTGAAATTTTACGATTTTGCCCCGCTTCGAAAAACAATTTTCACAAATAGGCCCTTGGCCAAACTTTCGCAAAATGGGCCAAAAATTCGGGCGCGTTAGGACCGTCGACGAGGTATGGGCCTCAGCATGACCGACACCACGCCAGATTCGCCCCGTCGGCCGCGACCCCGGGTCGCGACATCCGTGTGGTGGCGAGTGGGGCCAGAAGGTCGGCGCCAGCCAACATACGCCGACCGGCGTGACACCTCGGGCGTGCCATGACACTGCGCCAGTGTTTCGTTGTTTTTGCCGGGAGGCGGGCGCCCCAAAACCGGTTCTGGCCGGGGTAGCCCGTTCCCTCGGGCTAGGTAGCCCATACCGGCGCGCGACGACCCCGCGCCGAGGTCTTATAACCCAACCGTTGCGGGGCAGCCCTAACTTTTCTATTTTCCACACCGCCCCCCGCTCCGCCTCCGCCTCCACCGCCACCCGCCTCCCCTCGCGCCCGCCGCCACCGCCGCCACCGAGCCTCCCGGGCGCCGCCAAGACTCGCCGCCACACCTCCTCCACCCGCCCGGCCCCCGTCTCCACCCCGCCGTCGCTTCCGCCCCACCGCGCCTCCTCGCTGGCAGCCACCACCCCACGGCGGCCACCCCGCGGCGGGCACCCGCGGCGCAAATGACCCCCCTCGCTCAAAGGTGAGCCATCCCCCCCCCCCTTTCTGGCGAAGCTAGATCCTGTGCTTGTGGTTGACCCGACCAACGATAGATATTGCTCTAGTGCAATCTTGTGTAATAGTAGAACGAGAAATCGGAGATGGGTAGTAGTAGAAACGAGAAATCTAGTGCAATCTTGTGTAGATATTCCAACGTAGGAAGATAACCTCAATCAACTATCTTTGTCCTCCTTCCTAACAATTGCAAATGCTAACGGAACAAGCTGATCTTACTCATCGGTTCCTATACATATGAGCATTGTGCCTTCAAATTTTCCAGTAAGAAATGTGCCATCAATCGAGACTACGGGCCTGCAGTGCTTGAATGCTTCGATGCTTTGTCCGAAAGCCCAAAACACCCTTCCAAAAACCTGGCGACCGTTCCTTGATTCACCCTCCTTCGGTAAGTACTCAAAGTGCATGCCGGCATTTACAGCTCTCATCGCATTCAACATTACAAGAAGGCGTTCGTAAGCTCCTTCCCAATCTCCAAAGATAATTTCTAGGGCATGCTGCTTTGCCCTCCATGCCTTACCGTACTTGACGTAGTAATTCCAACGTAGGAAGATGACCTCAATCAACGCCGAAACTGTAATGGTTGGCATATGCTTCACCACGGGGCATAACTGCCTGGCAATGAACCTAGAATTCAGCTGCAAATGGCTCTCTTCCGCCTCTGCACTGGCACAAACATGTGGTTGCTTTACTGATGTAATCTTCCATTTGCCCGCCCTAGTCTTCCTACCGCATACTTGCCATGGACAGGTTGCCATTTCACATACAACAGTGTACCTCCTCTCCTTGTGAGAAGCTACAACCCTAAACGGACGGTTATGCACAATGGAGTACTCCCCGCAACCATGTCTTCAAGTCATCCATCGTAGCAAACAATATGCCCTTCCTTATGATCCGCATCCACTTGCATCGAGCATCGTTGTATCACTTGGCCCTCCATCCGCTACGCCTCGTGTCCAAGGCTAAGGTCCTCAAAATCACCAACTTCCTCGGATCAATATCAGGCAGAACCCTCATCAATATCTCCATCTCCCTTGGAGTGAGACGACGAATAGGGCGATCATCGTCGAGTCTTCAAAGAACATCTTCGCAAAAACCTCGGCGTCACCGGCCACGTCTATGTCAAACCGGCTAGTAGCTCTTGTATCACCAAAGTCTTCCTCACCACTAAGCTCCTCTTCATCACTAAGGTCATCGCCTATCGAGTCATCTCCACCGGCCTCCTCCAAACCTAATTCTTCATCACCAACCTCATATGTTTCATCGAATCCCCATCACTTTCACCAATATCATCCCTATCGACGCCAAATTTGTCCGCATTAACTCCATCACCAATAATACCTTCTTCATCTCCGTCATCCCACCCTAACCCTTCACTACCGGCATATATTGGCCGGGTAAGGACTATCTCCTCCTCTTCTCTTAAAGTACCCCTATCTAACGAGAGGTTGGCTTCTTGGGCTACCTTCAACGATAGTGGTTGCTATGCCATCGACCTTGCTTACAACCAAATCCAAGGATCTAACTTCGAGGCCAATACAACCGCCTTGTAATCATTCCATTCACACTCGTTACTAATCTTGAGCAACCTCTTGATCCGTGGACCCTTACTCGACCCGACATCTATCACACCTTCAAATTGTACATCTCGGTCACTCCAACCTAGTCGTGCTTTCAATCACCACTAATCTGCGTCAAAGAAGGAGACTTGGAAAATATCATCAAATGCTTTCGGACATGTCCTCAAACTCCACACTATCCTTCCTTGTCCTAACAACACGTCCTCCATGTTGCAACCGCACTAATTTATCCATCTACAAGCATCATACAATGTCACACCAACACATGTTAATAGTCACATAGCATGATATCAAAAATAAATGAACTTTCAAACTATAGTTTTAAGTGCTATATAAAAGCATCTACAAGCACCAAAGCATCTACAAGTCACACCATCTACAAGCATCATACAATGTCTCCAAACTAATAGTCACAAATGGAGCATAGGGTTCATTCCGCTTAAGGCTCAAGACCAATGCAAAGATGCAAATGATCACAAATTGTCTCAAAGAATAAGGTTGGGACACATTTCGTAGAGGATGTAACACCCCCCGTGTTAATCAACTAAAAATTTTGCCATGTCATCATGATCATCGCAAAAGCATGCATGCTTAGGAAATTGAAATGCATTCAATTTAAAATAAGTTTATATTTCAGAAAAAATGTTGTGTTTAGGGGTTAGGGTGCTTTTATTTTGATCACATGTGTTTGCTCCAAATTGTTGGTGTGGATGAATGTTTTCATGGTTATAGTTTGGTAGTACGAAATTTGATCAAATTCTACCTTGATTTGAATTCAAAAACCCTAATTTCCAAACCCTTCTTTACCCCCTTGTCCATAATTCAAAATCTAAGCAAAATTTGCAAAAACTTCCAAAAGCTAGTTTGTAGATCTTTTCTTGATGAACAAAAGATATGTACAAAGTTTTTCAAGTTTTTGAGTAATTTTAAAAGTAATTTTGAATTCAAATTTGTCCCCTTTTGACCCCATTTCAAAAAGTCATATTTAGAGGCCGAATTTGAAAATCTTCCAATTGTGAAAATTGTAGATCTTGAAAAATTAGGCCAAGTTGCTTTTGGAGTTTTTCAAGTTCAAGTCAAATTTGAGGAGAATTTGATCAAAATTCATAAGTTAGGGTTTTTGGTGCTACAAAGGAACGTGGAGTTCACCGCTCTCCTCCATACCGGCGTGTCGCCGGCGCCGCCGTGGACGCCTCGCGTCTTCGCGAGCCCCCGCCGTCGGTGACCGGCCGGAGACCTTCGAGACGCCGCCATCCACGCGCCCAACCATCCCTTGTTCTATAAAGCTCGGCCGGGCGACGTTTCTTCTTTTTTTCTTCTTTCACCGCCGCCGAAACCATCTCCGCCCGCCTCGCGCGCCGTCGAGCTCCACCTAACTAATTTGAGCACGCCATCTCGTTCGCAACTTCCTTGCGCTCCTTTTGAACCCATTCGCGCGCCCCCAAACCCACCGGAGTCGCCGTAAACGCCATCTTCTCCGGTCCGGCCGGAAGGCCGCCCGAGCCGCCTTGCCGCCGTCCGTCGTCGCCGTGAGCCTCGAAGTTAAACCGTCTTGATATCTAGAGTCGCCTCGTGGTCCCGATGCTGGGTCGGCTTGACCGTTTCGCGCAGTCGAGTCCTCGCCGAACGCCACCGTTACCGAGGGGAGCGCCGCCTGCGCCGCCGCGCCACCGCCGACGACCCTACTTCGCCCCCGCCCGACCCAACCACCTTGCCAATCGAGCCCGCTGTGAGCTCCCGGGTCCTATCCCCGCCTTTGGTTGGTCGGCTTGACGCGGCCGTAGTCGCCGGAACGCGCTTGCCGCGACGAGTCGACGTTACGCTCCGCAGCGTGGCGAAGCGATCTAGCTAGGGTGCCGTTTTAGTTCGATTAAGTGAGCGGAAATGATCGCCTAGGTGTGCTTTAGGTGTTGGCGTGTTCATCGTCGCCGGAAACGCCCCCGGCGGCGTCTCCGCCGTCCGTCCGTCGCCGCCACGCCCGCCATGGTCGCCGGCAAAGGGTGCCGCGGTGCGTTAGGGTTTAGGTTTGGGGTGCCTTGGGATGCGCTGGGCCGTGGGGAGCGCTGCAGTAGGCAGGTCTCGCCGCCGGGCGAGGTCGCCCCGGGCCGAAACGGCCGGCCAAAGCGCCGCCCGCCCGGGTCGGGCCACGCGGGGCCGACCACCGGGCCGGCCGCCAACACGGGCGGGACTGGATCCGCCGCTAACGCGTGGGCGAATCGGGCGCCTTTCGCCCGACGCTAGTTTTCCTTTTTCTTTTGTTTTTCGTTTTCTTCAAATGTGAATAGTGTCCGGTTTTGTAATTTTCATAGGAATTTGAAATGGTCTCAAAAATTCTGAAAATTTTTGTAGAGTCTTCTTATGAGTATGTTTACATATGAAAAATTTGAAACTTAGATTTTGAGTAGTTCTTGCATGTTTTAAAAATACAAATTTTAATTGAAAAATGCATCTTTCATGATTTTTAGAAAATTATATATTTATTCAAAAATCATAAAAATTTATTTGGTACTGTTTTATGATATGTTCTACTTGTATAAAAAGTTTGGAGTCGTTTTGAAATGTTTAAATTATTTTCTATCTTAAGTCCTATTATTTCATGTGGTTTAAAATTGGTTTAGTGTCAAATAATTTAGGTTTTTGTGTGACTTTTGGGTTGTTTTGTGAATCTTGGATCATATCACAATCAAGTGGTCCTTGAGAACTCCTTAGGCAATGGTGATGATATCTTTAGAGTAGTTCAACAAGTTGGTTTTGTTGGGTTGCAACTTTATCGTGAAGAAAAGTTATACTCAAGTTGTTATCATTTCATGCATCGGTTGAGCATCATATTTAAATTCCATCATGTTGAAGCATACATTATTTCGTGTAGTGAACGAGACCGAGATTGTTAAAAGCCGAGCCATTCTTTGAGGAGGGTTGTTCTGCTGGAGAGGATTTCTATAGTTGTGGTGTTGACCCCGAGTCCCGGTTCACAACGAAGGCAAGCCCCGGATACATTTAAACCTTTCCTTGTATTTTACAAAGCTTTTACACTTATGTTTATGATATGTTGCATTAAGTATTAGGAGTTGAGAGATAACTTAATTGCTGCATTACCATCCTTGTTTATTGCAATATCATCCTTGTTACCACGTGTAATTTCGAAAATGCTTAGTATTGCTTAGCCCTCGCTTGTTTAGTTAAGCTTTTTCATCAAAATGTTTTATTTTATGAATATGGTTCTCTTTTGGAAGAATAATGAAGTGTAGTGTTTGATTTGAGACCTGACGGGACACGAGTTGTGTCTTTGGGGTTAAGCCGACAGGGTTACCCGATCGTGCTTGTTCCGCTCTGTGTCGATTAAGGACCTTTCGTTGATTGGCCCTTGGATCAAGAATTTGTTATACCGCCACATATACGAGTAAGCCCAAGATCTCGAGGTGAGCCAAATCGGGAACGCATAACCGCGCCTTTGGGAGTGGAGAGATGGCGGGAGTACATGTTACCCTCGTGGGTTAAAGTCCCGATTGGAGGTGTACGGTACTCTCGGGTGGCGTAGGACGCGGTCCCGTTTTTGACGGTCCCGAGTGAGGGTTGACATATGCAAGTTTAAGTTCTACATATGTCGTGTGGTGAGGTATCCCCAAAACCGGGTTGTAAGCGGTTCGAATCGGGCGTTTGCTCCACGAGAAAAGGAGACTTGATCCTCGCACCGTCTTCGTAGTAAATGATGGAATATGGTTTTGAGGAAAGAAAGTTGGCTTATGAAAGAAATGTTTGCTCTAGAGTAGGAAAACCTAGAGTATATGAGTTACTAATATGAATTAAAAATATTGACAAAGTAAGGATTCACCTTTAGTAAGCTTTTCTCGCAAAAGAATTCTTGATTCTTGCTAAGCCTTACCTTGATTCCCCTAAACCTCGCATTCCCGAGTCTTCTCCTCTTTTCTTGGTCGGGTAAAGTCTTGTTGAGTACTCCCCGCACTCGGGTTCTTTGACCCTTGTTGCGGGAAGCAGGTCATGAGCAGTTTGTTTTGGTCCCTGCCGCATGACGGTGTACCGTGAGGAAGATGACGAGTAGAGTTGAACCCTCGGGGCGGGGTTGTCGGTGTTTTATATGTATAATGTTACTCCAATAAATTCGGATTGTAATATTACTACTTAAGTTTGTTTTGAACAAATGGTTTGTAAAATTATGGTTATGTAATCCTTCCGTTTAGTACTCGATGTATTTTGAATAAAATGTTGTAATACCGGAGTGGCTTGTTAATGAGATCCTATTCGAAGATTAATAGCACTTTCTAGATTATTGGGAACTCGTGTGTATAAAGATCGAGGTCTTAATGACAATGATAAGTACATGTGGGCCCCTGTAATTTAGGAGGTTCTGTTACATTGGTACCGAGCAATGATCATTACCGCTTCGTAGCATTACTTTCTAAAACTTCAAAATGATTTGGGTCAAACTAATTTTATTCTTACTTTGGTCCAAATTGCTTATTCTCTTATCTTAATCTATTGAAAAACTTTCTTATCTAAATCCAAAAGGAGATAAGTGGAGTAGTATTATATATTGCCCTACTTGTAAAATCTTTTAATACAAAAGTTTTACTTGATCGCTACGTAGGTTCGATTCATGCATCATGTTTAAATCACTTGTTAATATTATCTTCCCCTTTATTGTGGTTTGGGTTAAGCGAATAACCCCATTCTTGCTAACCTTTAGATTCTCCTACCCGAGTCCGGGTAATCGATCTTAACTATTCCACGGGATGGCCCGTACCAAATTGACCCCTAGGAAGAAGACAGACTAACCAAAGGGCGTCCCCGCATCACCGACTTGCGGCAAGGAATGATCCTGAAGCAAGCACTAGTCATGTCAATACTCATGAAGGGAGCAGTAGTAAGACCAAGGAAGATCTTCAAAAAGAAATCGAGCGTCTGACCAGGGACTTGGATGAAGCTGCTAGAGATAGGCGCCGTGATGGAATTCAGATTGGAAGGTCGCAAGTTGAGTTGAATCGAAGTGCTCAAAAACATGGGGAATGTAGCCAAGCATTGATTGAGACGGTCCCACGAGAAGACCACACTTCAAAGATCGGTGTGACCAACTAATTCAAGATAATCATCAATCGGTGGCTTTTGCACTTCAAATGGAAGCTCAAGAAATCAATTTGAATATGCATTCATCACTTGAATAATCTTCTCAACCCAAATCATCAACCTCGAGGCAAGACAAGAGGATTTGGGTGAAGTAATCCAAGAGGATATGGAAGTAGAAGAAAATCCGGAAGAAGCGGAACCTCACGTTAGTGATAATGAGTCAGAGAATGACCCATAAAGTAGGAGTGAGGTTTTTTGTAGAATATGTAATATAGTTTTGTTTAATAGTAAGCTACTTAGATAAGCCCGGGATAGATGTAGAATGGAACCCCTGTTTGAAAAATAAGTGATATGTGTTGTTTTTGTTTGTTTTCCTTTTGAAGTTCAATAAATCACGGTTGGGTGTTAAATAGTTTTGTTTTAATAACGGATGTCGCACAACAACATCGCCGACTCTCGAATAGGGGTGACCTTCCAAACCCTCCACCAAATCCCAACAAACCCGATGTGCGATGCCATTGCGGCTCGTTTCAAGCTACTACCGAGAACTCTCGTCGATACGGGAAGTAGCTCGAGTCGAACAATCGTCGTGACCACAAGGGTCGAGATGATGAAGAAGATGAAACTTCTTATCCAAAGTTCACCGACAAAACCTCCAATCTTTAGTAGAGCCGATGAGCCATTAGAGGCAAATGATTGGCTTCGTGCTATGGAGGAAAAGTTTGAGTTGATGACTTGCACGGATCATCGAAGCCCCTTTTCTTTGCAACAACTTCGAATACTGCCGAGCTTGGTGGAATAATTTCAAAGCCGAAAGACTTCTTTGACACCAAATCACCAGGATGAATTCAAGCATGCCTTTCGTGCTCATTTCATTCCAAATAGGGTTATGGCCAAGAAGCTAGATGAGTTCTTAGCTTTAAAGCAAGGAGAAGACTCGGTACTTCAAAGATGTGGGCAAGTTTAATCACCATCACATGCCCGTAACTTGTGAATTCGGATGGAAAGAAGAAGGAGTGGTTCATCCGAGGCCTCCATCCAAAGCTTCATGCCATGATGAATATCCGTGATACGGATTCTTATCATGATGTGGTAAACATGGCAATATCTTGTGAGGAAAAGAATCGTGTTCTTATGGAATACGAGCATAAGGAAGAAAAGAAAAAAGAAAAACTTATCCTCTGGATATTCCGGTGGCAAATCAAAACGTCGAGAGTGATTTACCATCCCGTGAATCATTTTCGCCCTCCTTATCGTCCACCACGGTTCGGCCTAGACAAAGCGAGTCATTTGTTCGACACGCTACAACTTTTCCTTATCCACGTCGGCCGAATGCCCCCGACATTCGCAAACCCTACTCCACCAAGCCATACACCCATTTGTTATAATCGTGGAAAACCTGGTCATTATTCTCGAGAATGCCCCAATCCTCGAAGGTACAACCCAAGTTATCCGGAACTTCGGAAGTCGGCCGCAATGTGAGAACAAGAATAATAATCGAATGCTCGAGAAAGGAAAGATTGAAAAGAAGACCGGGCGGGTATTCTACACTAGTGTTGATGACATACCCGCGGAGAGCTTTGTTATGATGGGTATGTTTCCGTTGCCAATCACCCCGCAGCTTACATTGTTTGATTCTCGGTGCATCACATACCTTTATCAATAGAACATTTGTTGTGAAGCATGAAATATTAATTGGGGAAACAAAAGAAGATTTACATATACATTCACCGGGGGCGTATGTGTACTAGAGAAATGGTACATCATGTACCTATAAGGCTAGGTGGGCATGATTTTCCCACGAACATGATAATTTTAAAGGATCGGGATATAGATGTGATCCCGGGTATGAATTGGATGTATCGGCATGGGGTCATCATCGATGTGTTGAATAGAACAATAAAGGTAAATATACCGATAGCGCTTCTCAACTTCTTATTCAACTTCCTATTCCTAAGAGGACTTTGTTGAGAGAGTTTGTGCTACTTCAGTCAAAGGAAGTAAAGGATATTCCAAAGGGTCCGTGAATTTCCGGATGTATTCCCGAAGATTTGCCCCGTCTACCGCCGCACGTAGATGTTGAGTTCGAGAATAGATTTGAAGCCGGGAACGGCCCCAATATCCGTGAGAGCATACTGAGAATGCCGCCTAAAGAGTTAGCGAGCTAAAAACCCAATTGCAAGGATTGTTGGATAAAGGTTTTATTCAACCCAGTTCATCACCTTGGGGGTGTCCTGCAATCTTTGTGAAAAAGAAGGACCACACTTTGAGGATGTGTGTTGATTATCGCCCACCGAATGAAGTGACGATTAAAAAACAAATATCCTTTGCCCCGCATTGATCTACTTTTTTGATCAACTTGCCGGAGCTAAAGTCTTTTCAAAGATTGATTTGAGATCGTGGTACCATCGGATAAAGATTAGGCCGAAGATATTCCAAAGACGCTTTTACTACCGGTCACGGTTTATATGAGTATTTGGTGATGTCTTTTGACTAACCAATGCTCCAGCTCATTTCATGTATCTGATGAATTCGGTATTCATGCCTGAACTTGACAAATTTGTAGTGGTATTCATTGATGATATATTGATATATTCCAAGAACAAAGAAGAGCATCTTTGAGCACCTTCGAATTGTTCGAAACGTCTCGAGACCATCGCTTATATGCCAAGTTCAGTAAGTGTGAGTTTTGGTTAGAGGAAGTACAATTTTTTGGGTCATGTGTTGACAAATGACGGAGTTCTTTGTTGATCCAAGTAAAGTCAAAGATATCCTCAACTGAATCCACCAACCACCGTGCATGAAGTTCGCGCTTTTCTCGGGATGGTCGGGCTATTATCGTCGTTTCATTCCGGATTTTTCTAAGGTAGCCAAGCCTATTATCAATTGTTAAAGACTCAAACTAAGTTTGACCGGTCAACCGAGTGTGAGGAAGCTTTTCAAACTCTTAAAAAGTTATTAACCACTTTTTGAGTTCTAGCTCGGTAGGATATTGAGAAACCGCTTTGATGTTTATTGTGATGCTTCCGGGATTGGTCTAGGATGTGTATTGATGCAAGAAAGACGAGTTATTGCCTATGCTTCTCGGCAACTCAAAAGCGTCATGAAGAACATTATCCAACTCACGATTTGGAGTTAGCGGCGGTTGTCCATGCTTTGAAGATTTGGCGTCACTATCTGGCCGGGTAATACTTGTCATGTCTATACGCACCATAAGAGTTTGAAATATATATTCACTCGATCCCGAGGCTGAATATGCGACAACGAAGATGGTTGGAGTTAATCAAAGATTATGATTTAGAAATACATTACCATCCTGGAAAAGCAAATGTGGTTGCCGATGCACTCGATCGTAAAGTTCATTGTAATTGTCTTACATTAAGTTTGAGAAACCGACTCTATGTCAAGAACTGGAGAAGCTAAATATAGAAATTGTTGAACAGGGGGACTCTAGTCAATATCAACTGTTGAATCAACTCTTAGAGATCAGATTATTACTTGCTCGAAAAGAAAACCGGGGTATAGGTCATATCAAGGAGAAGGTTAGGAGTGGGAAACCCACTCATTTTAGACTAGATGAAGCGAGGTGTTGTGGTTCAAGAATCGCCCGGTAGTACCAAAGGTTCCCGAAGTTACGTCAACAAATCCTCGATGAAGCACACCGACAAGATATTCTATTCATCCAGAAAGTAACAAGATGTATCGGGACTTGAAAGCGAGAGATTCCGGTGGACCAAGATGAAAATAGAAGTTGCTCGTTATGTTGCTAAGTGTGATACTTGTCGGCGAAAGTGAAAGTCGCGGCACATGAAGTCCGCGGGATCTGTTGAATCCTTTACCTATTCCGTCATGGAAATGGGAAGAAATTAGTATGGACTTTATAGTTGGTCTACCCAAGACGTCGAGAGGTTTTGATTCCATTTGGGTCATTGTGGATCGTCTCACTAAATTGGCTCATTTCCTTCCCGTGAAGACCGATTATAGAGCCCCACTTATGCACAACTTTATTTGCAAATCGAATTTTCGGTTTGCATGGTGCACCAAAGGTTATTGTCTCGCATGCAGGTTACGTATTTATGGACAAATTCTCGGGACCATTTACAAGAGTCATTGGGAACTAAGCTTATTCATAGTTCGACTTATCACCCACAGCATCTTTGGGCAAACCGAAAAGAGTAAATCAAATCTTAGAAGACATGTTGAGAGCGTGTGTCCTTACTTATCAAGTTAAATGGGATGAATGCTTACCTTTGGCGTAATTCTCTTATAACAACAGCTATCAAGAGAGTATCAAGATGGCACCATTTGAAGCGTTATATGGTCGCAGTCTGTAGAACTCCACCAATTGGTCCGAGCCCGGTGAAAGGTGGTATTTTGGAGTTGACATGGTTAAAGAAGCAGAAGAAACGGTTCGAGTTGTACAAGCAAATATGAAGGCAGCTCAGTCACGCCAAAAGAGTTATGCTGACAAAAGGCGTAATCCTTTAATCTTCCAAGTGAATGATTATGTATACCTTAAGGTATCACCAATGAAGGGAGTAAAGCGTTTTGGAGTTAAAGGCAAGTTAGCACCTCGCTATATTGGACCATTTCGCATCATAGAAAAATGTGGGAAGGTAGCTTATCGTTTGAGGTTGCGAACAACTCTCGGCCGTGCACAATGTCTTTCATATATCACAATTAAAGAAGTGTCTTCGAAAATACCCGATCAAGTGACGGATTTCGAAGGAGTGGAACTGGAACCCGATCGACTTATTCACAATATCCTATTCGAGTTTTAGATCGAAAATCCCGAATTACTCGAAGAAGAACACTCAAGTGGTATAAGATTCAATGGAGTCAACATTCTCAAGAAGAGGCGTGGGGGAGACAGAGGAGTATCTACAAGAACATTTCCCGAGTTCTTTGCCACTATTTAGGTGTTGTAGATCCACTAGAAGTTGTAACTTATCTTTTGTAGTCTTCGTAGTGTAAATTATGTAAACCCCTACTTGTTTCATGAACAAGTTCGAGATGTGTTTGCTTGACACATTTCCTTTGCCGTTACTTAACCCCAGAGCTTTAAATCTCGGGACGAGATTTCTTTTTAGGGAAAGGTCAGTAACACCCCCGGTGTTAATCAACTAAAAATTTTGCCATGTCATCATGATCATCGCAAAGCATGCATGCTTAGGAAATTGAAATGCATTCAATTTAAAATAAGTTTATATTTCAGGGAAAAATGTTGTGTTTAGGGGTTAGGGTGCTTTTATTTTGATCACATGTGTTTGCTCCAAATTGTTGGTGTGGATGAATGTTTTCATGGTTATAGTTTGGTAGTACGAAATTTGATCAAATTCTACCTTGATTTGAATTCGAAAACCCTAATTTCCAAACCCTTCTTTACCCCTTGTCCATAATTCAAAATCTAAGCAAAATTTGCAAAAACTTCCAAAAGCTAGTTTGTAGATCTTTTTCTTGATGAACAAAAAGATATGTACAAAGTTTTTTCAAGTTTTTGAGTAATTTTAAAAGTAATTTTGAATTCAAATTTGTCCCCTTTTGACCCCATTTCAAAAGTCATATTTAGAGGCCGAATTTGAAAATCTTCCAATTGTGAAAATTGTAGATCTTGAAAAATTAGGCCAAGTTGCTTTTTGGAGTTTTTCAAGTTCAAGTCAAATTTGAGGAGAATTTGATCAAAATTCATAAGTTAGGGTTTTTGGTGCTACGGGTGAGCGGGGAGTTCCACGTCTCCCTCCATACTGGCGTGTCGCCGGCGTCGCCGTGGGCGCCTCGCGTCTTCGCGAGCCCGGCCAGCGTCGGCTGGCCATTTGGAGACCTTCGAGCGTCGCCATCCACGCGTCCAACCATCCCTTGTTCTATAAAGCTCGAAGCCGGCGGCGTTCTTCTTCTTTTTCTTCTTTCACCGCCGCCGGAAACCATCTCCGCCGCCGCCTCGTCCGTCGCCGTCGAGCTCCACCTAACTAATTTGAGCACGCCATCTCGTTCGCAACTTCCTTGCGCTCCTTTTGAACCCATTCGCGCCCCCCAAACCCACCGGAGCCGCCGTGCAACGCCATCTTCTCGGGTCCGGTCGGGGAGGCGCCGCCCGCGGCGCCGCCTTGCCGTCGTCGTGCGCTCGGGTGAGCCTCGAGTTAAACCGTCTTGATATCTAGAGTCGCCTCGTGGTCCCGATCTTTGGTCGGCTTGACCGTTCCGCGGCCGGAGTCGGAGACTTCAGCCGGGACGTCACCGTTGCCCGCCGGGAGCGCCGCCCGTCGCCCGCCGTCACCGTCGGCGACCCTACCGTCTGTTCCGACCCAACCACCTTGCCAATCGAGCCCGCGGTGAGCTCCACAGTCCCTATCCCCGCGCTTTGGTTGGTCGGTTGGCGTCGCGTGATCGCCGGAACGCTTGCCGCCCGACGAGCGGCGTTCTCCGCTCCGCTGCGTGCGGCGATCTAGCTAAGTGCGGGTTTAGTTCGATTAAGTGGCGGAAATGATCGCCCTAGGTGTGCTTTAGGTGTTGGCGTGTTCATCGTCGCCGAAACGCTCCGGCCGGCGTCTCACGCCGTCCGTCAGCGCCGCCCGTCGCCATGGTCGCCGGCAAGAATGCGCGGTGCGTTAGGGTTTAGGTTTGGGGTGCCTTTGGGATCACGGGGCTGTGGGGGCGCCAGAGGTGGGTCTCGTCGCCCGCGGTCGTCGCCGCCGGCCCAAACGGCCGGCCAAAGTCGGCGCCGCCGTGGTCAGTCGGCGGGGACCACCACCGGCCCGCCAACGCGGCACGCAGGGGCTGGGCCGACCTGCTAGCTAACGCGTGGGCGAATCGGGCCGGTTTCGCCCGACGGCTAGTTTTCCCTTTTTCTTTTGTTTTTCGTTTTTCTTCAAATGTGAATAGTGTCCTGGGTTTTGTAATTTTCATAGGAATTTGAAAATGGTCTCAAAAATTCTGAAAATTTTTGTAGAGTCTTCTTATGAGTATGTTTACATATGAAAAATTTGAAACTTAGATTTTGAGTAGTTCTTGCATGTTTTAAAAATACAAATTTTAATTGAAAAATGCATCTTCCATGATTTTTAGAAAATTATATATTTATTCAAAAATCATAAAAATTTATTTGGTACTGTTTTATGATATGTTCTACTTGTATAAAAAGTTTGGAGTCGTTTTGAAATGTTTAAATTATTTTCTATCTTAAGTCCTATTATTTCATGTGGTTTAAAATTGGTTTAGTGTCAAATAATTTAGGTTTTTGTGTGACTTTTGGGTTGTTTTGTGAATCTTGGATCATATCACAATCAAGTGGTCCTTGAGAACTCCTTAGGCAATGGTGATGATATCTTTAGAGTAGTTCAACAAGTTGGTTTTGTTGGGTTGCAACTTTATCGTGAAGAAAAGTTATACTCAAGTTGTTATCATTTCATGCATCGGTTGAGCATCATATTTAAATTCCATCATGTTGAAGCATACATTATTTCGTGTAGTGAACGAGACCGAGATTGTTAAAGCTGAGCCGATTCTTTGAGGAGGGTTGTTACGTTGGAGAGGATTTCTATAGTTGTGGTGTTGACCCCAGTCCCGTTAGTCAACGAAGGCAAGCCCCGGATACATTTAAACCTTTCCTTGTATTTTACAAAAGCTTTTACACTTATGTTTATGATATGTTGCATTAAGTATTAGGAGTTGAGAGATAACTTAATTGCTGCATTACCATCCTTGTTTATTGCAATATCATCCTTGTTACCTGTGTAATTTCGAAAATGCTTAGTATTGCTTAGCCCCCGCTTGTTTAGTTAAGCTTTTTCATCAAAATGTTTTATTTTATGAATATGGTTCTCTTTTGGAAGAATAATGAAGTGTAGTGTTTGATTTGAGACCTGGGGCGGGACACGAGTTGTGTCTTTGGGGTTAAGCCGACGGGGTTACCTGATCGTGCTTGTTCCGTCTGTGTCGATTAAGGACCTTTCGTTGATTGGCCCTTGGATCAAGAATTTGTTATACTGGCCACATATACGAGTAAGCCCAAGATCTCGGAGGTGAGCCAAATCGGGAACGCATAACCGCCCTTTGGGAGTGGAGAGATGGCGGGAGTACATGTTACCCTCGTGGGTTAAAGTCCCGGATTGGAGGTGTACGGTACTCTCGGGTGGCGTAGGACGCGGTCCCGCTTTTGACGGTCCGAGTGAGGGTTGACATATGCAAGTTTAAGTTCTACATATGTCGTGTGGTGAGGTATCCCCAATTTGGGTTGTAAGCGGTTCGAATCGGCGTTTGCTCCACGAGAAAAGGAGACTTGATCCTCGCACCGTCTTCGTAGTAAATGATGGAATATGGTTTTGAGGAAAGAAAGTTGGCTTATGAAAGAAATGTTTGCTCTAGAGTAGGAAAACCTAGAGTATATGAGTTACTAATATGAATTAAAAATATTGACAAGAAGGATTCACCTTTAGTAAGCTTTTCACGCAAAAGAATTCTTGATTCTTGCTAAGCCTTACCTTGATTCCCCTAAACCTGCATTCCCGAGTCTTCTCCTCTTTTCTTGGTCGGGTAAGTCTTGTTGAGTACTCCCCGTGCTTCGGGGTTCTTTGACCCTTGTTGCGGGGAGCGAGGTCATGAGCGGCGAGGCTTGTTTTGGTCCCTTTGCATGACGGTGTACCGGGAGGAAGATGACGAGTAGAGTTGAACCCTCGGGGCGGGGGTTGTCGGTGTTTTATATGTATAATGTTACTCCAATAAATTCGGATTGTAATATTACTACTTAAGTTTGTTTTGAACAAATGGTTTGTAAAATTATGGTTATGTAATCCTTCCGCCAAGTTACTCGATGTATTTTGAATAAAATGTTGTAATACTGGAGTGGCTTGTTAATGAGATCCTATTCGAAGATTAATAGCACTTTCTAGATTATTGGGAACTTCGTGTATAAAGATCGAGAGGTCTTAATGACAATGATAAGTACATGTGGGCCCTGTAATTTAGGAGGTTCCATTCGAGGACACCCAAAAAGACGTTGTTCCAAGTGCCATAGGGGAAGAGATATTACCTCGCGCGGCGTCCTTTTCGTCACGGCGGGGGATGGGATGCCGCCGCGGGGGCCGCGGGTTGTTGGCAGCGTGTGCCCACCCCCCGGGTGCGGGCGGGTGGAGGAGGGGTGGCGGCGGAGGCGGGGGAGGCGGCGGGCGGGGCGGAGCGAGCCGGCCGGCGGGGGTTGGTGTGGAAAGTAGAAAAGTTAGGGCTGCCCGCAACGGTTGGGTTATAAGACCTCGGCGCGGGTCGTCGCGCTAGCCGGTATGGGCTGCCCGGCCAGGGGGAACGGGCTGCCCGGCCCGGGGAAACGGGTTTGGGCGCTGCCCGGCCCAAAACAACGAACACGGCGCGATGTCACGGCACGCCGAGGTACCACCGTCGGCGTATGTTGGCCCGGCGCCGACCTTCCCGGCCCCACTCGCCACCACGGATGTCGCGACCCGGGTCGCCCGGTGACGTGGCGAATGTCGGCGGTGTCGGTGTGCGCTGAGCCCCATACCTCGGCGTCTGGTCCTAACGCGCCCAATTTTTGGCCCATTTTCGGCGAAAGTTTGGCGGGGGCCTATTTGTGAAAATTGTTTTCAAACGGGGCAAAAATCGTAAAAATTTCACGTCTCCTCAGTGAGTTCTGACTTCTGACCGGGTTGCATCATGCATGACCAACACGAAAAGTATGAGCAGCCAAGAAAATAAAACGGTTCTTTACTCCTTCCCTTCTCTGCATAAACTTTCTCTAATAGAGGTTGCATTAAAACTGAGGTAGGACACTAGGACCCTTTAACTGTTGTAGTACGTAGCCTGAGTTTAGATGTAGGTAATATTTCTAAGAAGTAAACGTGTTTACACACTCAGAGCGTGCCACAGTCATATTCAGACATCTTGAGAAGAGTTCTCGCGAGAAAGCCCGATAAAACCCTTTCCCGCAGGAGGCTCACGACGACATTGTTGCTCTGCTGCATGAAGCCGACCAAGTAGGCAGTGGCAATGAGCTGGACGCTCCTCCACCGCCGAGCCGCTGCGTACTCGCGCAGCCCAGCCTCGACCCTCCGGTGCTCCTCCGTGCCGCCCTCGCCGAAATTGCGGCATTGCCGGAGCACCTGGCCAGGGCGACGCTGTCCTCTAGCGCGGGGCGCAGCGCCACGACCCGAGTCCGGCGTCATCGGGTGCAGCGCGTCCCGCCACGCAGACGCCGCCCTTGCTGATGCTTGCGGCTATAGCGACAATGCGCGGCGGAACCGCCCAGCGGCACGCGGCGAAAGACGTCGTCGCCGCCTCGATCGCCCAAAGCGCCTTCGCCCGGCACCTTTAAGGCGCCAAGTTTGTCGGCCACGAACAGCTTCAGCTTGGTGCCACTCTCGGTGATGGCTTTATCTACAGTTACGAAATTCGGGTAGAATTATCACACAATTATTTTAGGAAAACAAAATCTTCAACCACTAGAAATTAGAACCGATAGAAAATCATTCTTCTACATTGGCACGATGACTAGTGCTAACCGTTTTCAGTAGGCCTCCAGCTGAAGAACCAATAGATGTCAGTGTCGTTGCAGGGTCGCATGCCGGAGCGGAAGCCACGGCCGTTGAACTGCAGGAACCTGGGCTCCAAGCCGTGGCCGTCCGGGAAGTGCGCGAGGCCTCTCGCCGCCATGCGCCCCGAGTAGGCCGGCTCCGCGAGGCCCAGCCATTTGGCCACCACCGAGTTGATCCCGTCGCATCCGATCAGTACCTGCAGATGATGAAAAATGCGCAACGGGGCGGTCTCAAAAAAAAAAAAAAAAAAAACTGCAGATGATGTACGCTATCCTCCAGAACAACAGTTCTCCAATAGAGCAGTGTGTATAGCAGACAACATGTTTTTGAGGTTACCTTTGTTCTCAGCTCCGAGCCATCAGCCAGTTGCAGGACCTTGAGGTTGCCGTCCTCCTCGATGGACACGATCCTAGAGGAGTAGCGGATGGTGCCTCTCGGCAATTCCTCCTCCAAGGCCTGCACCAGCAAGTCCCGCCTCACGCAACGGATTTCATTGCATCCTTTACTGTAACCCCAGAGACGTATACAGAGAGTGTGTGGCGACGCTCATGTCGATCAGTCTGTAACTCTCTGTACGTACCAACTGTCCAAATAAAATGTGTGTGTGATTGCGGCCTCACCGTTTCGGCTGCACCGTGAGGTCCAGCTCCTTCGCAACTTCCCCCGTCGACGACGACATGACGCGCAGCCTGCAAGCATCAGAAGAATCTTGCAGTCTTCCAGAGGCGGCGATGAGACTGTCAGAGAGATAGGACGGGAAAACAGGTAACTTACGCCTGAGCCAGGGGATGCTGCTTCCTGATCTTGTCGCCCACCCCGAGGGCGTCGAGTGCTCGGAAAGCATTCTGCCACGCCGTGAACGCGAACCCCGACGTCCTCAGCGCCGGCGACGACTCCAGGACCAAGCTCCTCACCCCTCTCCTGCGGCGTAACTGATGAGCGACACCGTGGCTTTTCCGGCCGGCCGTTTGGCGGATCAAAGCAAAGTAAGGGCCGACGACGCATGTTAGTTACCGGTGAAGCCCGAGAGCTGTCGCAAGGCCGGCAAGCCCGGCGCCCACGACGACGATGTTCTCAATGGCGTCCTGTTGCTGCATGCTTTCGATGAACGCGCAATTCAAGACCACCGTTGCTGCTAGTAGAAAGATGAGGCTGGCGGCACTGAGTGAATGGACCAGTGGTGTGCAAGTGTTCCGACTTCCGAGTGACAGGATTGGCTTGAGCAGCAGTACCATGCTGCGATTCGTTTCTGTTAAGCTTAGCCACTAACGTCACTGGTGACGAATGGATAAACGGATTGGGGACTGATGACGGCGTGACGTTTAGCATAGACTAGGGCATGACTGCTATATATTTTCTTCTCTTTTTTTCAGAGTTATATATGCGTCGGTCAAACCTTAGGTTTGACTAGTACATTTATAAAAATAAGAGTAAAATGCACTCTAGATCCTCAAACTATTGACACCTTTTCATTCGTGTGCTCCAACATTCATTTTGACTATCCAGGCCCTTCAAGTTATCCCGCGGTACATTGACAGTCCAAAGGCAACCACGCCAGCCGCAAAGTTCGACGTGTTCGTGCACCATGGCAGATGGAGCTAGAGATGGACACATTTTTATATATACAAAAAACCCATAAACATGATCTATATCACTCCCAACTCCACTCCCTTCTGTCCTGACCGTCCTTGGCGCCGGCGTCGGACGGTTGAGTGAATGACAACTGCACTGGTGTCTGAAGTTCGGTGGGCCAAAGCATGTCTACAGGACACGAGCCCATGCTGGTCTCCGATCCCGTGCCCATCACAGGTGTAAAAGGGCATGTTTGGTTGGAAGCCTAAATCGAGAAAAGTGTTGCGTGGAAGTTGCTTAAAAATACGAAGAAATTTGTTACATAAGAATAAGTGTATGGTAATAAAATAAAATATATCAATTTTTGCTTTATTATTTTTAATGTTTAGAATAATACTCCTATATCCTTTAAAGAATATAAATATTTTTTTAGGAGACAAATAATTTCACATTTGACTAAACTGTACAATTTTTTTAACACAAAATAAATATATTCTTATAGTTTTTTTTTGAAAACAATATATTCTTATAGTTGGAAACATAAATATTTGATTACTGTTTTTTCTATAAATTAAATTAAACTTAAAATAAATTTGCTAGCTATTTAAAAAGCATCACAAGAAAAAGAACGCATTAGAAAAAAAAAAAGGTCATAGTTACATTGCTAATTTAGCGTGAACATGATCGAAGAAAGACCGAAAGAATGTAGAAAGCACAACATATACAAAACAAAAGCTACATACGGTGCTATGTATGATTCCTTTTATCTGGCAGCACCCAGGCAGTCGAATTCGGTCCACCCTCAATATCATTTGAGGCTCAGGCAGAGACTCGAGGCAGCTGCAGTCCAGGCAAAAGTAGTCCAGGAAGAATTGCTATTGGCCCAATAGTCGAGTTCAAATCCTGCGTACCCAATAGCCCACCGCTACGGCCCAAGAATCCCCTCCAGCGTGCCTTTTTTTCCCCTCATGCCTCGTCTTCTCCGCCTGCCCGAGACCAAGAAATCGACTCGGTCGTCGCCGGCTCGCCACCACTCCACTCCCTGCACCCTGCTGCTGCCAGTTCTTCGTCGGGACCCTTTGGCAGCGACGAGCACCCACCACACCAGGTATGCCCGCCCGCCCGCCCCCAGCAAAACTGAGCACTCTAATCCACAGTTTAAACCGTTCTGTACTCGGATCTGATCTACTCCCTCCGTCCCGTAATACTAGTCGTTCTAGGAATCAAAATTTGTCCCCGAAAGCATGTCATTCTAGCTTCTTAGCCTTAGTCCCACCCTACATCACGTACACCATCTAATCAGCCATGCGTTCTCTGCCTCCCCTGTCTCCTGCTATCACACGAATAAAGAAACTAAAAAAAGGCTGTGGGAGGAGGCTTTATCCTTCCATCCCTCGCGTGGAGCTCCTGGCAGCCTCCAGGTGGACAACGAACAGAAACAGACGCAGTAGAGAGAGAATACGTGTGGGAACTAAAGTAGGGGTACGCTCGGCTTTAGCCATCGTCATTGGTAGTTGTGCTGGATCCTAAAACGACTAGTATAAGCGGGACGGAGGGAGTACCCAGTAAACGTACGCATGTATTATGCCTGCTAACTTCACCTTTTTTTTTTTTTTAAAAGAAAAGTTATCGGGTGTAGAGCAGAGCGAAGCAAGGGATCCGTCCAATGGTGGCGACGGAAGGGCAATGGGTGCTCATGGCAACGGGGCGGACGCCGACCAACATTGCGGTGATCAAGTACTGGGGAAGCGGGACGAGGCGCTCATCCTCCCCGTCAACGACAGCATCAGCGTCACTCTCGACCCTGACCACCTCTCCGCCACCACCACCGTCGCCGTCAGCCCCTCATTCCCTTCAGACCGCATGTGGCTCAACGGCAAGGTGTGTCATTGCCACCGCCCCTCCTCTGCTCGCCAATTTGTCTCTGCCGCCGCCCGCCGCTTCGTCTGCTCAGTGCTTAAGACAGAATATATACTATGTACGCTGACTAAGTGGAAGGTGGAGAATTCTAGTATATACAAGTCTTGGATTTGACGAAAGATACTATAACCTTGAAAAGATGGCGCTGGTGCTTACGTTGCATTTTGGTTTGGATAATTGAGCAGGAGATCTCGCTGTTAGGAGGAAGGTTTCAGAGCTGCCTCAGAGAGATCAGAAAGCGAGCTCGTGACTTTGAGGACGAGAAGGGCATCAAGATCAACAAGGAGGATTGGGAGAAGTTGCATGTTCACATTGCCTCGTACAACAACTTCCCCACCGCTGCTGGTTTGGCCTCTTCGGCTGCTGGCCTTGCTTGTTTCGGTAAAGTCTCTTACGCTATCATCATAATCTGATTGTCTCCTTTCGGTTCTCAAGTACAATGAGTTGTCTTGACTTCCAGCTATTCCTACAACGAATGATTGTTTGTTGGTCAGTTGTATTAGCAAAAACTACCATCTGGAAAACTATTTGCAGCAATTTTACTAGTGCTGCTGCCATTTGGCCAATCTGATTATTTTGGAAATTGTTACTGCAGATGCATCAAAACAACTTATTAGGAACAGATGGAATATTTTCCAATTTCCTTTTTTTCATCTTCTTCTCCTATGACCAACATTAAAACATGAAAAACTATATGTAGGAACAGGTAGAGATTATATGAATGTAAGTTTTCTCTCTCTCTATTTTCACTGAAAACATGGAAAAAAAAAACAGTACTATTTGAGTATTACTAGTTTTTGGTCCCTGATATCTTTCCCTGTTACTCTAAAAGCTACTCAGCACACTTCTCTGGTAGAAAACAACAGTACCTTGGAAATGCAGTAGTTCTATTCAAGACCAAATAATGTTTCACAATTTCTTAGTTCCCCATAAAGATTTCTACATGTTTTTTTTTTTTCAGATCATGTATCACCACATAAGCATTTGTTTTTAATGTTGCTGTAGTTTTCACCCTTGGAAAGCTGATGAATGTGAGAGAAGATTATGAAGAACTTTCTTCAATAGCAAGGTCTGTTCATGTTATTGATAAAAGCATTTTGTTTTTATTCCTGAGATACTGCCAGGACTGTACTCAGTTTGCCAATCTGTGCTCTAATAACTTGCTGAGTCTTAGTTATCAAAAAAAAAAACTTGCTGAGTCTTGCAAATCCATCCTTACATTTTCTCATCTTCACTCAGGCAGGGATCTGGGAGTGCATGTCGCAGTATATATGGTGGTTTTGTGAAATGGTGTACGGGACAAGTGAGTAATTGTTATGACAAAAGAAACAACCCTGGTTAAATGCATGTCTGGTCTATTCAATAATGACTGAGCGGGGTCTGATTAATTGCTTGCAGAAAGATGATGGAAGTGACAGTATTGCCGTGCAGCTTGCTGATGAAACACATTGGAACGATCTTGTAATTATTATTGCAGTGGTACGTGAACTATGTCCCACATGACCTCCTGCTATGTGTTGTACGTATCATCTTGTGGCTTCACTGATTCTGATTCACATATGGACTCTCTTAATGTTTTATACTTTTATACATGTGCCTTCCCCCATATTGTGCTCTTTCTAATGTCGTAAATTGTTGACACGTTCATTTGTGGAATCAGGTCAGTTCAAAGCAGAAGGAAACCAGTAGCACCAGTGGGATGCGAGTTAGTGTTGAAACAAGTCCCCTCTTGCAGTACAGAGCCCAGGTGACCATTTTTTTTTTTTTTCATTCTGGAGGACTTGAATTGTTTTGACCTTTAACTATTTTGAGAAATTTCTAAAAAAAAAGACCACAATTTCGATTTTGGAATCTTAATATCCGAAGTTTTTGGCAATATGATATGTTGGTTTGACTATTACTTTTCCTGTGATTAACATGCACTGCACTGGTTGTCCATATGTTTCAGACAGTAGTGCCAAGTCGGGTGTTGAAAATGGAAGAGGCTATCAAGAATCGTGACTTTGAATCCTTTGCCAAATTAACATGTGCAGATAGCAACCAGTTTCATGCTGTATGCTTAGACACGAGCCCTCCCATCTTCTACATGAATGATACGTCACACCGGTATATGCTTTTAGCAGTGTGTTGGCTTGGGTTTTATGTTAATGCTAAAATCTGAAGCAATTTTTTTTCTGGTCAACCACAGGATAATTAGCCTTGTGGAAAAATGGAACCACTCAGCAGGAACCCCACAGGTATTTATATTGCTCTTGAACATCTGTTATCCTTTAAAAAAAACTGTTATCTTATAATTAGTTATGTTTGTCGGTTGTGCTACCCTAGTTGGATATTGCTCAAATAAGAAAAACCGTTGAATAAGATTTGATACAGCAAGCCGTCAACTGCACTGGCCAAAACATGTGGCTCACATCTCTTTATGGAATGATTAGCTTCAGAGTTAACCTTGGCAATATCCTTAAGATCTTTGTATAAATAGTCGCAAATTGCATTTCTTCTTTTAGTTTGTCACCTTTTATATTTTGGATGGTCATATTCAAAATCATAAGGTGTGAACATATGAAAGGTCACCTTATATATTTTGGACGGTCACCTTTTATAAAAGCATCTGTTGGATGTTTATATCTATGAAGTTGTCATCTAAAATTGGAAATACCTAAGCCAGTAAACCCAAAAACAGATTCTTCCATCCTGGTTCTTTGATGTTGAATCACACTTTGGACTAATTGTGGTGTCCGTTTTGCATTTTACCCATTCTGCAATACCACAGTTACTGTGATGTGACAGTGAGATCATTTATAAGTGTGGACAGTAGAACTCTAACTCTGGTTGAGAATTCCCAATGGCAGGTTGCTTACACCTTCGATGCTGGGCCTAACGCAGTCCTAATCGCACAAAACCGTAAAACTGCAGCACATCTCCTCCAGAAGCTCTTATACTATTTCCCTCCACAGGATAAGGATTTGAGCAGGTGAATTTAATGTTTTTTTCATGATTAAAGCTGTTGTCACTGAATGTATTTAGGAGCTCTATGGATGTATCTGATCAACATGATCTTGCAGCTATTTGGTTGGTGATAAATCAATTCTAGGTGATGCTGGAGTGCATTCCATGGAAGATGTGGAAGCTCTTCCAGCACCTCCAGAGGTGAAGGTACCGGATCAGAAATTCAAGGGTGATGTTAGCTACTTCATCTGCAGCAGGCTTGGGGCTGGTCCAAAGGTTATTGCTGACGAAAGTCAGGCATTGATCGATTCAGTCACCGGACTTCCAAAAGGGGTGTAATTTCAAATTAGAGTTGAAATAAGGGTTTAAGCCAGGTATTAATGAAACTGTTATCTACAAGAAATGCTAGATTGTTAGGTCGGGAATGGACTAACAGATTCCTGAAGATACATTAGGCTTCCATATTGGTTGGTTTGGTGCTGAGAACTGGACATATTCTACTCCAATTTGTAACTTGTAAGACATATTTGTCATGTAGTATACATTTGCGCTGGTGCCCATTGCTATTCAACAAAGATAGTGGAACAAATTTTCTCCTTTTGTTTTGCCCCCTCGGCTAGTATGTGGCTGAAATTTTTGTTTATGAAATTGGCAGATTGCAGTGACTATATTGAGCACGTTAGCTGAGACGCAAGCTGAGAATAACTTGTCTGTTTAAAAAAATTGTCTGGTTGCTTTTCGCAATGGATGAAAAGCCCAAGCGGCCACGCCCCCGCCAGCCTAAGAGCAACTCCAAGAGCTCGTTAAAAATTTAACCCTCAAAACTCTTTATTGGCGTCATGCAAATAGTTTGGCATCTCTAAAATTAGATTCCTCCACGGAGCTCCCTAATCTTTGCATGCTAAAATGATTTGAGCCAACCACGTCATCATAGTTAGTTATATAATGAGTTTTTATATCCACTCATGGCCTATGCATGCCTACGGATTAGTCTTGAAAGAAAGATTGGGGGCGCATTAGGCTTCCCCGACAAATGAGGGGCGCATGCTTAGCTTTCCAGAGCCACTAAATTTTGGGGGAGTTTCTGGAGCTGTTGGACTAGTGATTTTTACTCTAACCACGTAAATCTCAGCTTGGGGGCTATTATTAGCATTCTCTTGAGTTGCTCTAACGGAACCCGTCCTCGTATCAGTTAGACAGTCACTTTCGGCAAATCGAGAAGGGTGCCGCCACAAGAATCTGTTTTTTTTTTCCTCATTTTTTTGTATGATCTACCCCTTCATTCTAAATTACAAGTCATTTTAAGAATCTTGAAAAGTCAAAGCATCTAAAGTTTAACCAAAATTATAGAGAAAAATATGAATTTATAACATCAAATAAATATATTATGAAAATGTAATTAACAAGAAATCTAATGATACTTAGTTGATATCATAAATGTTATTATTTTATCATATAAATTTGGTCAAAGTTGAGATGCTTTCACTCTTTAAGATTCTTGTAATGAGATGCTTATAGTTTTAAATACAACCATGTTTCAATCGCCCTATGAGGTATATTGTTGTATCATCACGTTGATCCTTGCTACCATATCTACCATCTAAAATTCCAAGCGCTTTGTTGTTTATTTCATCCGATTCACCAATCGGACTGTAACATCCTAGATGTTAATAGACAATTAAAATGTTTATCTTTTTTTGAAAGCTAATTCGGGGAGAGTTTTCCCACCTACTTGTTTCAAAAAAAGTCTCGCTTTAGGAACGGAGGAAACCTGGTCGTCCTTAATCCCGAAAAACCTGACTAAAACCATACAAACACGAACAACAAGAAAGATAGAAAGAAAAATACAACACCAGAACACACGAACTCTCCAACGATGCCTCCGGAGGTGGATGACGTGAAGGCGCCACCATCGTCGGCCAAGCAAACACCGTGAGCTTGGCAAGGCTTTCGCCTGAGTCTTCGTGATTTGGAGTTGATCGGGGTGGTCGGCGCAGAGCGGCACAGGGGAGGTTCTTCAATGACGCCTTCAAGAAGGAGATTACCGCCACCGCCCGTAGAGATCCGCTAAGCTTTAAGCCTAGAACCTTTGGAAGAGGCCACATCGAGCCGCCGCCGCCGTACGAGGTCGCCGTGGCTGGTCGCCACCATTTGCCGGCCGCCTTCACACATCGCGTAGCGATCGGACTTCGCCCTCGGCGACGACGGAGGCGCGCCGCGGCAGCGCCGGCCGCCGCCACACCGCCGCGAGCCGATCGGACTCGTCGCCCGCGACGGCGGGCGGCGCGACCGGCAGCGCCGCGCCGCCGCCACCGCGAGCCGACGGACTTCGCCCGCGGCGACGGGAGGCGCGCACCGACAGCGCCGGCCGCCTCCACACATCAAGCGAGGCCGTCGGACTTCGCCGCGACGATGGGAGGCGCGCTGCCGACAGCGCCGGCCGCCTCCACACATCGCGCGAGCCGATCGGACTTCGCCACGACGCCGGTAGGCGCGCACCCGACCGCCGGCCCGCCGCCACACGTCGCGAGCCGATCGGACTCGCCAAGCGACGACGGGAGGCGCGCGCACCGACAGCGCCCGACCGCCGCCACACGTCGCGAGCCGATCGGACTCGCCGCGACGAATGAGAGGCGCGCACCTGGACATGAAGAGAGCAGCAGCAAGGACGGTGGGCTGCAATTTCCGCGCGACCTGCACAGGGCCCGGCGGCGCGAGGATCAGGAGGCGGATGAGCACCTCCCCGGCAGAACACGAGGAAGCGCAGCCTCGCGGATCCGGGGTGCCCTCCTCGCAGCGCACACGCAGGGCGGATCCGAAGAGCACCGCGCAGTCGGAGACACCGACACCGGCAGGAACCGGCCGTTGCAGGACCGACCTGCCCGCCGCGGCTTGTGGCCACCCACCACGTCCATCGGTGCCCTACCGGCCGGATCCGTGCAGGGCGGCGTCAGATCCGGGCCACGGCTGGAGACCCCGGACCCTCGCCGGCGATGAACAGGGCGGGGGTTGTCGGGCTGCAGGTCGCACCAAACGGCACCACGTGCACAGATCCAGCCTGGTGGCTGCCGGATCCAGCCATAGAGCGTGCAGATCGGGGCCGTCCCCGGCCACTCTGGCCATGGACCACCATGGAAAAAGGGGGGGGCTCAGATGGAGGATGGAGGATGGAGGGAGGGGGGGGGAGGGCATCAGGGGCGTGCCTCAGTTGGTCGCCACCGTGGGCTGCCGTGACCGCTCGCGGGTGAGGGGCGACGGCAGCCGGGACGCAGCTCGGCGGAGGAACTTCTGGCGGCGACGGGTTTGGGGCGCGGGTGGGGTGTGGGGCGCTGGGGAGTAGGGATTTGGAGCAGAGCCCCGCCGCCGCCATCACGGAGGGCTGCGCGGCCATGCCGGCGACCCTCTCAGGCAGCGGCGAGGACGGGCTTCGGTGAGGGAGGTGCCCCGGCGGCGGCGGCGGTGGTTCCCGCCCGAGTCGCCCCTAGGGGAGCGACGCGGGGGGACTCTGAGGCTTCCGGCACAAGTTGTCTTCACCCGGCCGCTCATCATTAAAATGTGTATCATGTCATCATTATGCATAATCATTGAGCATCATGGCATAATGCATTTTCTATTCCATATATATATCTTGTATATGTTGCATGTGTAATGTCTCACATGTTACATGAGTTGAGTGTTGAAAATAAAAACTTTTATTCTTTTGATTGTTATGAAATTTATGATTTGAAGTGGTACAATTGATTGAGTTGTTTGAATAGTAATTATTTCCTATTTGAAAATCAAATTTTAAAATTAAATATTTATTAATTATTCCTACGTTCAATAAAAACTTTGAAAACCTACTTTCAAAATTATTGAGAATTTGGGGCTGGTCATTAAAGCAAACCTGGAGATCTTGAGAAGTTGGATTATTTTTCGTTTTTAGAAATTTTGAAGTTACTATGCAAATTTGGGAGATTTTTTGAAGAAGAAGAGAGGAAGATACACTGGTACAGAACTTCGTAGCTGCCACCGAGCTGTTGCCTGCCTACCTGCTTGCTTCTTCACCATCGCCATGCCATTCACTATCCTCCACGTCGCACTCGTGCTTGGAGGCACGAAGACGTCTCCGTGGCCATTTCCAGAAGACGCTGGCGAGCCCAGAAGTTTTCCCTTGCCCTCGAATAGCTGAGCCGAGCGCCGTCTTCTTCTTCTTTATGGCCGCCGAGCAGAGCCCAACAGCAGCGCTGTCGCCCCGTCCTCCTCCGAGCACCGCTGCTGCTCTGCGGCTGCCGCGTTGCCCCCTCTTCCTGCCTTCCTCTGCAAGCCGAGAACGCCTCGCTCCTCCTCGTGCACGCCATCCCTCTCATCCCTCACCCTCGCTGCCGTTGTACGCGCCGCGCGCGGCACGTCCGCCATGGACGCGCGGCTGCAGCTCCGCGGTGTGGTGCCGTTCTTTCCCATCATCCATCTCCTCCAGCTAATCGCCTTGTCCTCCATCTCGCTCTCCTCCCGGGGCTCCTGAGTCGTCGCCGTCCGTTCCTTGCCGGCCATGGCGAGGGTGCCGACTGCCGCCACCGTCTAGCAGCTGCCCGCCGTCTGTAGCCAGCGCGGGGCGAGCTGGTGCCAGCTGCGGGCGCGGTTGACCGCGGCCAGGCCCTCGCGCCGTCCCGGCGTGGCCGTTCCTACCGAGCCTGCTCTTCCCCTCCAAAGCCGACGCCGTTCCCTTCCCTGGCCCTGTTCGCTTCGGAGAAGAACGGAGAAGAACGAAGAACAGGATAGAAGGAGGACCCAGATTTAAATAGAAGCTTTTTCAGGATTCCCAATGTAAATTTCTTAACTCTTTTAAATAGTGTTTTTACTCAATTGCAGTTTCATAAAAGTTTGAGAGTGAAATCCACTAGAGGTCACTCGAACAGTCCGAGAGGGTCATCCGGCCATTTTGGAAACCCAGGTAAAATGTCGCTTGAATTTGTCTAATTGTGTCATCCGGGTCCAAAACCGGGTTTGACGAGCGGTTTTGCTACGATGACCTTGGGTTTGTTTCTGATCACAGCAGCTTTATCTTTTCTCTTTTTTTTTTCTATTTTGGTTGAATCTTTGAAAAAATTATAGTAAATTATAGAAAAATAATAAAATGAAAAATCTAACTTTTTTAGACTCCATATGAGTAGATCTATAAGTGAACATATAATATGATATGCTTTAGTACAAAGTTTTTTTTCTACTGAAGCTTGTATCTTTTTTTTTTTATTTATTTGTCTTAATCTTTAAAAATCATAGTAAATCTACTTATAATATGATTTTATTAAACTAAAGCATGCCGATTATATGTGCACCGTGTAAATCTACTCATTAGAGTCTAACAAAAATTAGATTTTCTATTTTATAATTTTTCTATGATTTATTATGATTTTTTAAAGATTCAACCAAATAAATAAAAAATAAAAATAAAAGCTTCAGAGCAAAAACTTTGTATTAAAGCATATCATATTATATGTTCACTTGTAGATCTACTAATGTGGAGTCCAAAAATTAGATTTTTCATTTTATTATTTTTCTATAATTTACTATGATTTTTTAAAGATTCAACCTAAATAGAAAAAAAAGAGAAAAAGACAAAGTCGCTATTATCAGTAGCAAACCCTCAAGGTCACCGTAGCAAACCGCCGGCCAAACCCTGGTTTTGGACCTGAATGACACAATTAGACAAGTTGAAGGACCTTTACCTAGTTTCTAAGATACATGGACCCCGGATGACCCTTCTGACAAGTTCGCGACCCTCCAAAGGGATTTCACTCAAAGTTTGAGAACCGTTTCGTAAAAGGGCCAAGCCAAGTCTGACGGGCCAGCTTGCTGGTGTTATTGGGCCTACCGCTCACTGTTCAAGTTGGGCCAAGTCAGATTCAGCCCAAAAGTCATTTTCCTTTTTAGTTATGTTTTATTAATTTCTATTTATTTGAATAGTGTTGAACTTTGTGAATTTCATATAAATTCATGTAGTGCTTCAAAAAATTCTGAAACTTTTTGTGTAGCCTTCCTATGAGTATGTCTACTCATAAAAATTTTGAAACTTGAATTATGAGTAGTTCTTGCATGTTTTAAAATTACAATCTTTAATTGAAAAATGCATCTTCCATGATTTTTTAGAAAATAAAATATTTATTCAAAAATCATAAAAATTTATTTGGTACTGTTTTATGTTATGATCTATCTGTACAAAAAGTTTAGATCATTTTTGACAAAGTTTATTTATTTGTTATTTTATGCTTTATTTATTTAATTGTTAAATGTGATGTTTAGTGTGTAACGACTTAGGTTTGGTGTGACTTTGGATTGTTTTTATAATCTTGGATCTTACCACAATCAAATGGTCCTTGAGAACTCCTTAGGCAATGGTGATGATATTTTGTAGAGTAGTTCAACAAGTTGTTTTGTTGGGTTGCAACTTTATCGTGAAGCAAAGTTGTACTCAAGTGTCTATCATTTCATGCATCCATCAAGCATCATATTTATATTTCATCATGCTAAAACATGCATCATTATTTACGTGTAGTAAACGAGTGAGTGATGTGGTTCACAATGGTCGAGCTTCAAGAAGATTTATCCACCAATGGTGTTGGTGCCAAGTGTGACTTCTGGTGATCCTTCTACGGAATCTAACTTTTTCCTCGCAAATACGGCAAGCCCCTTACATTAAACCCTTCCTTGATGTTTTAAAAGTTTTATATCACTTATGTCTATGCTATGTTGCATTAAGTAATTAGGAGTTGAGTGATAACCTAATTGCTTTTCATTCCCATCCTTGTTTATTTCAATACCATCCTTGATAACCTTTTTTCATTTCAAAATGCTTAGTGATGCTTAGCCCTCGCTTAATTAGTTAAGCTTTTTCATCAAAATATTTTGTTTGAGGAGATGGTACCGTTTTAAAAAGAAAGAGTTGTAGTAATGAATTTGAGATCGGACGGGACGTAGGTTGAAAGCCTCTGGCGGATTCCTAGCCGTGCTTGTCCCGTGTTGGTCGCTTAAGGACCGTCCGTTGTTTGGCCCGAGTGAAATCGGGACTTTTTGAACGTATATTGCGCCTAAGACCTTTTGGTCAATGGCACGTCCGCTGGCGCACACCCTGTCGTCAGCGAAACTAGTACTACCACATGCTCGTAAGCGGGATCTCGGTGGAGCCAAATCGGGAACGGCAACCACGCGACCGGGAGTGGAGAGATGGCGGGGGTAGCGTGTGCCCGCCCCGCTTGAAATTTGGTGCGGCGGTGGGGTGCTTGTACTCTCGGGTGGCGCAGCCTCGTTCCCGCTTTTGGACAAATCGAGAAAAGGTTGATATATGCAATCTTAGGTGCTACATATTTCGTGTGGTTGGAACTCCCCAGCTGGGATTATAATCGATTCATGAATCGCCGTTGCTTCTCGGAGAAGGAGACCCGATTCCCTGACCTTCATCGTAGTAATTGATGGAACATGATTTTGAAGAAAGAAAGTTGCCTTATGAAAGAAATGTTTACTCTAGTATAGGATCACTTAGATTCTATAAACTACTAATATGAGTAGAATATTGAAAGTAAGGATTCATCGATTAGTAAGCTTTTACGTAAAATTTGAGCCCTTGATTCTTGCAAAAAAGCCTTACCTTGAATCCTATTAGACCAAAGATTCTTGAGTCTTCTCCTATTTTCTTTAGTCGGGTAAGTCTTGTTGAGTACTCCCGCACTTTCGGGGTTTGTTAACCCTTGTTACAGTGTTGACTGCGTCTTTGTTAACTGCAAGGTTATGCCTTTCAACCCACATGATCACGTTGTCTTCTAGTCTACTCAGCTTCCGCAAATTAATTAAGTTAAGTTTACTCAAATGTAACTTACTCACATTTTGTTTCATGGCTGTAAGGATCCTAGGAGCTTGGTTGTATGCCTCCTTCCAATCACCCCATAACAGCTCTATAGCATGCTGCTTTGCTCGCCATGCCTTCATATGGGTTAACAAACCCCGAAAGTACGGGGTACTCAACAAGTCTTACCCGACTAAAGAAAATAGAAGAAGACTCGTGAATGCCGGTCCGATAGGATTCAAGGTAAGGCTTTTAGCAAGAATCAAGGAACTCTTTTTTGCGTAAAAGCTCACTAGTAGTAAATCCTTACTTTTAATATTTTAATCCCAATTAAGTTTCTCACCTACTCTAGGTGATCTTACACTAGAGCACACACTTCTTAGATATTCCATCACTTATTCCAACTCTTCATTGTTTCATAATTAATCTACGATGTAAGGGGAAACCAAGTCTCCATATCCGAAGCACGGCGATTTCGAATCGATTAACCCAAATAGGAGTTCTTTCCACACGACATATGTAGCACCTAAGCTTGCATATATCAACCCTTTCTTGATACTCAAAATCGAACCGGCCCCACGCCACCCGAGAGCACAAGACACCTCACACCTTGGGAATCTAACCCACGTGCATCCGTGAATTTAACCCACGAGTGTACACGCTTACTCCCGCCATCTCCACTCCCAAAGGCGCTGGTTGTACGTTTCCGATTTGACACCCCCAGATCGGGCTTACCGGTGTATGTGGTCAAGATTTTAGTTTCGATCGTCCCCGGGCGACGCCTGACAGACGCGTGCCATTGGTCAAAAGACCTCAGCGCAGCGATTTGCGCTCCAAAGTCTCGACCACATTGCTTACAACGAACGGTCCTTAATCGACAAGCGGAAATACTACACCGAGACTCCATTCTCGGTTAGCAAATTACCCCGACCGTCTCAAATTTCAATACCATATCCCAGTATGGTTTCATCATATAACATCCTTGTTCATCAAATGCCCATTTGGGCTATCATAAGAGACTTGTCACATTTTGACTCAAAAGTCTAACTAATTTAGCATGGCCAAGCATTTCTAAACATTTTACCAAAAGCGGGCTATCAAGGTAGATATCGAAATAACCAAGGAATGGTAATGCATCAATTAGGTTATCACACAACTCCTATCACCTAATGCAATATATAAAGCAAAGGTGATATAAAATTTGTAAAACACAAGGAACGTTTAAATGAACCGGGGCTTGCCTTGGTTAACTAAATAACCCGACTCGGCGATGGATCACAATACTCGAATTGGATCAACAAGAAAACCCTCTTTGAAAGCTTGATCAACGATCTCTCGATTACAACCGTTCACTATACGAAAGAATAACATATGCTTTACATGATGCCGTGTATATACGCATGATGCTTGGCGAGAGTGCATGAAACGATAAACACTTGAGTACAACTTTCCTTCACGATAAAGTTGCAATCCAACAAAACCAACTTGTTGAACTACTCTCACGAGATATCATCACCATTGCCTAAAGAGTTCTCAAGGACCACTTGATAATGCCATGGTTTAGGGTTCACAAAACAATCAAGATTCACCCAAAAACCTAGGTTATAAGACATAAAACAATTTATTCAACACATGAAATAATAGAGCATGAAATAAAAAAATATTTTTAACTTTCTTTAAACAAGCTCAAAATTTTTTTTACAGGTAGATCATGTCATGAAACAAAGTGTCAAAATAATTTTCATAATTTTTTTGGATAAATAGAATAATTATTAAAAATCAAGGAAGATGCATTTTTCAATTAAAATTTGTAATTTTAAATCATGTCAAAATTATTCAAAATTCAAGTTTCATATTTTTCATGGGTAGACATACTCATGGGAAGGCTACACAAAAATTTTCAGAATTTTTGAGCTAGTATTTGAATTTATATGAAATTTGGAAAATCGACACTATTCAAATAAATGAAATTGAATAAAACATTTCATAAATGAAAAAGGGTTTCGGGTTGAATCTGCCCAGATCGCGCACGGCTCAAGATCGTTTCACGCGCCTTTATCGCGTATAATGGACCGTCCCGTTTGAATAGTAATGGGCCTACCGGTGAATAGTGTTGGATCGGGCGGGTGGAATGCGAATGGTGCCGGCTTTTTATTGGTGCCTCGCCCGCTTAAGCGGGCTCGCCGGCGCCGACGCTAAGCGACGCCACCACAGCTGGCGGCGGCGGCCGCGCTCCGGCGGCCGTGATGGACTAAAGAGAAAACGGAGGAGGCGGGGCGCCGGGAGCTCACCAGGGAAGCTAGAATCGGCTTGGTTACGGCGAGTTAGGGCGGGAGGTGGGTCGACGACGATGGCACCCGGCGGCGGCGGCGGCGACGGAACGACGTTACGTGATGCGAGGGCGTCGGGAAAAGGATGAGCCGATCGCGACTACATCATCTAGAGGGAGGGAAAACGCGAGAAGTGCGAAGCAAAAGCTCACCTGAGCGAAACCGTCGGCGGCGCGGTCGAAGCGGGCGGCGATCCGGCCGGCCGGCGGAGAAGATGGGGTGGCGCGGATGATTCCGATGGCGGGATCGGGAGGCGGGCTCAATCGGCTCAAGGATGTTGTGAGGTCACGGCTGGGCGGTTTGGTGAGAGATGGCTCGACGGGCGACGAACGGCGGCGGCGGATGATATGGGTTCCCGCGGGCGGATTTGAAAAGAAAAACCGGGCGAAGCGGCCTATTTATAAGAGGGAAAGGTCGGACAGGTGGCCAGTGAAGTCGCCAAGCCTCGTACGCCGCTTTCGCTAAAAGAACGGCGCGGATCTACGGGCGCGACGTTTACGGCGGTGGCGGCAAATGCCATAGGGCGACATCAGCGCTTCCAAAACCCTAATTCTGTTTTTGTCAAATTACTCTCAAAATTTGAACTAAACTCAAAAATCTCCAAAAACAAAGTTTGCTTAAAATTTCAAGATCTACAAATTTCATAATTGGAACATTTTTCAAATTCGGCCTGGAAATTGGACTTTTTTGAAATGGGGTCAAAAAGTAGGAAATTTGAATTCAAAATTACTTTTAAAATTATGTAGAAACTTGAAAAACTTTGTACATATCTTTTGTTCATCTCAACAAGATCTACAAACTAGCTTTTGGAAGTTTTGTCAAATTTTGCTTATATTTTGAAATAGAGAAAAGGGGGCAATTAGGGTTTTGTCGAATTCAAAATTACTTTAAAATTTTGAACTAAACTTTGAAAATTCAAAATACCAACTTTGCTCAACTTTTGAAAACTCTACCTTTTCCCTTTTGTGACCACCCTCAAATTCTTGATAAAATTTGAAATAAAGAAAGGGGACAAACTAGGGTTTAGAAATTAGGGGGTTCGGCAGGGGGGGTAACTTCCTGAATCGATTCTTTCCGCGTCTTTTTTAAAACGACGAAATCAACATAAATTAAACTCATTTTTAGTTCAATGCAAGACATGGTGGGCTAAACATGTATGCTTTGCAATGATCATGATGACATGTCATATTTTAGTAATAATAGTAACACCCGGGGGTGTTACGAGGCGCGAATCCGCCGCCGCCCGGCCACGGCGGTGGAGGGCGGGGGCGGTGTAGGGCGCGGCCGTGGCGTGGAAAGCGCGCACGCCGCGAGGCGGCCTCGGCGGCTCCGGCGGCGGCGCGGCGGAGGAGGCGGCGGCGCGCGGGGCGGCGGGCGCGGGCGGTGAGGAAGAAAGGAAGAAGAGAAAGAAAGAAAGAAAGAGGGCCGGAAGACTAATCCGTCAGTCGCGCCCCGTGTCGGCGCGACTGTGGTGGGACCAGCGTTTTCGACCCGGCCCAAACCTAAACCTAACGGGCGTGGCGCCGCTCATCGAGGCGGCGATCGGCCTTCCGCTTCGCGTGAGCGGCGATGGCCGGTTTCCTGGCCGCCACGCCAAAGACGGCCAACGCCGCCGTGCTAGCGTGGTGGGACGTCGTAGCACGCATGCATCCGGCATGGATTGTAAATGTCACGCCGACGCATTTGGCGCAACAAAAAGGGATATCTGGTGTAAAATGTTTTAAACAGGGGATACATTGAAAATTTGTTTTAAAAAAAAGGGCAAAATTTTAAAAAAATCCCAGCATGTGTAGGACATTCAAAACACGCACAAAATTTGAATTTGCAAGGAAGAAAAGACTGCGCCACATATTTCATGTGGATGTGATCTCTGCCGCTGATACGTGATAGAGGTATTGCCGCATCGTCTCCTGTCTTGGCTACCACACCTACCCCCTGCTATCTTCTTCTCTCCTCTAAAAATCCAGAGGCTTCGCTCCCCTTCTCGAGCCTTTCGCTTTCGCCCAATTCCCCAATCGGACCAAACCCTAAGGAGAGATTCGATCGGAAATCTGGCATGGCAATGTCAGATCTCACAGCCACCGTGATCCCAAAGCCAGACGGGGCCGACGACGAGTCGGTGGAGATCCGGGAGGTGTGGGCGGACAACCTGGAGGAGGAGTTCGAGCTGATCCGCGACATCGTCGACGAGTTCCCGTTCGTCGCGATGGACACGGAGTTCCCGGGCATCGTCTGCCGGCCCAACGGCGCCTTCCGCTCCCCGCCGACTACAACTACGCCACCCTCAAGGCCAACGTCGACATGCTGCACCTCATCCAGCTCGGCCTCACCTTCTCCGATCCGCGTGGCGAGCTTCCGGCGCTCGGTGCCGGCCGCCGCCGCTGCGTCTGGCAGTTCAACTTCCGCGAGTTCGACGACGCGCGCGACATCTTCGCGTCCGACTCCATCGAGCTGCTCCGTCGCAGCGGCATCGACTTCCGCCGCAACGCCGAGCGCGGCGTCGATGCGCGCCAGTTCGCTGAGCTCCTCATGTACTCCGGCGTCGTGCTCAACGATTCCGTATTCTGGGTCACCTTCCACGCAGGATACGACTTCGGATACCTACTCAAGATTCTCACCTGCAATAGCCTCCCAGACACACAAGCCGGCTTCTTTAAGCTTATGAAGATTTATTTCCCGACTGTCTACGACATCAAGCATCTCATGAAGTTCTGCAACAGCCTGCATGGCGGGCTGAACAAGCTCGCTGAGCTGCTCGATGTGGAGCGCGTTGGGGAGTCTCATCAGGCTGGGTCCAATAGCCTGGTCACGTCCTCTGCATTCTGGAAGCTCAAGGATTCATTCTTCGCGGGCTCAATAGAGAAATATGCAGGTGTGCTGTACGGGCTCAATGCAGAGAATGGTAGTGCACATTGAGGGTTGTCACTCTCTTTGAATTTTACTCCCTCCGTCAAAATAATTGCACATCTCGTTTCTTGAGAAGACAATCTCTTTTAATTTTGACCAAGTATGTAAAAAATAATATCGATATTTAGATCTCCAAATAAATTTATTGCGGAAGTATGATCAGATATCAATCTAATGATACTTATTACATATTGTAAACATGATTAGTTTTTCTATACATATGGTCAAAGTTAGAAAGATTTGCCTTATCCATAAATTAGATGTGGAATTATTTTGAGACGAAAAAAGTAACTTTAACGAATGGATTGATTTAGGACAGGAAGGGTGACAAGTGTGCAAGAGGGCTCACTGAAAGATCAAGTCTGTAGGTTAAGTCTGCCTCACTCATTTGGGTGTATTTGGGATGTAGTGTTCTTCGGTTGCTCATTATTGAAACACATGGTTATGCCTGAGGATAGCTCTCTAAGTTTCCCACAACAAAGAAACAGCGATATTAATCCATTACCTATACCTAGAGTACGCACATCACCCATTTCATTTTGAAGCTGCACTTTTTTGAGATACAGGATTCTGAATGTGTCTTGATTGAGAACTTCTAGTTTCAGTAATTATGTATGCAAGGCGCTTTCTATCTTTCCAGTATTATTCCATATGAGATGGAGCTATAATTCAGCAAAATCCCCAATAGCAGCTCGGAAAGCTCATCACTTGATAGTTACTTATGACATGTCTCTTTCTTGGTTGCTAAGGGCTGCTTGGAAAGCTCATCACTTGATAGTTGCTTACGACATGTCTCTTTCTTGTTTGCTAAGGGCTTGTAGAATCTATTTATGAAATCTGACCTTCTGTCAGTGCCTAGTGCTGCAATTGACTTGTTGGAGTTCTTGTCTATGAAGTGTATCTTTACATGAGGACAATTACAGATAGCATTGTTTGAGGTTGAAATATTTGAGTAATTTAGAGTTCAACAACCCCCCTCCCTCTTGCAAAATTGGGGTTATTTTAATTATGTTCGTCAAACTTTTTCTAATTTTGACCAAGTGTAAATATGCAGCAATGCACCATCTACAACATCAAATTTAGTATTGTTAAACCCACCATGAAAAATGTCCTGATACTGTATTTATTTGGTATTGTAAGTGTTGACAGATTTTTGTATAAACTTGGTAAAAAATAGGAAGTTTGGCTTTGGACAAAACTAAAACGACCTACATTTTAGAATGGATGGAGTAAGTGGGTGTAACAAAAAGTCCTCAGCCATTGAGATATTTATTGATGGTGATGCAAGTTTGCTTGTTCTTCATAAACTCACTTGGGTTTGGACATCTACTGCCAAAGTAGATGCGTTGTTGTATATCTGTGTGCTGATCATTCGAGTGCTTTCAGGGCAATTTCATTGATAGATGCAATCTGTTTGTCTGCGTTGTAGATTCTGGTAGATGGTATCCTGTGGATAAAATAGTCTGATTCATTTGCCTGATTACTTTATAGATTCAACTTGAATTAGCCTGCATCTGGGCCAGGGCTGGTTGTCAAGGTTAGATCGTATAACTTTTTCTTGCTAAGCCTGAGCTCTTTTATGTTGATTGTCATCTATTCTTGATTCGGCTGATACGGTTCACTTTAGCCGTTTGCCTTTTGCCTATTCATGATTCCCTTGGATCTTGTAATGGTCACTAGTGATGATTGTACGCAGAGCAAGGTTACTGAATTGGCAGTTGGCACTATGCAAGATTGGTATTTACTGTAAAAGCTCCATACATCGCACCTAATAGGTCATCATGAACTTCGATTTTTTGCCCCCAAGGATTTGCATAAGTCTCCTGGCGCTTGTCATTCTTATTATCTGAATACGTCACTAAAGGATACTTCGGTTGCACAAATAATAATATTATAATAAACAAGCTTTAGATTCTTTTGGTTTTCTAAATGTCATATAATATTGACTTGAGCAAGTAGTGTATCGATGTTAAGCTTTATATAAAAGATGAAAGGATATCAAAGTTAATCTCCAAATAACATTTCTCAAAAGCGAAAACAACAGGCTGCGTTCTTTTGGCTCATCTATTTGCTAATTACACTCTAATTCTTAATTTGTTGTAAAAGTACTTCTGAGAATGAAACCAAAATTTGCAAATCACTTTGTTCAAAGCCAAAGCCGAAGCAAGTATTTGGGCACTGGACGTGGGAAATTCTCCCAGAACAGTTCATTTCATTCAGGAGAGGTGTTACACGCAGATGTTACATAGCAGCACACCAGCTTTTCGCGGATAGTAATTTAAGAACGAATAAGCAAGCTATGTGCTTGTATTATAAAACTGGTTAACATTAATCACATGTGATGATTGGGGAATGTCGATTTATTAAGTTCTGATAGTCCAAAAGTTCAGGTGATCTTTGAGAAGCTGAAAGCATTCTTGTGTGCCGGTTTAGGTCATCAGGTGATACACTGATACCTTCACGTTCCACATTTTCCAAATACACTATAAGATACCTAAGGAGATGGAATTGTTCAGGTTTGCATGGCTGCAGGAACACCAAACAGGGACTCTAGGAGCGCCTTTTTCTGCATCTAATTTGCAGGTTCAACTTTTGCCGCTCTTCACTTTCACTTTTTTTTTTTTTTTTTTTTTTTTTTTTTTTTTTGAACCAAGGACCCTCCATTTCCATTATCAGATAACGGAATTACATGGTATAGAGTTTGAATCCTGAAGACAGATAACAGAAACTAAAGAGAACAATGAGCATTACAACCAGGGTCGAACTATAGAAAGAAACTAGAAGGACACCCTGCCATCAAGCCTACAAAAGTGACAGGAATGAAGCCAATCAGGAGCCAAACAGACAGTTGGACGCACAGCCACCAAAATCATCCGATATCTTTCTTCACTTAGCAGATCTAATTGACAAAGAATGGATGCTGATATCATTTGACTAGTGATTGCCTGTTCCAGTCAATGACTATCCATTGCATGTGATATCTATCTTGCTAGCAAGTATGATCAACCGGTCCATTTCTTCGTCCGTAACAATCTGATCTTTTGCAATCATCTCAAGGATATTCGGTGGCACGACATCAACATTGATATATGCTCGAATCAATGACTTGTAAAGGGGTAAGCTTGTCAAATTAAATCTCTGGAGAACCTTAATGTATTGATATGCATCGTCGGCACTTCCTTGGTCCTCAAAATGTTTTCCAATTGCCTCCATCAATTCAAGTGGAGGTCTAAAATGGCAGCTCTTCAACAGAGACAAACCTTTCTTCATGCAACCAACAGCTTTGTCCATCTGCCTACTCTGAACATAACCCTCCATCAATATCTCCCATGTCTTGTAATTTGGACACGCTCCTTTCTCTAGCATGTGGAGGTGGAGCCTCTCAGCCTTTTCAATCCACCTGTTCCTCACATAAGCACCGAGAAGAACATTTGAAACCCTCACATCATGCTTCCTGCACCCTGATTCCCAGCTTCCAAAGATCCACTCGGCTTGGCTGATGTCCCCAACTTTTATTGAACATAACATAGCAGTCATGTAGTTTGTAGAGGGATTCTACCTGGCACACCTTTACTAGCCTCCCACAACCTCATAACTCCATCTCTGTCATTCAGAGCAGCATAACATGTCATTACAAAGGAGTATCCTAAGCGTCCTGTTGGTGACAGTTTTGTTTCAGCTTTCCTAAGGCAATCTTGCGCTTTAGTGTTCAGTCCATTGTTCCTAAAAATGTTGGCTAATGTGCAGTATGTGCTCCAACCAACCTCGACCATCTCATCATTCAACATCTCCTGGAACACTGATTGTACTAGGGCAACACCAGAGACTTCGCACAAGCATCCATCCAAAGGTTGTAGGAGAGAACATTTCTGGGAATGTTGTTCCGTTTCATGAGGTCAATTACACTAAGTACCTTCTCATACTGACAGGTTGCAACATAGAGCTTCATGATTTCATTGAAAGAGTGAGGATCAACGGGCAACCCACGACTCTGCAACTGAGCCATGAAGGTTTCAGCCTTCTGCACATTTCTTTCTGTAACATAGCAGTGGAGGAGAGGGAAGGATGCAGCTTGTCTGTCAGCAGGGCTCTGTAGTTTGTTGTAGTATTCCTCGGCTTGAGAAGTACCGTAAGCTTTAGCAATCAAGTCTTGTCTTGCTGCATGATCCCATGACGATAGTCGGGAGTTGCACGATTCCATCCAAGAGAAAATCTGTTGCACAATGTAACGTAGACTCTAACAATATGCTATGGAACATAGTATCAACACTATGCAATAAAAAAATAGAAATAAATCGAGTTTATAACGTGTATGTGTGTAATAATCAACTCAGAAAAAAAAAAAAAAACCCTCCAGATCAGACTTCACTTGCATTCCGAAGGCCAAGAATGCAAGCATGATTCCAGTTGTCTATAGCAAGGAGCAGCAATAGTTTCACTGAACTCCCATTCCTCGTTCGTTTTACCCACCTCAAATGACACAACAACACAGTCAGTGCGTCGACAAAAAACAGAGCCAGGAGAACCCAAAAGTTCCACTACTCACCTCGAGGGTGTGCTCGTAGCGGCGCGCGCGCCGGAGCTTCTCGACTGCGTGCCGGAGCTCTGGCTGCGAGACCTGGACGCGCTCCGGGCCCATCTCTCGACGGCAGCTGCGGCGTCCCCGCGCGGCGAGCCGAAGCGGAGCCGGAGCAGGCGCCGTGAGAGGAGGCACTCTCGTCCTCGCGGACCCGGCCGGCCGCGGGAGGCGCGGAGATGGTCGAGGAGGAGAAGGCGGAGGAGAGGAGGGGCTTAGGGTTTGGTGGCGTGCGGGAGGGGAGGTCGAGGCGGAGGAGGCCGGCGGCGGTGAGGCGCGAGCGCGCGGCAGCGGCAGCGGCAGCGGCCATCGCCCGTGGGCCTGGTTTATCGTGGACTCGTGGGCTTTTTGCCTTGTGTGGGTTCGGCAGCAGCTGAGCAAATCTCCCAATTTGTTTTGAACTTTTAAATTTGTTTATTTATTACATTATAGTACTCCACTGGTTTAGGTAGGCCGTAACCCGTAAAAGTGTTTGACACTCAAATTTGTTTTTAATTCAAATCTCCCAATTGCACGATGTAGCTTTGTTTAGCAGGTCTACCCAGTAATATGCTACGGAATATTCTATATCAATGCAGTCAATGACAATATAACATACTCCCTCCGTCCGTTTGTCACTCGGATTCCGTGTCATTTGTTCGATGATTCGTCTTATTCAATTTTTTCACAAATATAATTATTTTATTATGATTTATTTTATTAATAAAAATACTTAAATATTGATTAATTTATTTTATTATTTACATAAATATTTTGAATAAGACGGATGGTGGCTAACAATTAAAAGTAAAAACGTCAAACTCCATGGACAGAGGGAGTAACAGCCAAGCTGCTAAACCCTCGTATCCCAAGCTTCATGGTCCCCTTGCTATCAACTCTTTAACGAATCAGTTCCACATAATTTGCAATAAAAAATTAAAAATAAAACGAATTTATCACTTGTATGTGTGTAATAATCAGCTCAGAAAAAAACACCAGATCAGAGATCAGACTACACTTGCAATCTTGCAATGCAAAAAAAGCCAAGAATGCAAAAAATGATTCCAATTGTCTATAGCAAGGGGCAGCAGTAGTGTCACTGAACTCCCATTCCTCGTCCGTTTTATTAGACAAGGTACAGTAACTGAATTATCCATATCGAACACCATACAAACAACCACTGGCCCTTTACTCCTTGAGCATCACTGTTGGCTACAGCCTTGTTGGGCACTTGGCATCGAGAAACTCCTTGAGCGTCCGTGCAGCCTTCTGACCGCCCATTAGCTCCGCCAACCTTTCCACTGGAAGCAGGGCCAGCTCGGCCAAGCTATTGCATCCATCCATGATTGCTCGATAGTTGGAATCTGTCACCCCAGGGAGCCTTCTCAAGAACTCAATGCCTGATGTGTTATAATTTTCAGACCTATAGACCCCCAAAAAAAAAAAAAACTGCATCAAATTTGGGCTTACTCCCCTCTGGTTTTGTACGAGGTGCATGACTTACCTCACATAATCCTCCACAACTCCATCTTCTGAGGGCACGCCAACTCTTGTTGCTTTTTTCTCATCAGGTTCATCCTGGTTTGTTTTCAGTGACATAAACATTTCTGCTGTAGCATGCAAGCTGCGTGACCAGAATATACGAAGCCGAGGAAAATGCAGCACTAGCAGCGAAAGCTTTGAGATAATGTTGGTTGGAGAGACATCATCCCCGATCTCATTTGCAGACTGTAAAAGAATATGAGGCCAGGTAGAACAATGAGGTGAGGTGTTATCATGATTTTCCCACTGGGCAGGAGAGGGAGGGGATGTGCGGATACCTGAAAGGAAAGCTCTTATCTTGTGAAAACTCAATGAGGAGAACCGGGATCTTATAGTAACGTGCCATTGTCTCAACCTGATTGTACAGACGACCAGAAGTAAAGCTTTGGAACAAGTCTCTGATACTTTTCCGTTCAACACAGATCAAAGGAGAGAGAAACATAGTCACCAACTTCAAGGGTGACCGGTACTATTCGGATACCTTTCTGATGCAACACATTCGGAAGGCTGCTCATGAACTCTCTCATGTCTACAATAACCTAGAAAAATTGTAGCAGTAAATTTTTTTAGCAATCCACCAAATAGAAACAAAGCCCTTGCCCACTAACAATATGATCGTAAGCATCACCTGCATGTCCTTCTCAGGTGCCTTTTTACCACCTGCCTTTCTTGTAATTGAGTTCTGACATAAAAAGAGGTTCTAGTTCATTTGCAACAGTTGGTCCAATGCAACGGCCATCCTGAAAAGAAAAGATAGATTTATTTCATGTCAGGAAAGTATGACAGCAATTTGGCCTGCATATGGCTAATTGTGATTGAGCTAAAATAAACACATGATACCGGGCATAACCCACATGTAGATTCATAGACAGGTGCAAAGGTCATTTGACTAAGCATTGTAGGATGCAGTAACCACTTTGCTAAGGTCAGACTGAAATTAAAATTTTAGTTACAGAGTGAAACACCACCTGATCAACAGGTATCATCATCAGGGACCATCATCAGGGACTTCTGTCTGATCAAAGATTCAAATGCTTCATTTTCCCGTCGAATACTGGACTCAAATTTTTGCACCTCAGTGGAATCTTCATAAAAAAGGAAGTAAACTTTTAACTTCCTTGATGAGTTTTCTGCCTTGTAAACTTCAATCTCTCTTACAAAGGTAATATCTGGATGATAAACAATAATAACAGATGGCTTCCATACATCAAGCACATGCTGGTCACTGTCTAGAGCATGAAACTGCACAGGAGGTAGTGGCTTGCCGTTTGCCAAGTTTCCAAAAAGCTGATGAATGGTTAAATTTATCGTTAGAAGTAGAGGCTGACGCGAAAGCATCATATATGCGAAAGCATCATATATGGATGCCTTAGAAGCATCAATCTCAGCCTGTTCATCTGTTTTGCCTGATTGACCTTCAGAATCCAGATCAGTAGCTTGGCTATTGTCATTTCCCCCTTACTTTTTGTCGATTACTGGCTTGTCTCTTTGAAGTGGTTTTCTTTGGTTTCCCCTTTGCTTTACCCTTTGCTACCCCCTTCTTGCTGCAGCTGCTATTTGAGCCACCATTGACATCTGCTTCATTTGATATATTTCTTAATTCAGAGGCAGCGGCAAGTAAGGCATTAGTTTCGAGTTTGTTAATGCTAACTGGACCTGCACTCTCACTAGGTCCTATTTGAACTTCACCATCCAGGACACCAACCCCTTTTTGGTTGCTCAGATTTTCTCTCGTTCTTCTTATTCAATCCATGCAGCTCAGCTTTCCCAATCAAATACTTCTCCCACTCTTCTCGCATAACCTTATTGAAAACAAGTCAGCATTACAAAGGATTTACAGGGTTTCATGTTCAAAATCTTAAAAACAAGCTTGCATTCAACATGGAAGAATGACACTTGTGCAAACAAACATGACAAGTTCATAGCAATAGAATAGTGCTATATGGATTGATGCTGACTTCATTTAACACTCGAACAATTACCTGACAGGGGCCTTTTAATATGCATTCCTGCAGCTGCAAGCGTGTGCGTTCATCTTTACATGTTACCAAAACTATGCCACTTTCATCACTTTTGTCTTCATCATGCACATTCCCGGCATCGCTCTTCATCTGTTCTTCTGCTATCTCTTGCAACAATTCCTGCAAGCTTTAAAGCAGTCAACTCAAAGCAAAAATAAATTTCTTGATGATAATACTCATATTATCTGATAATTAGGGATGAAGGTTGCTAGTTTGCTAAAAGAATGAGACAAAAAACAGAGAATAGTAAAGTATTAGCATTTAGCACAACAAACAATAGTTGGATACATATGCTACGCACACCACGTTTGGTAAAATACAAAAGTCTTCATCAATTACATTGTAATATAAAATAGATTTCTTGTGCAATGTAAATGTGCAAGTTTAGCCAAATTTTGGGTGTCCATTGCCAAACAGATTGGAGCACACTGTTCTTGCATAAAATGCATAAAGCAAATATTCAGTGCTGAAGACTGCAGGGCCTTAAAGGAACTGAATGAAACAAAAACCGAATCACTGACCCATAACACTTTCCATTTCGGTGCCTCCTCCAAAACCTCTTCCAATACAATGCCCTCATCAGTATTAGCCTTCTGAGTGTTGTCCCTAGCTACAGTGGAGTCTTCATTTTCTGCAGTAAAAGGTACTTGTTACACAAATTCTTCAGGAAAAAGCATATACCTGCAAAATAAGGGGGCCAAGAGCCGCTACCGGTTTCTTTTCCTTTCTTGGTAGTATTATGTGCCACTTTCCTCTTCTTTGTTGGTGTGCCCTTATTATCTGTGCTAACCTTAACACCATCTGTTCTCACTGCCCGGTAAACGCGCCTTTTTGCAAGCTCAAATATCTTATGGCTTGAGTCAGCAAGTATCCAAACTGATCGCACACCTTCTGACACCCTCAATGTGTCAAGGTACTTCAAGTATGTAACAGCGTCGTACCTACGGGTCCAGTAAAGAACATAAGAGGGTGCCTAGTTTTCCTAGCTACTTGTATAATTCTCATAACTGACTCAGAGTCAGCAGAACATTTATATAAGCAAAAACATGAAAAAAGGTGGTAGGAAAGGGGATGTGATCACTGAGAGGACAACATTTACCTGAATTACCTGACGAGGTAATCAAGCAGTTTGCGTAGCGTCCTGAGGTCAGCCACAAGCTGCTTTGTCTTCTTCCCAAGAGTGTGCCAGATGGGGTCGAGCTGCCTCCGGACGATCTCATCCAAAGACTTGAAGAGGCCATTGTCGACGGTGAGGTCCTCAACATCCACCTTGTTGGTGCGCCTAAGCTCCTTGAGGCAAGCGTCCATGGTAGCGAGGGTGGCAGCCTGGATACCCTTCATGGGCGGCGTCATGGGAACGTGAACGTCTACGACGTCAGGCGGGGCGCGTTCCAGGTCGGCTGCGGCGAGAACATGGAAGCGGGGCCAGAGGTGGAGGCGGCGGACGTAGAGGCTCTTCATGGTACGCTCGGCCTTGGAGAAACCGGCGACCATGGCATGGGGGCAGTCGGAGAAGGCGTAAACGGGGAGGAGATTGCGTTGACGGAGGAGCCGGGCGATGAAGGCATCGGAGGAGGTATCGGTGGAGCGGTGGGCGGAGAGGAGGAGTAGGGCCCGGACGCCGGAGGGGAGGAGGCGGGAGGTGAGGAGGTCGGCAGCGAGGGCGCGGGGGGAAGAGGAAGAGAGCAGCGCCAGAGGCGTAGAGGGAGGCGCGCGCGCTGCGCGGGGAGGTCAGGGGCACGTCGTGAACCTGCAGCTTGTCTTGGAGGTGGCGGCGGATCCGGACCTTGAGGGGATCGGGGGCGGAGAGGACGAGGAAGCATCCTCCCCCCGCCGCGTCGCCGGGGGCCTGGTGGAGATGGAGGAGGAGGGCAGCGGCAAGGGAGGCGAGAGGGAGGCCCGAGGAGAGCACCACCAGACCTCCGTTCGGATCCTCCACCAGGTCCGCGACCACCTGCTCCTCGAACGCAAGCATCGACGGCCTTCGCCTTCTTCTCCGGCAAGTCAGGCATTGGGAAACGGTGATAGGGTCACTGGGCTTGTGCTCAAGTGGGCCGTAGGCCATCTTAAGTCGGCCCGTGATTTGTGGACCCTCTAGTTGTCCTCAGGAAAAGGATTGCAGCCCCCATAAAGGTACAAAAATTCGCGTAAACACGGCCCGATTGCATCGGCCATTTGTATTGTATGAGCAGCCAAGAAAAAAAAAAAAAACGGTTCTTTACTCCTTCCATTCTCTTCATAAACTTTCTCTAATAGAAGTTGCATTAAAACTGCGGTAGGACACAAGGACCATTTAAACTTTAACTGTTGTAGGTACATAGCCAGAGTTTAGATGGAGGTAATATTTCTAAGAAAACGTGTTTACAGACTCAGAGCGTGCCACAGTCATATTCTGACATCTTGAGAAGAGTTCTCGCGAGGAAGCCAGATAAAACCCTGTCCCGCAGGAAGCTCACGACGGCATTGTTGCTCTGTTGCATGAAGCCGACCAAGTAGGCAGTGGCAATGAGCTGGACGCTCCTCCACCGTCGAGCCGCCGCGCGTATTCGCCAAGCCAGCCCTCGACCCTACGGTGCTCCTCCGTGCCCGTGCCGTGCCGTGCCGTGCCGCCCCCGCCGAGCACGGCATTGCCGAGGCACCTGGCCAGACGACGCTGTCCTCTAACGCGGCGCAGGCGCCACGGCCCAGTCGGCGTCATCGGGTGCAGCGCGCGCCGCCGGCCACGCAGACGCCGCCCTTGCTGATGCTCACGGCTATAAGCGATAGTGGCGGCCGGAACCGCAGCGGCACGGCGAAGACGTCGTCGCTCGCCCCAGCGCCTTCGCCGGCACCTTTAAGGCCGCCAGGTTTGCCAGCACGAACCGCTTCAGCTTGGTGCCACTCTCGATGATGGCTTTATCTACGGTTACAAAATTCGGGTAGAATTATCACACAATTATTTTAGGGAAAACAAGCTGAAGAACCAGTAGATGTCAGTGTCGTTGCAGGGTCGCATGCCGGAGCGGAAGCCGCGGCCGTTGAACTGCAGGAACCTGGGCTCGAAGCTGTGGCCGTCCGGGAAGTGCGCGAGGCCTCTCGCCGCCATGCGCCCCGAGTAGGCCGGCTCCGCGAGGCCCAGCCATTTGGACACCACCGAGTTGATCCCGTCGCATCCGATCAGTACCTGCAGATGAAGTACGCCAGCTTCTCTTGAACAACAGTTCTCCAATAGAGCAGTGTGTACAGCAGACAACATGTTTTTGGGGTTGCTACCTTTGTTCTCAGCTCCGAGCCATCGGCCAGTTGCAGGACCTTGAGGTTGCCGTCCTCCTCGATGGACACAATCCTAGAGGAGTAGCTTATGGTGCCTCTCGGCAATTCCTCCTCCAAGGCCTGCACCAGCAAGTCCCGCCTCACGCAACGGATTTCATTGCATCCTCTACTGTACCTCAGAGACGTATACAGAGAGTGTGTGGCGACGCTCATGTCGATCAGTCTGTAACTCTCTGTACGTACCAACTGTCCAAATAAAATGTGTGTGTGTGATTGCGGCCTCACCGTTTCGGCTGCACTGTGAGGTCCAGCTCCTGCGCAACTTTTTCCGTCGACGACGACATGACTCCGCAGAGCCTGCGAGCATCAGAAGAATCTTGAAAGTCTCTAGAGAGGCGGCAGTGAAACCTGCTCAGATTTTCCTTGTTCGCTAGGGCTACAAAGAGCGAGGAGGCGAATCAGGGCTTAAAACCGATTTCCGCGCTTCGACTCCGACGGCCTGTAGGGCGTCGGAGGAGGGTGGGGTTACCGAGGGGCGGTGGTCGGTGCCCCGGGCCGGCGGATGGGTCTCCTTCCGCACTAGCGGGGGGACCTCGCCCGGGCGTCCAGGTTTAGGTCGCAGTCCCCTGCGCCGACGGCGAAGTCGATGGAGACGGCGCGACGGGCGTTGGGAATAAGGTCTTCCGCTCTTCCATCGCTCACCGGCGTTTGCTCCAACGCCGGCGAGAGCTAGTGAAGCCGAGGTCGGCGATTCGGGGGCTTCCTTCCTCGACTTCAACGATGGCGCGGGCGCTCTCAGCGGAGGCGGTGGCGACCACCGGGTCGGTTCCTCTTTCGATTCCGGCAAGGAGATAGCCGATACTCTTTCAAAGATTAGATGCGGCTTGGAGGAGATCCGGCGTTGGCTTTTGCGGCTTGTTCAAAGTTTGAGGTCTCTTGCCGGAGGGGTTCTTCTTCTCTGGTGACGGTAACCACCGGTAACCGACGGCGGCGCCTACGATGGCGAATAAGTTCGAAGGTTACTGAGAATCGGCTGTAGGGTCTTGTTTGTGTTTTCTAGTGTTTTCGTGGTGTTTTTGTAAACTTCGGGATGTACTGTGTCTTCTTATTAATATAATTCATCCCTTCGCAAAAAAAAAAAAAAAAAAAAAAAAAAAAGAGAGGCGGCAGTGAGACCGCCGGAGAGACAGACGGAAGGAATGGTAACATACGCCTCGAGCCTTTGGATGCCGCTTCGATCTTGGGTGTGTTTAGATCCCAAAATTTGGTGCAAAATTTTGGAGGAAAGTCACATCGAAAGACTCAGAAGACGTTTCGTTTGTTAGTGGTAAATATTATCCTACTATGACGTAACTAGGCTCAAAAGAATCGCCTCCCGCAATATACATCTAAACCGTGTAATTAGTTTATTTTTTTTACCTACATTTCGTCTTCGATAAATGTCATTCCCAGTATTTTTGATGTGATGGGGGAATCTTCTTTTGCATGTAGTGGAATTTGGAGAAAAGTTGGGGTCTTAAACACACCCCTTGTCGCCCACCCCGAGGGCGTCGAGCGCTCGGAAAGCATTCTGCCACGCCGTGAACGCGAACCCGGACGTTCTCAACGCCGGCGACGATTCCAGGACCAAGCTCCTCACCCCTCTCCTGCGGCGTAACTTATGAGCGACACCGTGCCTTTCCGGTCGTTTGGCGGATCAAAGCAAAGTAAGGGCCGACGACGTATGTCAGTTACCGGTGAAGCCCAAGAGCTGTCGCAAGGCCGGCAAGCCCGGCGCCCACGACGACGATGTTCTCAACGGCGTCCTGTTGCTGCATGCTTTCGATGAACTCAAGACCACCGTTGCTGCTAGCTAGAAAGATGAGGCTGGCGGCTTTGGATGAATGGATCAGTGGTGTGCGAGTGTTCCGAGTGACAGGATGGGCTTGCTGCGATTCGTTTCTGTTAAGCTTGGCCACTAACGTCACTGGTGAGTGGTGACGAATGGATCAACGGATTGGGAACTGATGACGGCGTGACGTTTAGCATAGACTAGGGCATGACTGCTATATATTTTCTTCTCTTTTTAAGAGTTACTAGCAAACGTGCCGTACGTTCTGTGGCGGGAGAAAAAAATTAGACATCAATAAGAAAAGAGTACTTGGAGTGTTCCATGTTTATTAATATATTTCCTTTTTTTAAATTTTCTGAGCTAAATTCGTGGTTTTTTAAGTACATCAGAAGAGTCCTTGATATTCCTTTTTAATAATATACGCGTCATTGTTTTCTCCCCCTACAAATTAGAGCCTGCGACGGAGCCCATTGGTATTTATTTTTATTCCTATTTTTTCATGTATGCACGTTGCAATGAGATTTAGAATCTAAAATTTTATAACTTGTAGCCCAAAAATTCATGAAATATCATGTGTTTTACCACTATTGGAACCATTTATGCTAAAACCATCCAGCTAGCACTCTCAAAAGAGAGAGAGAGAGAGAGCGCCATACAGCTGGCCAAGCAAGAGCTGCTAGAGGACCTTGAACAACGCGACCTGGAGGAGCCTACATCCCACGCCCAGCCAATGCACGATCCATGTCACCAAATGCAAGAAGCGAGGGCCAGCTGCTGTCGGCTGATCATAGCAGCCCAGGCAGGCCCAGCGACAGCGCCATGCAGAGTTTGTGCGGGGCACCGAAGGTAGCCAGGCGGGCCCCAACTGCTTTGTACGCAGGAACCGACGACGGGCTTGGCCTATGGGCCTGCATCACGCGGTGCCACCGCTGGTCCGCATACACGCCCCATGCCAGCTGGGCTGGGCCTGTTGGGCCGCTACTATCTTGTGCAGGTCGTACATTATTATTTCCATGTTTAAGTTGGATTAAAATCATAGTTGAATGAAACCGTAACCGAGTCAAATTCTTAGTTGGCAGACGGAAAAAAGAAGGTGGATAAGAAATTTTCTCTTTTATTAGTAGGTATAGATATAGATATAGATATAGATATAGATATAGATATATATATATCGTCGGTCAAACCTTCTTAGGTTTGACTAGTAGATTTATAAAAATAAGAGTAAAATGCACTCTAGATCCTCGAACTATTGACACCTTTCCATTCATGTCCTCCAACATTCATTTCGACTATCTAGGCCCCTCAACTTATCTCGCGGGCGCATTGACGGTCAAAAGTCGCCCACGCCAACCGCAAAGTTCGACGTGTTCGTGCCACCATGGCAGATGGAACCAGAGTTGGGCGCATTTTTATATATAATAAAAAAACCGTAAACATGATCTATCTCACTCCCAACTCCACTCCCTCCGTCCTGGTCGTCCTTGGCACCGGCGGCCGGTGACGCTGGACGGTTGAGTGAACGACAAACCGCACTAGAGTAGTCAAAAAAGGTCAATTATGCAACCGCCTCATTCTAGAGTCTAATTGTTTGTTTGCCCCCTCGCTTTTTAGTTTCTCAATTACGCAAATGTCCCTAATAGAGGCAAACGAGCAATTAAACCAATTGCGCAAAATGCCCCTAATAGGGTCAAATGAGCAAATTGGAAGACTAAAAACAGGGCAAACGAAAGCAATTAGACTTCGTATCAGGGCAGCTTGCACAATTGTTCAAAAAAAACTGCACTTTGAGAAGTCCGTGGGCCAGAGCATGTTCGTAGGGACAGAGCCCATGCTGGTCTCCGATCCCGCGCCCATCACAGGCTGTAAAAGGGCATGTTTGATTGGAAGCCTAGATGAGAAAAGGGATAATTACTTATTTGGCCCCGAAAAACTTCTTCGCTTATTTAAATTTTTTTTTTTGAACTTGTCTATTTGACCTTAAAAACTAAACTTTCTTGCTTATTTGGCCTTCCGTTAGAATTTAGGGGTTAACGGTGAAGTGGCAAAAAAAAGTCTATTTTACTCCCGGGCTGAAAAAAATAAAAAACAGAGTTTCATTTGTTTATGGTATATTTTGAGTGGATATATATATACATTTGAAGCACATATATATTCAGTATATATAAAAACAGAGTTTCGTTATATACTGAAGGGTGAGTCATGTAATCGTATTTTTTTATTTAAAGTATATATTAATTAAAATATGAGTACATACTCATTTAATGCGAGTATTTCAGGTATACGTACATACACGAAGTAGTATAGTATGTGCGGATACATGCTAGGCAGTACTCCTATATGCTTGTTGATCTGGATGAAATGGGAGGACGGAGATCGGATCTAGCACCTGTTCGCCAGTCCAGCACCAATACGAGAGCATATCAGATACATGCCTTCGAAAGTCAGAGAAAAGTATGCCAATCTATTAGATCCATTCATAATATTCGGATCAGCGCATGGATCAACCTTCTCACGATCTGTTGCTAAAAAAACGCCTTCTCACGATCTGTATGCATGCATTCAGTTTTTATATATACTGAATATATATGTGCTTCAAATGTTTATATATGCACTCAAAATATACCATAAACAAATAAAACTATTTTTTATTTTTTTTAGCTAGGGGTAAAATGGACTTTTTGCTGCCACTTCACAATCGTTAACCCCTAAATTCTAACGGAAGGTCAAATAAGCAAGAAAGTTTCATTTTGAGGCCAAATAGACAAGTTAAAAAAAAAAAGGCCAAATAAGCAAGAAGAAGTTTTTCTAGGGCCAAATAAGCAATTATCTCATGAGAAAAGTGTTGCATGGAAGTTGCTTAAAAATACGAAGAAATTTGTTACATAAGAATAAGTCTATGGTAATAAAATAAAATATATCAATTTATTTTATTATTTTTAATGTTTAGAATAATACTCCTATATCCTTTAAAGAATATAAATATTGTTTTTAGGAGACAAATAATTTCACATTTGACTAAACTGTTCAATTTTTTAACACAAAATAAATATATTCTTATAGTTGGAAACATAAATATTTGATTACTGTTTTTTTCTATAAATTAAATTAAACTTAAAATAAATTTTCTAGCTATTTAAAAAGCATCACAAGAACAAGAACGCATTAGAAAGAAAAAAAGGTCATAATTACATTGCTAATTTAGCGTGAACATGATCGATGAAAGACCGAAAGAATATAGAAAGCACAACATATACAAAACAAAAGCTACATACGGTGCTATCCTCTTCGTCCCCACCGAAGTTTATCACCCTCGATTCCGCTCGTACCACCTTTTTCGATGTTTCGCCTTATTCAATTTTTTGCACAAATATAATTTATTTTATTACGATTTATTTTATCAATAAAGATACTTGAATATTGATTAATTTATTTTATAATTTATATAAATATTTTAAATAAGATAGATGATTAAACATGAAGTTTAAAAGTAAAAAAAAAGATAAACTCCATAGGACAGAGGGAGCACGTATGATTCCTTTTACCTGGCAGCACCCAGGCAGTCGAATTCGGTCCACCCTCAATATCATTTGAGGCTCCAACCAAACACGTAACAGGCAGAGAAGGCAGCTGCAGTCCTGGCAAAAGTAGTCCAGGAAGAATTGCTATTGGCCCAATAGTCGAGTTCAAATCCTGCGTACCCAATAGCCCACCGCTACGGCCCAAGAATCCCTCCAGCGTGCCTTTTTCTTCCCCTCATGCCTCGTCTTCTCCGCCTGCCCGAGACCAAGAAATCGACTCGGTCGTCGCCGGCTCGCCACCACTCCACTCCCCTGCTGCTGCTACGTAGTTCTTCGTCGGGACCCTTTGGCAGCGACGAGCACCCCCGCACTAGGTATGCCCGCCCGCCCCCAGCAAAACTGAGCACTCTAATCCACAGTTTGAACCGTTCTGTGCTCGGATCTGATCTACCCAGTAAACGTACGCATGTATTATGCCTGCTAACTTCACCTTTTTTTGTGGTAAAAAGAAAATTATCGGGTGTAGAGCAGAGCGAAGCGAGGGATCCAATGGTGGTGACGTGGGGGCAATGGGTGCTCATGGCAACGGGGCGGACGCCTACCAACATTGCGGTGATCAAGTACTGGGGGAAGCGGGACGAGGCGCTCATCCTCCCCGTCAACGACAGCATCAGCGTCACGCTCGACCCTGACCACCTCTCCGCCACCACCACCGTCGCCGTCAGCCCCTCATTCCCTTCAGACCGCATGTGGCTCAACGGCAAGGTGTGTCATTGCCACCGCCCCCTCCTCTGCTCGCCAATTTGTCTCTGCCGCCGGCCGCCGCTTCGTCTGCTCAGTGCTTAAGAAAAAATACATACTATGTACGCTGACTAAGTGGCAAATGAAGAATTCTAGTATATATAAGTCTTGGATTTGACGAAAGATAGTATAGACTTGAAAAGATGGCCCTGGTGCTTACGTTGAGTTTTGGTTTGGATAATTGACCAGGAGATCTCACTGTTAGGAGGAAGGTTTCAGAGCTGCCTTAGAGAGATCAGAAAGCGAGCTCGTGACTTTGAGGACGAGAAGGGCATCAAGATCAACAAGGAGGATTGGGAGAAGTTGCATGTTCACATTGCCTCGTACAACAATTTCCCCACTGCTGCTGGTTTGGCCTCTTCGGCTGCTGGCCTTGCTTGTTTCGGTAAAGTCTCTTATGCTATCATCATAATCTGATTGTCTCCTTCGGTTCTCAAATACAATGAGTTGTCTTGACTTCCAGCTATTCCTACAATGAATGATTGTTTGTTGGCCAGTTGTATTAGCAAAAACTACCGTCTGAAAAAAACTATTTGCAGCAATTTTACTAGTGCTGCCATTTGGCCAATCTGATTATTTTGGAAATTGTTACTGCAGATGCATCAAAACAACTTATTAGGAACAGATGGAATATTTTCCAATTTATTTTTTCATCTTCTTCTCCTATGACCAACATTAAAACATGAAAAACTATATGTAGGAACAGGTAGAGATTATATGAATGTAAGTTTTCTCTCTCTCTATTTTCACTGAAAACATGGAAAAAACAGTACTATTTGAGTATTACTAGTTTTTGGTCCCTGGTATCTTTCCCTGTTACTCTAAAAGCTACTCAGCACACTTCTCTAGTAGAAAACTACAGTTCCTTGGAAATGCAGTAGTTCTATTCAAGACCAAATAATGTTTCACAATTTCTTAGTTCCCCATAAAGATTTCTACATGTTTTTTTTTCAGATCATGTATCACCACATAAGCATTTGTTTTTTAATGTTGCTGTAGTTTTCACCCTTGGAAAGCTGATGAATGTGAAAGAAGATTATGAAGAACTTTCTTCAATAGCAAGGTCTGTTCATGTTATTGATAAAAGCATTTTGTTTTTATTCCTGAGATACTGCCAGGACTGTACTCAGTTTGCCAATCTGTGCTCTAGTAACTTGCTGAGTCTTGCAAATCCATCCTTACATTTTCTCATATTCACTCAGGCAGGGATCTGGGAGTGCATGTCGCAGTATATATGGTGGTTTTGTGAAATGGTGTATGGGACAAGTGAGTAATTGTTATGACAAAGAAACAACCCTGGTTAAATGCATGTCTGGTCTATTCAATAATGACTGAGCGGGGTCTGATTAATTGCTTGCAGAAAGATGATGGAAGTGACAGTATTGCCGTGCAGCTTGCTGATGAAACACATTGGAACGATCTTGTAATTATTATTGCAGTGGTACGTGAACTATGTCCCGCATGACCTCCTGCTATGTGTTGTACGCATCATCTTGTGGCTTCACTGATTCTGATTCACATATGGACTCTCTTAATGTTTTATACTTTTATACCTGTGCCTTCCCCCATATTGTGCTCTTTCTGATGTCATAAATTGTTGACACGTTCATTTGTGGAATCAGGTCAGTTCAAAGCAGAAGGAAACCAGTAGCACCGGTGGGATGCGAGTTAGTGTTGAAACAAGTCCCCTCTTGCAGTACAGGGCCCAGGTGACTGTTTTTTTTTTTTTCATTCTGGAGGACTTGAATTGTTTTGAGCTTTAACTATTTTGAGAAATTTCTAAAAAAAAAAAAAAAAGACCACAATTACTGTCGATTTTGGAATCTTAATATCCGAAGTTTTTGGCAATATGATATGTTGGTTTGACTATTACTTTTCCTGTGATTAACATGCACTGCACTGGTTGTCCATATGTTTCAGACAGTAGTGCCAAGTCGGGTGTTGAAAATGGAAGAGGCTATCAAGAATCGTGACTTTGAATCCTTTGCCAAATTAACATGTGCAGATAGCAATCAGTTTCATGCTGTATGCTTAGACACGAGCCCTCCCATCTTCTACATGAATGATACGTCACACCGTATATGCTTTTAGCAGTGTGTTGGCTTGGGTTTTATGTTAATGCTAAAATCTGAAGCAATTTTTTTTTCTGGTCTCAATCAACCACAGGATAATTAGCCTTGTGGAAAAATGGAACCACTCAGCAGGAACCCCACAGGTATTTATATTGCTCTTGGACATCTGTTATCCTTTTTAAAAAAACTGTTATCTTATAATTAGTTATGTTTGTCGGTTGTGCTACCCTAGTTGGATATTGCTTAAATAAGAAAAAACCGTTGAATAAGATTTGATACAGCAAGCCGTCAACTGCACTGGCCAAAACATGTGGCTCGTGATCTCTTTATGGAATGATTAACTTCAGAGTTAACCTTGGCAATATCCTTAAGATTTTGTATAAATATTCGCAAATTGCATTTCTTCTTTTTAGTTTGTCACCTTTTATATTTTGATGGTCATATTCAAAATCATAAGGTGTGAACATATGGACAGTCACCTTATATATTTTGGACGGTCACCTTTTATAAAAGCATCTGTTGGATCATCCCAACTTGGATGTTATATCTATGAAGTTGTCATCTAAAATTGGAAATACGTAGCCAGTAAACCCAAAAATAGATTTTTCCATCCTGGTCCTTTGATGTTGAATCACACTTTGGACTAATTGTGGTGTCCGTTTTGCATTTTACCCATTCTGCAATACCACAGTTACTGTGATGTGATAGTGAGATCATTTATAAGTGTGGACAGTAGAACTCTAACTCTGGTTGAGAATTCCCAATGGCAGGTTGCTTACACCTTCGATGCTGGGCCTAACGCAGTCCTAATCGCACAAAACCGTAAAACTGCAGCACATCTCCTCCAGAAGCTCTTATACTATTTCCCTCCACAGGATAAGGATTTGAGCAGGTGAATTTAATGTTTTCTTCATGATTAAAGCTGTTGTCACTGACTGTATTTAGGAGCTCTATGGATGTATCTGATCAACATGATCTTGCAGCTATTTGGTTGGTGATAAATCAATTCTAGGTGATGCTGGAGTGCATTCCATGGAAGATGTGGAAGCTCTTCCAGCACCTCCAGAGGTGAAGGTACAGGATCAGAAATTCAAGGGTGATGTTAGCTACTTCATCTGCAGCAGGCTTGGGGCTGGTCCAAAGGTTATTGCTGACGAAAGTCAGGCATTGATCGATTCAGTCACCGGACTTCCAAAAAGGGGTGTAATTTTAAATTAGAGTTGAAATAAGGGTTTAAGCCAAGTATTAATGAAACTGTTATCTACAAGAAATGCTAGATTGTTAGGTCGGGGATGGACTAACAGATTCCTGAAGATACATTAGGCTTCCATATTGGTTGGTTTGGTGCTGAGAACTGGACATATTCTACTCCAATTTGTAACTTGTAAGACATATTTGTCATGTAGTATACATTTGCGCTGGTGTCCATTGCTGTTCAACAAAGATAGTGGAACAAATTTTTCTCCTTTTTGTTTTGCCCCTCGTCTAGTATGTGGCTGAAATTTTTGTCTATGAAATTGGCAGATTGCAGTGACTATATTGAGCACGTTAGCTGAGACGCAAGCCGAGAATAACTTGTCTGTTTAAAAAAATGTCTGGTTGCTTTTCGCAATGGATGAAATCATGAAAAGCCCAAGCGGCCACGCCCCCGCCAGCCTAACGGAACCCGTCCTCGTATCAGTTAGACAGTCACTCGGCAAACCGAGAAGGGTGCCGCCACAAGAATCTTTTTTTCCCTCATTTTTTTTGTATGATCTACCCCTTCATTCTAAATTACAAGTCATTTTAAGAATCTTGAAAAAGTCAAAAGCATCTAAAGTTTAACCAAAATTATAGAGAAAAATACGAATTTATAGCATCAAATAAATATATTATGAAAATGTAATTAACAAGAAATCTAACGATACTTAGTTGATATCATAAATGTTATTATTTTATCATATGAATTTGGTCAAAGTTGAGATGCTTTCACTTTCTTGTAGTGAGATGCTTATAGTTTTAAATACAACCAGGTTTCAATCGCCTCTATGAGGTATATTGTTGTATCATCGCGTTGATCCTTGCTACCATATCTACCATCTAAAATTCCAAGCGCTTTGTTGTTTATTTCATCTGATTCACCAATCGGACCAACTTGTAGAAACCAAATATAAACAATGAGATCGCCCATAGTTTCCAACTCAACTCAACTCCGCTTCCACCAACACTAGGTTGTATTTTTGTTAGAAATATCATGTAACAAAAGTTCTATTTCATGTCTAGTGGCTCAACATGTTCATTTTATGATACATTGGTTTCTGTTTTGGGTTCAAACATGCACAACCACTTTTTATTGTAGGTCATAGAATTTGAAAATGAAAGTAAAGAAGAAAGGATGTTTCATAACAACATATTGAGTATGAAAATTGATCTCGTTCGTTGGACACATGATAGAAGTATTGCTGCAGCGTCATGCTATGCTACCACATCTATCTGACTAACCCCCACCTCTCTAAAATTCCAAATGCATTGTTCTTTTTCTAACATTTCACACAGTTCACCAATTAGACCGACTTCTAGAATCTATGCAAGGACAACAAGATGACAAATAATTTCCAACCCAACTTCATTTCAGACTTCTGTTAAAAAATATCACATGTCAATGTTTTATTTCTTGTTCAATAATTAGTTCTTTTTCCACCATCCAACGTACATTAAAAACATGTTCTAGACATAAAAATAGTCACAACTAGCACATTTTTAAATCGTCGCATTTAATTAATATATTATTATCTGTAGGTACACTAAAATCACATGAGAAATTAAATACTGATCACTTTTATAACGACTGATCGGTCTAATTTTAGCTATAAACATGCACTCGTACTGTTTTTGGCCACAAAACACTTGCACATAATCTGAATTTGCAAGCAAGGAAGAAAAACTGCCTTCTGGCCACATATTTGATGTGGGTGTTGATCTCAATCATTGATATGTCATAGAGGTATTGTCACATTGTCTTATGTCTTGGCTACCACACCTACCGAAAAGTGCTCTACAACTAAGTATTGTCACAACTAGCTATTTAATTTAAAAGATAATAGTAATCAATGCTTTTTTTTTTCAATTAGGAGCGCTAGACTAGATAATATCTAGTGGCTCAACATGTTCATTATAATAGATTGAATTTTTGTTTGGGTTTAAACATGCACCACCACATTTTATTGTAGGCCATAGAATTTGAATTTTCATGTGAATAAGAAAAATGTCTCATAACAACATATTTAGTGTGAAAAATTGATCTTATGCACATGATAGAGATATTGTTGCAGCGTGATATCCTGCTACCACATCTATCTGACTGACCCCACCTCTCTAAAATTCCAAAGTGCACTGTTATTTCTTCTTGAACAATTCACACAATTCACCAATCAGACCAACTTCTAGAATCTATACCAAGGACAATGAGATGACACAGAGTTTCCAACTCAACTCACACTTAGCCGTACTTCGGTTAAGAATATCACATAGCGAGAAGTTTTATTTCTTGCTCAAAACTAGTTATTTTCCACCATTCATGGATAACATGTTCTAGACTTAAAAATAGTCACAACTAACACAATTAAAACATGGTAATTAATATTTTTCTTTTGTAAGTGCATAAAATCATATAAAAAGAATCAAATACCGATCACATTTGTGACGGCACAACTGTTCTAATTTTAGGTGTAGACCAACACCACTCTGTTTTGGCCAGTTCATCACTTACATATCCTGTGGGACGCTTGTTCGGCTATTGACGTGGTAAAGCTATCTGGGCCAGGCAGCGAGGCCTGTTCTGATTTGGGTGGCTATACCCACCTGGACAGCGTTTGTCAGCATATATAGGACCATCAAAACACGCACAAAATTTGAATTTGCAAGGAAGAAAAGACTGCGCCACATATTTCACGTGGATGTGATCTCAGCCGTTGATACGTGATAGAGGTATTGCCGCATCGTCTCCTCTCCTGTCTTGGCTACCACACCTACCACCTGCTATCTTCTTCTTCTTCTCTCCTCTAAAAAATCCAGAGGCTTCGGTCCCCTTCGAGCCTTTCGCCCACTTCCCAATCGGACCAAACCCTAAGGAGAGATTCGATCGGAAATCTGGCATGGCAATGTCAGATCTCACAGCCACCGTGATCCCAAAGCCAGACGGGGCCGACGACGAGTCGGTGGAGATCCGGGAGGTGTGGGCGGACAACCTGGAGGAGGAGTTCGCGCTGATCCGCGACATCGTCGACGAGTTCCCTTCGTCGCGATGGACACGGAGTTCCCGGGCATCGTCTGCCGGCCCGTCGGCGCCTTCCGCCCCCGCCGACTACAACTACGCCACCCTCAAGGCCAACGTCGACATGCTGCACCTCATCCAGCTCGGCCTCACCTTCTCCGATCCGCGTGGCGAGCTGCCGGCGCTCGGTGCCGGCCGCCGCCGCCGCTGCGTCTGGCAGTTCAACTTCCGCGAGTTCGACGACGCGCGCGACATCTTCGCGTCCGACTCCATCGAGCTGCTCCGTCGCAGCGGTATCGACTTCCGCCGCAACGCCGAGCGCGGCGTCGATGCGCGCCACTTCGCTGAGCTCCTCATGTCCTCCGGCGTCGTGCTCAACGATTCCGTATTCTGGGTCACCTTCCACGCAGGATACGACTTCGGATACCTACTCAAGATTCTCACCTGCAATAGCCTCCCAGACACACAAGCCGGCTTCTTTAAGCTTATGAAGATTTATTTCCCGACTGTCTACGACATCAAGCATCTCATGAAGTTCTGCAACAGCCTGCACGGCGGGCTCAACAAGCTCGCTGAGCTGCTCGATGTGGAGCGCGTTGGGGAGTCTCATCAGGCTGGGTCCGATAGCCTGGTCACGTCCTGTGCATTCTGAAGCTCAAGGATTCATTCTTCGCAGGCTCAACGGAGAAATATGCAGGTGTGCTGTACGGGCTCAATGCAGAGAATGGTGTTAGTGCACATTGAGGGTTGTCACCTTTTTGAATGTTAGCTCTGTGAATGGATTGATTTAGGACAGGAAGGGTGACAAGTGTGCAAGAGGGCTCACTGAAAGCTCAAGTCTGTAGGTTAAGTCTGCCTCACTCATTTGGGTGTATTTGGGATGTAGTTTCTTCGGTTGCTCATTATTGAAATAGTTATTTCTCTTCTTCAGCCTTGCTTTTGCTCCCATTCTCTTTTCTATAAGCAAGATACTACACTCGATTAAACATAGTAAAAGATGACCTCCGAGAATTAAGCCGTGGTACTTCCATTGTCACTGTTACACGTAGTCCAATTTAATTTTCTTTTTATCTTCATAGCAAAAGAATTGATATATGCTTTTAACATGAGAAGCTGATTGTCTCAGAAGAGTGATAGTGTAATACTAGCTTATATCTAAGCATTTGTGAATATAAACTTGCTATAAGAGAGAAAATGCCACCCACATTCACATGGTTATGCCTGAGGATAGCTCTCTAAGTTTCCTACAACAAAGAAACAGCGATATTAATCCATTACCTAGTACGCACATCACCCATTTCATTTTGAAGCTGCACTTTTTGAGATACAGGATTCTGAATGTGTCTTAATTGAGAACTTCTAGTTTCAGTAATTATGTATGCAAGGCGCTTTCTATCTTTCCAGTATTATTCCATATGAGATGGAGCTATAACTCAGTAAAATCCCCAATAGCAGCTCGGAAAAAGCTCGCCACTTGATAGTTACTTATGACATGTCTTTCTTGTTTGCTAAGGGCTGCTTGGAAAGCTCATCACTTGATAGTTGCTTATGACATGTCTCTTTTCTTGTTTGCTAAGGGCTTGTAGAATCTATTTATGAAATCTGACCTTCTGTCAGTGCCTAGTGCTGCAATTGACTTGTTGGAGTTCTTGTCTATGAAGTGTATCTTTACATGAGGACAATTACAGATATCATTGTTGAGGTTGAAATATTTGAGTAATTTAGAGTTCAACAACCCCCTCCCTCTTGCAAAATTGGGGTTATTTTTAATTATGTTTGTCAAACTTTTATAATTTTGATCAAGTGTAAATATGCAGCCATGCACCATCTACAACATCAAGTTTAGTTTTGTTAAACCCACCATGAAAATGTCTTGATACTGTATTTATTTGGTATTGTAAGTGTTGACAGATTTTTGTATAAACTTGGTAAAAAATAGGGAAGTTTGGCTTTGGACAAAACTAAAACAACCTACATTTTAGAATGGATGGAGTAAGGGGTGTAACAAAGAAGTCCTCAGCCATTGAGATATTTATTGATGGTGATGCAAGTTTGCTTGTTCTTCATAAACTGACTTGGGTTTGGACATCTACTGCCAAAGTAGATGCGTTGTCGTATATCTGTGTGCTGATCATTCGAGTGCTTTCTCAGGGCAATTTCATTGATAGATTCAATCTGTTTGTCTGCGTTGTAGATTCTGGTAGATTGTGTCCTGTGGAGAAAATAGTCTGATTCATTTGCCTGATTACTTTATAAATTCAACTTGAATTAGCCTCACATCTGGGCCAGGGCTGGTTGTCAAGGTTAGATCGTATAACTTTTTCTTTGCTAAGCCTGAGCTCTTAATGTTGATTGTCATCTATTCTTGATTCGGCTGATATGGTTCACTTTTAGCCGTTTGTCTTTTGCCTATTCATTCATGATTCCCTTGGATCTTGTAAATTGTAATGGTCACTAGTGATGATTGTACGCAGAGCAAGGTTACTGAATTGGCAGTTGGCACTATGCAAGATTGGTATTTACAACAGATCTGTAAAAGCTCCATAAATCGCACCTAATAGGTCATCATGAACTTTGATTTTTGCCCCTAGGATTTGCAAGTCTACTGGCGCCTGTCATTCTAATTATCTGAATACGTCACTAAAGGATACTTCAGTTGCACAAATAATAATATAAATAGACAAGCTTTAGATTCTTTTGGTTTTCTAAATGTCATATAATATTTTTTCGTGTTTGGTTTTGCAAGTAGTGTATCGATGTTAAGCTTTATATAAAAGATGAAAGGATATCAAAGTTAATCTCCAAATAACATCTCAAAAAGCGAAAACAACAGGCTGCGTTCTTGGCTCATCTATTTGCTAATTACACTGTAATTTTAATTTGTTGTAAAAAGTACTTCTGAGAATGAAACCAAAATTTGTAAATCACTTTTATTCAAAGCCAAAGCCGAAGCAAGTATTTGGGGACTGGACGTGGGAAATTCTTCCAGAACAATTCATTTCATTCAGGAGAGGTGTTACACGCAGATGTTACATAGCAGCACACCAGCTTTTTCGCGGATAGTAATTTAAGAACGAATAAGCAAGCTATGTGCTTGTATTATAAAACTGGTTGACATTAATTACATGTGATGATTGGGGAATGTCGATTTATTAAGTTCTGATAGTCCAAAAGTTCAGGTGATCTTTGAGAAGCAGAAAGCATTCTTGTGTGCCGGTTTAGGTCATCAGGTGATACACTGATACCTTCACGTTTCACATTTTCCAAATACACTATAAGATACCTAAGGAGATGGAGTTGTTCAGGTTTTGCATGGCTGCAGGAACACCAAACAGGGACTCCAGGAGCGCTTTTCTGCATCTAATTTGCAGGTTCAAGTTCAACTTTGTCGCCTTTCACTTAACAGATTTTTTTTTTTTTTGAACTAAAACCCCCATTTCCATTATCAGATAACGGAAATACATGGTTTAGAGTTTGAATCCTGAAGACAGATAACAGAAACTAAAGAGAACAATGAGCATTACAACCAGGGTCGAACTATAGAAAGAAACTAGAAGGACACCCTGCCATCAAGCCTACATAAGTGATACAGGAATGAAGCCAATCAGGAGCCAAACAGACAGCTGGACGCACAGCAACCAAAATCATCCGATATCTTTTTCTTCACTTAGCAGATCTAATTGACAAAGAATGGATGCTGATACCATTTGACTAGTGATTGCCTGTTCCAGTTAATCGACTCATCCATTGCATGTGATATCTATCTTGCTAGCAAGTATGATCAACCGGCCCATTTCTTCGTCCGTAATAATCTGATCTTTTGCAATCATCTCAAGGATATTTGGTGGCACGACATCAACATTGATATATGCTCGAATCAATGACTTGTAAAGAGGTAAGCTTGTCAAATTAAATCTCTGGAGAACCTTAATGTATCGATATGCATCACCGCACTTCCTTGCTCCTCAAAATGTTTTCCAATTGCCTCCATCAATTCAAGTGGAGGTCTAAAATGGCAGCTCTTCAACAGAGACAAACCTTTCTTCATGCAACCAACAGCTTTGTCCATCTGCCTACTCTGAACATAACCCTCCATCAATATCTCCCATGTCTTGTAATTTGGACACGCCTCCTTTCTCTAGCATGTGGAGGTGGAGCCTCAGCCTTTCAATCCACCTGTTCTCACATAAGCACCGAGAAGAACATTTGAAACCCCTACATCATGCTTCCTGCACCCTGATTCCCAGCTTCCAAAGATCCACTGGCTTGGCTGATGTCCCCAAACTTTTATTGAACATAACATAGCAGTCATGTAGTTTGTAGAGGGATTCTACCTGGCACACCTTTACTAGCCTCCCACAATCTCATAACTCCATCTCTATCATTCAGAGCAGCATAACATGTCATTACAAAGGAGTATCCTAAGCGCCCTGTTGGTGACAGTTTTGTTTCAGCTTTCCTAAGGCAAGCTTGGCGCTTTAGTGTTCAGTCCATTCTTCCTGAAAATGTTGGCTAAATGTGCAGTATGTACCCAACCAACCTCGACCGCCTCATCATTCAACATCTCCTGAACACTGATTGTACCGGGGCAACACTAGAGACTTCTCGCACAAGCATCCATCCAAAGGTTGTAGGAGAGAACATTTCTGGGAATGTTGTTCCGCTTCATGAGGTCAATTACACTAAGTACCTTCTCATACTGACAGGTTGCAACATAGAGCTTCATGATTTCATTGAAAGAGTGAGGATCAACGGGCAACCCACGACTCTGCAACTGAGCCATGAAGGTTTCAGCCTTCTGCACATTTCTTTCTGTAACATAGCAGTGGAGGAGAGGGAAGGATGCAGCTTGTCTGTCAGCAGGGCTCTGTAGTTTGTTGTAGTATTCCTCGGCTTGAGAAGTACCATAAGCTCTAGCAATCAAGTCCAGTCTTGCTGCATGATCCCATGACGATAGTCGACGGGAGTTGCACGATTCCATCCAAGAGAAAATCTGTTGCACAATGTAACTTCGTTTAGCCCGTGTAGACTGTGACAATATGCTATGGAACATAGTATAAAACACTTTGCAATAAAAAATAAATAAATAAATGGAGTTCATCACGTGTATGTGTGTAATAATCAACTCAGAAAAAACCCCCTCCAGATCAGACTTCACTTGCCTTCCGAGGCATCTGGAAAGTCTGGAATGCAAACATGATTCCAGTTGTCTATAGCAAGGAGCAGCAATAGTTTCACGGAACTCCCATTCCTCGTTCGTTTTACCCACCCAAAAATGACACAGCAACAGTCAGTGCGTCGACAAAAATCAGAGCCAGGAGAACCCCAAAAGTTCCACTACTCACCTCGAGGGCGTGCTTCGTAGCGGCGCGCGCGCCGGAGCTTCGACTGCGTGCCGGAGCTCCGGCTGCGAGACCTGACGCGCTCCTGGCCCATTCGACGGCAGCTGCGGCGTCCGCGCGCGGCGAGCCGAAGCGGAGCCGGAGCAGGCGCCGTGAGAGGAGGCTACCTCGTCCTCGCGGACCCGGCCGGCAGCGGGAGGCGCGGAGATGGTCGAGGAGGAGAAGGCGGAGGAGAGGAGGGGCTTAGGGTTTGGTGGCGTGCGGGAGGCGAGGTCGAGGCGGAGGAGGCCGGCGGCGGTGAGGCGCGAGCGCGCGGCAGCGGCCATCGCCCGTGGGCCTGGTTTGTCGTGGACTCGTGGGCTTTTTGCCTTGTGGGTTCGGCAGCAGCTGAGCAAATCTCCCAATTTGTTTTGAACTTTTTAATTTGTTTATTTATTTATTACATTATACTCCACTGGTTTAGGTAGGCCGTAACCCGTAAGTGTTTGACACTCAAATTTGTTTTTAATTCAAATCTCCCAATTGCACGATGTAGATTTGTTTAGCAAGTGTACCCAGTAATATGCTACGGAATATTCCATATCCATGCAGTCAATGACAATATAACATAACAGCCAAGCTGCTAAACCCTCGTATCCCAAGCTTCATGGTCCCCTTGCTATCAATCAACTCTTTAACGAACCAGTTCCACATAATTTGCAATAAAAAAATTTAAAATAAAATGAATTTATCACTTGTATGTGTGTAATAATCAGCTCAGAAAAGAAACACCAGATCAGAGATCAGACTACACTTGCAATCTTGCAATGCAAAAGCCAAGAATGCAAAAAATGATTCCAATTGTCTATAGCAAGGGGCAGCAATAGTGTCACTGAACTCCCATTCCTTGTCCGTTTTATTAGACAAGGTACAGTAACTGAATTATCCATATCGAACACCATACAAACAACCACTGGCTCTTTTACTCCTTGAGCATCACTGTTGGCTATAGCATTGTTGGGCACTTGGCATCGAGAAACTCCTTGAGCGTCCGTGCAGCCTTCTGACCGCCCATTAGCTCCGCCAACCTTTCCACCGGAAGCAGGGCCAGCTCGGCCAAGCTATTGCATCCATCCATGATTGCTGGGTAGTTGGAATCCGTCACCCCAGGGAGCCTTCTCAAGAACTCAATGGCTGATGTGTTATAATTTTCAGACCTATAGCCCAAAAAAATAACTTGCATCAAGATTGGGCTTACCCCCTGGTTTTGTACAAGATGCATGACTTACCTCACATAATCCTCCACAATTCCATCCTCAGAGGGCACGCCAACTATTGTTGCTTTTTTTTTTCTCATCAGGTTCATCCTGGTTTGTTTTCAGTGACAAAAACATTTCTGCTGTAGCATGCAAGCTGCGTGACCAGATTATGCGGCCGAGGAAAATGCAGCACAAGCAGCTTAAAGCTTTGAGATAATGTTGGTTGGAGAGACATCATCC